>QVRM01002543.1:0-19103 GCA_003439945.1 Dermanyssus gallinae | reverse complement strand
AGGTAGGCGAGATGCCCTTGCGCTCCATCGTTTGCATTGCCACTTTCCAGCTCATTAGTAAAGGCGTTCTTGACGTCTAGGAGAATGAGCAGCACAAGTCCCGTGTTTTGGGGGTCTTCGTTAGCTGCTCACCTGCCCGTCTCAGTACTCTTGCCAGGGCGTCGAACGTGGACCGTCCCTTCCGAAAGCCATACTGTGCTTCTGATAGAGCCCCTTTGGCTTCGATCTCGGCGTTGAGCCGGTCAACCAGTACGTCTCTCAAGATCTTACCCATAGTGTCGAGAAGACATATGGGACGGTAGGCAGGCTCTCTGCAGGGCATTCCCTCCCCCTTTCGGGATCAGGACCAGGTTAGCCTTCTTCCACAGCCTCGGAAAACGCCCCTCTCTTGAGAAGTCTGTTGGCCAGGGTCTGAAAGACTTTTGGCCAGCGCTTCACTAGCAGCCTCGCCGCTCCAGGGGGAACTCCGTCCGGGCCGGTGCCTTTCCGGGTGTCAACCTTTTCCTTGCTCGCTCGACCTCATCTAACGTTACCTCGGGTGTCTTCCGGGGCAACCAGAAACTCCTCCTCTCCTCTCCACGGATGGTCCGGAAAGAGATGGCGAACCGTCTTCTCCAGCACATCCGGTGGTAGTCTAGGAGGTGGTTTCCGGAGCTTGGCCGAGACGATCCGGTAGGGCCGACCCCAAACGTCCCTTGCCACCTCTTCTATCAAAAGCTTCCAAGATTTCGCCTTACTCTTCTCAATAAGTTCTGCAATGTCCGTCTGGCAGCTCCGTAAGACGCCAGGAGGTCGGCCGATCGTTCGTCCACCGTCCACCCTTGCTCCCCTCGGGCGACTCTTTCACTCAGCCATGAGCGCTGTCTAGTGTAAGCCCTATTTAGTCTAGTACATTTACGACGTGTTTCGCCAATTTCTTGGTTCCACCAGCACCGGCCGCCGGCGGCGCCCAGAGTTGGTCCGGGGCCTGCCTTCTCACAGGCCGTTGTGAGAACAGCTGCAATCCGGGTCTCATCCGTGGTTTCCTCTGACAGCTGTCGACAGCCCTCGTCAATCTTCTCCGCCAGAACCCGCGGTTTAGCTTGCGCATCTGCCAGCGTCTGCGCGGAGTGGCAGCTGGCTCGGGAGGGGTAGCGACCTCAAACAGGATGTATCTGTGGTCACTTCCGTTTTCCTCCTCATCAACCTGCCAACCCGATATCTTTGGGAAGGCTATGTCATTCGCCATCGTGAGGTCCACAAAGACTTCTGGTTTCCCCGCGAGAATGTGGGTACTTTCCCGTCGTTTACTAAAAGCAACCCATTTTCTGCCATCCATTCTTCTAGTACCTGGCCCTATCTTTTGTGGTTTTGCTGCCCCACCCGACGCTGGCTGAGTTGAAGTCCCCGGTGAGGCGATTCCCTTTCCCGTATGAACGCGTAGGCTCTGCCCCAGACTATCGAGAACACATTGAACTCCCTAAGTTCCCTATTTGGTGAAAATAGCAAGAATATAAACCCCTGGCCCTTCTATTTCTACCCATGCGAACCCTAACCGAAACCCCGACTTCTAGCCGATAAATGCCTACTATTCCGTCCACCAGGTGCCTGAGTCATGACCCGTATCAAGGCTGATAACACCCTTCCGGAGTGCAATGCCTTTGTTCGGTTCCGATACTAGAGCAAGCTCAATACCCCTGTGCTGGATTGTTTGGTCCAGCAGGGCGTGGGCTGCTCTACATCGGTTCAGGTTGACCTGTATGACCCTAATCATTGTGATTGTTACCTGTCCCTCCCTCGATCCCTCGGAACTAACCTGTTGCCTCCTGGCTGTCGTCCTAGGCGCCTTGAAACCGTCCTCGTCGACTGTTGACACCCTAGCCTTCAGCTTCCGCTCCTTCTTAGCCACTTGCTCCCCTTTCTTCTATCTTCTTTCTTTCCTTTCTGTCCGCTGTATGGCCCTCTGCTTTACAGCCTCGCGTCGCTCCTGCAGAGCTTTAGCAAACGCCGGGCAGGCCGCTAGGCCGCCGAGTGCCCCTCTTTATCACAGACGTGACAGTGAGAATTGGGATGGTCGCATGCCCTCGCGAGATAACCTTCGTTTCCGCACCGATAGCATCGCTTGGCGTCCACCTTCGGCTCTTTGCAGTCCTTCGCCATGTGTCCCGCACCCGGACAATTGTAGCACATGGACGGAGACCCATTCCTCAGGTCTGCAAACGGAGCCTCCAATGGTGATGCTCCGTCTGGACAAAAGCCTGGCAGCTGCAGCTGATGGCAGCGTTGCCAGACACTGCCAATAGCCATTTTTCCCCATGCGGGGGTCTTCAGTGCGAAGGGGGGTGTCCTCGGACAGCCCCAACGCCTGCCGTAGCGTTGCTTCTATCTGCTTTTTGTCGGCGAAGGGGTCAATGTTCCGAAGAACAATGGTCTTGGGGACCCCGCCTACCCTCCGATCAACCTCCAGGTTGGAGCTGTTCCGGAGAATGTCGGCGAAAGAGCTCCCGGCGCCGGCCTTGCTCTCCCAGACCTTTATAACCAGGTCCCCTTTTTGGTTTTGGAGACCCCCAACCTTCAGGCCCGTCACCCCGGCTGAACGAAAGGCCGGACGCTCTGTAGGGTCTCTTCAAAGGTCTTCCCCTCAGCGGTCTTTATCCTGATCGTGCTTTGAACCAGAGGGGGCCCAGCACTACCATGCTTTATCGACCCACCTGTGGGAGTTTTCGAAGTGACTAACTCGGCGTCACAGCCCACCCGGCGGCAGAGGGCCTCAAGGGCCCTCGTGTGCCGTCAGTTTGGTACTCTTCCGGCACCTGAAGGGTAAACCTCTCCTCATTTAGCTCCGCCTTTGCTTTCAGTACCACCTTGGTGAGTAGCCTGAGAAACCCGCCTGCTGGCGCCCCTTCAGGGATTACTCCAACGACTAAAGTGCGTGACGTGCACTTGACACTCATGGGAGTATCCTCGGCTTCATCACATTCCAGCTCTAAGGCATCCCTGCTCCGGAGAACCGCGAGCCTGTCCACCGGGACTTTGGCTGCCTCTGGGGCTGAGGGGAACTGCATCGCTAGTTGGGCCAGCAACGCTGAGTCCCTCTTTGAGCCTTCCCATATGATAAGAGTTCGGGTCTCCCTTGCTGACAAGATGCCTGCTGGGTTAGCGAGGCCTCTGAAACATCTTCTCGGGCCAGTCTTTCTGGAGAACCGTGAGTAGCTCTTCATCCGACTGAGCCGCTGAAGGGCTGTGTCAAGCTCAGCGATAACCTGGGCTACCCTAAGTCTCCTCGGCCCTTTCTTCATTCATCTCCTTACCGCATCTGGAGCACAGGGGAGCACTATCCGCGGCTTTTTGCCGTCTCTCCTGCCCTTCTCCCGCTAAAAATCCCTCTATTTGGTCCTCATCTCAGAGTTTCCCCCTCAAGCCGGGTAATCATTCCTATGTGTTCCGCCCTTTTATCCTTCTCCCTTATATCCCTTTTTTGCCCTGCCTCTTAATCCTCCTAGCCGCCTTTCCCAACTCCTCAACCGCAATTTGATTTCTCCTTGGTGGTAGGGTGTTTTCCGCATAGCTGGTTCTAGCACCCCGTCCAGGGAGTATATATATATACATATATTATATATAATATATATATATATATATATATATATATATATATGTATATATATATATATATATATATATATATATATATATATATAAATATGTATATATATATATATATATGTATGTAAATAGTATGGACCGACATAGCCCGCCGGCAAATTTATTTGTCCATGTTGTCTGTTATCACAATGTGTCACTTAACGAACTGAAAATAAACAACTCAAGGCTCTAGGTCCAAGCTGGGGCTGGTCCACCTGGCCAAGTTCCTCTCACCGACGCAGCGTTTCCTCTCTGAACGTCCAACGACAAGCGCTGCAGTAAGTACTCTCCCGCTCTTTTGTCTCTTGTAGCAACCACTAATCTTCTCCCGACGTCTATGAGTAATTTTTTGGTAAGCAACACTGGTCCTCCCAACGTCTCAAAAGCTAGAGGTGAGAACAAGTCCGGATAGTCCAGACTTTAGTACTTCCTGCACTTTCCGCTAAGGCAACCGCATGCCCAGGGCGGGCTGCGCCAGTACTGACCATTGAAGGGGCTAAAGAGTCGGTAACAGTCGCATCCCACACCAGCATCTGGCCCCGATCGAATGGGGTCAGAGTCATTCCGTCAGGCCTTTTTCCGTCATTTCTGACTAAACCGGGGGGCTTCAGCACACATGGGTAGCCTGCCAACCGTAATTCTCTGCAGAACGTCTCGTTCAGGGCTGAGTGGCGTGCGATCCTGCCTGAACTCTGGACGCAAGAAAGACCGTGGTGGCCTAGGGAGTCGACTTCGTCACTACAACCACAGCGATGGGGGGAAACCAGTTCTGCTCCCACTCTCAAACCGACTAATTTTCGTGTAGACTCATCGTCTAAAAGGGTACCCAGTTGAGGACTCGGGAGGGCGTGTAGCCATACGCTTGTACCCGGCGAGGAGACGGCTTGTAACCTCGCTTTGTCGGCGTTGGAAGTTGCTCGGCTCCACAGGTCGCTCTCCTTGGGTCTTCTCCAACGTAGATCGGAAATGCGCGACAGCCTGGGGGTCTAGGATAGCCTCAATGTCACTGATCGCTGAATGCAGGGAGGCAATATGCGCCGCAACTGAAAGGGAAACTGCCTCTTGGACTCAAATGAAGCGCAGGCCGACCGCAGTCCAACCAGGGCACCGCCACGTCGAGCAGTGGCTCCCTAGCTGAGTACCGTCACATCTTTCACGAGCAGTCGAAAACATGTCCGCTCGCTTCGACGTTCGAACGTCGAAAAAAGTATATGTATATATATATATATATATATATATATACATATATATATATATATATATATATATATATATATACATACATACATACATACATACTATACATATGGTGCAATAAATAAATAGTGAATAAATGTGAAATGATACGCGAGACTCGATAGAAGACAGAGAGCACGAAATCAGGCAGCTTTTTTCTAATGTAATGAAGAGTAAAATGTATGCTATTATTTTCACGACCAGCAGCACTCTAAATACCAACATCAATGCATGCATTTATGTAAATGGACCTGATTTATGTGAAGAGGGTGGGAAAAGGTGGAGTGCCCCGTGTATAGCTTGTAAGAACCAACCAAAAAGGACAGCACTTCACAATATTGTATTCAATTAAAATGGCATTGTATATGATCTTAAACGTCCTTGCTTATTGTTTCTTTACAGATTACAGACATATAATTTGCAAACACTCTATATGCATGTACAAATATGTATTTCATCATACGACTCATAGCCTTACATTGTTTAATATGGGTTCAATGCTTCGCTTACTGCTGTTGTTTGCCGAGGTAGTGCCCGGTTCTGCACATTTCAACAGTATGTGGAATCTATTATGTCACACGATGGTCTATTTATACCACACAGGGTCAAAGCAATAGCTCTTTCAGCAGATGAACTGGCGATAGTCGTGCCAAGTGATTCGACTAAACAGGCTTTCTGATACATGTAAGTGTGTATATATATATATATATATATATATATATATATATATATATATATATATATATATATATATATATATACAGGCTTTCTGATACATGTAAGTGTGTATATATATATATATAAAGCCATTGGGCTAACAACCGGGGAGGTCCACTGACCAGTGTGATTTAAAAAGTGCCAATCCTAATAATCATAGCGAAAGTTTAAACAAATGCAGCAAACAAATTACCGCACGGGCAACATGATTTTTCAATTTGAAAGATCTACGACTGAAGCGGTTCATGATAAATTATACGCACCAACGTAAACGGAGAAAGGACATGATATACGCAAATTCTATTGACTCGCGAAACGCATTTGGCAGAGTACCAAGTGGGACCTAATCTTGAAGGTAATATGGGATAGATTTTTATCATGTTATATGATATGACGTTTATTTATCCTTAATTGTAGTGTCTCATGTGTAATAAAACTTGATAAAGCCACAATAAGATAGACTCTTTTTTAGCTTGAAACACTGTTTAAGGAATATTTTGAGAGTAAATATAGTCATAAAAAACGGACATCATTACGTTAGAGTAACGTTAGAAGAACGAACTGGCGCAAAAGCCCGTTTCACTTTATATTCTACAGTATTATATAGACGACCTTGCAGGCACACTCTAAGGAAATAAAGCACCGCCCACGCTTTACGCGACTGACCTTGTGATGCTTGCTAGGAGCCAACATCACTTACATTTTAATGAGACTACAAAAAGAGAACAGACTCACAATTACTATTAACAAAACAAAAGCTAAGCATTTTAGTTAAGAAGGAGCCTATTCAGCAGATTGTCTCAAAGTAGACAATCAAAGAAAAGAACCCACAGCTTGTAAATCTTTTATCTACCTAAACGCCACAACGGCACCTCGGCGGTATTTTAATTTACAATCAAATAAGTCAGAGCCAAAACAATCGCTTAAACCAATTTATTAGGAAAGCTTAGTTCTATGGAGCTAAAAGTCTACTAATACATTTAGGTTGAAAATGGTTCACATTTTCCTTTACTGCATTCAGATAATTGCACAATTTTAAAGCCGCCTAATCTTAACACACACATAGTAAACGGCATATTTAGAAAGCACATCATTGGACTACCACCTACAGAAAACGCGTCAACGACAGCCGTGCTCGAACTTAGCCGGGAACGAACGCCCGTGGAGCACTCTTCCTTCATTAAAAAAAAAAACACCCTTTATATGGAAAAGGGTTGTTTTTTTAAATGAAGGAAGACTTTACGCATACAGAAAAGTGTCAAAGTCAATGCAACGTCACAGCTTCGAGAACGCACTGCTTATATACTGTATTCTGTAATACGCTATGAATTGTGACATACAGTCGCGCGAGTTTACACTGTTATTTATGAGCGAAACTCACAGAGACCAGCCTGGCGTTGCAATTGAATTACCTCACTATTCTATGATAATGTGCGGGGGGGCGGGGGGGGGGGGGGGTGACATGGCGAATTTGAGCCAGCTTGTGTCAGCGGCGCTAGCGATTGCGTCAGGCGGCAATTTCGAACTTCCGGGGCCCAGCATCGCCGCCATAATTTCTTTCTTCGTTAAGCCTGTTTCCTCCTGCTCGCGTCGTGTCCAGTTGCCTACTTAATGTTTGAGGAATTTAATGAGACGATCTTTTCCGAGCCACCAGAGGCGTGACTGGCCAACTGCCCAAGGAATTCGGCCACACTCACATTCTCTGCCCCCTCTCTCAGCACTGCAGCGACTATTATTTGGTCGTGCTATTTCACGTCGATCGTTAAAATCGAATTCTCGCAATTTGGCTGGCAAAAATTCGCCTGCTGCTTCATGTTCTGCAGCGGAGTGCACGGAAGAATGTAAACAAATATCACACGTATTTGCCACATTATTGCTATGCACGCCGCTGGAAAGCAACCAAAAACGTGGACTTACCAGTCCAGTAATTCAGCCATTGCAAAAAATCCAATTGAGAGCGCTCTATTCAAAATTCGACGCCATAGCGGCATTCCAAACGACCGCTTATCGAAAAGGATGCTAAATGTTTAGCTACAATTGCCTTGAATATATATATATATATATATATATATATATCTATCTATATATATATTTTTTTATTAGACCGTTTTTTCTGGACGGCAAATTTATTTAAGTTAAATAATTCTTTATTGAGCTTGAAATGTCCATAATTACACAAGTTCCAACAATTGTAACTATTCAGGGCACTTGGCAGAAAAGGCTATCGCCCGTGTCTATATGTGTACAGCGGGTATACATCGGATTAAACAATTTGAACAGAGAGAGACATGTTTAGGTCTATTCTGAAAGTAAGTGATATAAAGTTGTGTTACAAGGTTGACTTTCAGCCTACCGACAAGTGAAAGTAAGATGAGATTCTGAGCCACGAGCGCAACGATAACAACGGCACCCCAACAAACAACAACAACCAACAACAACAACCAACACCACTACCACCACCAATCACCACCACCAATCACCCCCCACCGCCACCCACGAGCACACCAACATTAACAACAACGTCGACAACATGAGATTTGTGCGTGCCACTGTTATATAGTGAGCACCTCAACTCCCAAACAATCTCCCGATTTGTTGCCGTAGGCCTGACATTGGCACCCCGAGGCCACCCACCATCTGGCCACAGACGTCAGTGCTGACAGGCCCTAACCACAGAGACGTCGTCCGTATACCGTGCGGTTGCCTGGTTGGCTTGTATGTACAACGCCGTTGTCTGTGACTCTCCGCCTCACCTGTTCCATCTCATCTACCACCAGCGCCGTCGACTAACAGACGATAAACATCTGGATTTGAGCGTGGCTAATTGAGTATAAGAAGAAGAAGATCACGCCTTCCGTAACTGGCTCTGCTGCTCATCATCGTGACAGTCATGCGAGCCACAGCTATATATATATATATATATATATAAATATATATATAAATAAATATATATATATATATATATATATATATATATATATATATATATATATATATATATATATATATATATATATATATATATATGGGGATTAAGTAGGTTTTAAACTGGGCCCAAAGGACAAATGTATCGAACAGTTTAAAACTAATAAAGAAAACAAATTCAAGGTGATGTTATAATAAATTGAGACGGAAGTAAACAATTGCAATTTAACTAAAGATGCATGGCCGCAAAGGAGTTGCTAACAGGCGAGTGGCGGCGTGGTCTAGGGGACTAGTGCGCTAGTCATGGTTGTCATCTACCGGGGTGTCGCCGGTTCGATCCCTGTTGTTGATCGAATTTTTATTGAGCGATGCTTATTGAAAATAGATGATAAACCATACCGCTGAGAGCTAGCGGCCATGCTGCCACAAGGACTGTTGGGGAAACCCTAGATATCTTAACATGTCCGGCCCTCGGTGCATTGAAGATTATACCTCAGGTTAAGTTCCAAGCCCGTAGGGGACGGAGGATAGTCTAAAAACAACCTCCTTAAAAAATGTTTTTAATTCTAAACAGGCGAGTTAGATAATTTGTTAAAGTCTTTCTTCCGGTTAATGCAATCGCTAGTTATCAATCGTAAAACGGATGTTCAAGCAGGTTTATAGAGTAAAAGCAAATGTTCAGAGAGTTTAAAGAAGAAAGGTTACTGCATAAAGCGGAGGAAAGGACGACCAAGGCAGGTAGGGAAAAAAACGGTGCTTATCAGAACCAGAAAGAGTGGTTAGACTCCACGAGAATGCTAGGTGGGGTGGGACGCCATACGTAAACATTTCCCTAACCTTATTGGACCTTGCGATCAGGCCATAAAAGATCAAAGTATCTTAGCTGGTGTGAAAAATGTTTATTACTGACAAAGCTGGAGAGATTCCGGAAGCTTGGAGTGAAACAACCCTGGAAGATAACGTACCACGAGACTGAGCCAGACTCTTGCAGGGGATAGGCGATCAAACACTGTTTTCGTCCAAAAAGAGCAACGTAGGTTTTGACAAGGGAAGATCGACATATCCCGCAACTTGAGAAGTCCTTACAGTGGTCTGGGGTACGGTGTCACGACCCCAGGGATATTTATATATAGATTCTGTCAACCCTAACTCCTTCGACTCGATCCCAAAAAGAAAACATAGCCGAGGAGGGGTTGCCAACGCACAATGCTTAAACGGTTGGCAAATGTAATATTACAGCAAAATGTGGTACGCGCCTTTAATGGCGTAGGAGTTGCTTTAGAGGCTGCACCTTCAACTGGTATGGCATAGGGTTGATGGCTTGAGCTTCTGTTATTCTCAATGCAGGGTCTCAAACCAGGCTTTGGATCACCTTGCTAAATTCAAGGACAAGAAAGAGCTAGGCGTCAACTGAAATACAACAGTCGTTATGAAATTTCGCATAAGAAGCCGGTTCCCTAAGGGCGACGCGCTTCAGGCAAAAGGGAGTGAAGTGCAATCTGTTACCATTTTTGTATACTGGAATTCGTTTTCGGAAACACGTACAGGAGAGGATTAGAAATGCTAATATAACAACAGCTGCAATAACCCAGCCTCAGACGTCGTCCAATCTCGTGGTAGGTGCGTTATTTAGCAAAAACATTATGCCAAATGCTCCATACCGGCTAATCCGGGGGAAACAAAGCTCAGCGTTGGGTTTTGTTGTGTCTGTTGTTCGATTTTTATGACCGGGCTTATATTCGGCTTATAACCCGAGGAATATATTCGTGCTTGATATTAAAAGAAGGGCCGTTGTCAACAATGGAATTTCAGGGGTAATGGGTTTAGATACAGCAAGGACTTTAGAAGAACACGTGGAACGTCGGAGAACAAAGACAAACGGGATAGATATAGAGATGTACAGCACAGCCGCAGTGGGAAACCGGGTTTGCGGGCAAACATTTGCGACCGCGTTTGAAGCTCGCAAGTTTCACCCATGTTATCTGTGTCCGTGGCGGTGTTCTCAAGCCGAAGGAGGAAAGCCAATGCAATATATTGGCAGAAGTGTATGACGCATACTATGAGGGGCAAAATATCCAGCCGTCCATTCTATAATTCTATAAATATATTCCGATTAACAAGGAAGTACCAAGATGTTTTCATTTTAAAAGCGTAACTGATTTTTACCAAATAGGTACTAAAAAAATAAAGATTTTTTAAATATCATTGTTATATATATATATATATATATATAGATATATATATATATATATATATATATATATATATATATAAATCGATTTAAAAGCATCTTATAAAAGCCTAAGGCTTTCATTTGATTGTAGATGGTGTGTTTATAAGAGCGAGTGCCAATGTCATTTAGGCGAGCTTCCGCAGCTGCTGGCATTCAGGTTGCACGGAGAGAATAAATATGCGCATAATTTTCACTCGGTGCACTCAGACGGCCTATGTAGTAAATAATCGTTTTGGCAATATTTGCGCAAGAAGCAAAAACTGTTTCCAAGATAATAGTATTAGCGAGTAGTAGTGTTCTCTAAGGGAGATAACGCCCTCATTTGAATACATAAATCAGATGAAGTACTGTTTGTAGCAAAATGCTTACGTTATATTACGATTGAGTTAAATTTCTGCTTCGTCTAAAGTGCATCCAACATTGGCTAGCGGAAGAAAAACAATAATATCGATTGACAAGACTGATATCGTGTGATGTTTCCTTTTGAGCGTTCATGTCTTTTACGACGAACATCTACCAGCAGGTCTGATAAGGCTGCACTCAGAAATGTGTAGTCCGTTTCTCCATTTAACCTTTCAGGAAGTTAATAGGCTCAATACGGTAGTTGTTCACCATGACAGCCCAAACATCCTCGGAGAAGCGATCCTAGCATGCATTGGGGCGGGTCTTATGCGGTGAACGGCCTGTGTCTGGAATCCAAAGCATTTTTAAAAAGAGTGCCTTTATTTCTAGACTATGCTCCGTTCCCAATTGGCTCTGTCGTGAAGAGGGCCGGACATGTTGAGATGTCGAGGGCTACCCTTAATGGTTCTTGTGGTAGCACGGTTACCAATCTTCAGCGGTACAATCTATCTAATTTTAGTAAGCATTTGGTACAGATATAATCCCAGTGAAATGTACATTCTCTTAGTTGTGTTATCTTCTAAGCACGTAAAAACTCAACTATAAAACATTACAGGATCTCGATTTTTATAAACTTCTTCCTCAACGCAATTAACCGTCGCTTTCCCTAACTAGCCGTGGAGGTCACTCCAAACCAAGTAGAACTCTCTATCGAACATGTTTGGCGGTGCTACAATGGTTCGTTCTCTTGTAATAACATATTTTGTAAAGCAATATTCGGTCAGTCGCATCAGTATAACCTACATAAGTAAATTCACTTTACTCTACACCACGATCTTTTCCACCGTACCTTCTTTCCCATTGGAAAAAAAAATATTTTTTAAAACAACTTATACTGCCCCACAAAAAAAAAAAAAATATATATATATATATATATATATAATTTCAAGGAAGCATTTCAAATCATATATATATATAATATTATAAACACAGATTATCATAATCTATTCGATAGGGGATATAAGCGTTTTACAGTTTGACAGAGTACATCGGTAGGCCCAAATCCAACTCAAGGATATAGAACGCTTCAGCCGTACTATTCCTCGGCAACAACAAACGCACAGTTAGCTTAAGTGCGGTCTTATGAAATCTTGATCCTCGCAAAGAATCCATTGTCAATTCTAACGGAAGAACTGACAAACCTCGTGGACGTGAACTGCACTGTCGTAATAATTGGCGACATGAACCCTCGCTCTATTAAATGGGACACATACGAAAGGCCCGGCGGAACGACGGAGAATATTGTCTCAATGAAGGGCCGCCTGATGCTAGACTTCTGCGCTGCGGAAGGATTCAGGCAGTTCGTAGACAAACCAGCGAGGCTCTATACTGGACGTTGTTTTGTGCCATGACGAAGTCGTCAGTCAAGTTGTAGTATCCCTGGTCCTAGTCAAATCAGATCATGTCATTTGTTATCCTGGCTTCACGCCCGATTGACATGCATTGCTCACTTAAACTAAGATTTAACACATTATGCATCTTAAGTGACTTGAGTGTATCTACTTTCTAACAGAGTCATGTATACCTCCAAATAGAAGAGATTGAAAAATGGTCAAGTAAATGTCCATCTACGTAAACTTCGCGTGCTCTCGGAGCAGCTCCTGAGCCATTAGAAATAGCCCGAATTACAAAAAAAAAATAGCCAGAGCTTCCCGGCGCCAACGAGTACTGAGCAAAAGTGAATCATTCCCAAAAAAAATCTAACGAAGGTGTCAAGCTACGTGAGGTGGAGAATTACGATCAACGACTCAACTTTCGTTCATCGAACGTAATAATGGAACGTTTCATTAGAACCATTTCTTTAGTCACACTTATCCGACTGACGAAGAGTTACAGCAGCGCATGATACAGCGGACTCTCCATATACCAGAAGTAACACCGTCCCCTCACATCATCAACGATGTGGATGTTTTCCCTCACAAAATTGCGGGAACCACTTGCGGACGCTGGCCAGCACAACGAGCACGACCCCTGACTCCACCAGCTCCTGGATACCAACATTGGGCCAAAATGTACGACGTCTCGGATTGCTTCGACGTTGTTTATTGTGATTTCAAGTGCGCGTTAGTAGTCACGCACTTTAAACTATTTCAAACTCAACCACAGTTCGAATTGGAACGCAAACTAAACTGGCTTACTGCGTTTTCTCCAGGACAGAACTTTTCGGGTGTGCGAATGGACAGTGGTTCTACGATGGGTCGAGTGTCATCTGGCTGTCCACAAGGAACAATCCTCGGACCACTGATGTATATTCTATACACTGATTCACTGAATATACATATCTTATTCACGGGGAGTTGAAGCTAAAGTACACGCTGAAGATGTAAAGCTATAATATACACACACATATATATATATATATATATATATATATATAATATATATTATATATATAAATATAATATATATATATAATGTATATATATATATATTATATATATATATATATATATATATATATATATATATCTAGGTTCACATTGCCAAATGGGAAAGTTCAAAGTGGCGTACACAGCAGTAGTACCTGAGACTTGGCAACTACTATAGCTATCATTCCTCTACCGCCCATTGCAGGACATGCATCGTTTATGTGTTGGGTGGAGGAATAAGAGTAGTATGGTAACTAGTCTCCAAGCCTTCCAGGTACTACTACTACTACTACTACTACGACTGCTGCGTACGTCGACTTGAACTTTAACCAATTTGGCATGTAGACCGACTAATTGTCGAGACAAGACCGTCGAAGAGAGAGAGACAGAACCTTCTAGTCTAGCAGACACGGATCGCGCGAGAAGAGGTGAACCAGGGAGGGTGATCTAGGAGGAGCAACTAGGGAACAGCGAAAACAGAAAGAGAAACACGAAACGAGATCAAGTGGTGGTGTAGAGGGAAAGGAGAGGAGAAGACAGCATAGACGTCGTTAAGAAGAAGCAACACGCGAAAACCGGCCGCTGCTGCACGAGCCCTGACAGCCTTGTACAGCTCAATTTCGACGAGCGAGAGAGGTGGGGGGGAGGGGGGGGGGCGACGCTCTGTTCGTTAGCTGTGTCGTTTCGTTCATCGTGCTCCCTGTGCTCCCCTGAGAGTTTCGACCAGCCCGACCGGCCC
Source organism: Dermanyssus gallinae (assembly GCA_003439945.1). Taxonomy (NCBI): domain Eukaryota; kingdom Metazoa; phylum Arthropoda; class Arachnida; order Mesostigmata; family Dermanyssidae; genus Dermanyssus; species Dermanyssus gallinae. Next base: position 4,861 of record QVRM01002543.1, on the reverse strand, counting down.
GACTCAGGCCCAGACCACCGAGGGGTCTTCTGGCTTCTGACGTAGCCCGCACCGCGCTGGAGCGCCGAGTGAGCGCGCGTTCTCCTTCTACCTCATTACCACCGACAGACGCAGCTGCTGTGCATAGGTAGATATGGCGGGCAACGGAACAGCTAACTCTCGGTAGCTAGCCGTTCACGTCGCAAGAGACAGACTCTCCATCCTGCAATCAGGCATGCAATCGTATGCACGTAGTAGGTGTGTGCTGCTGCTGCTGCTGCTGCATGAATTGTCGTTTGACTCCGTCTGCTGTAACCCGTGCTCGTTGGCACACACACACACACGTACGCACGCAGGCATGCATACATCATAATGAACACAAAGAAAAGTCGCTATTGATTGATGGGGCGCAACAGCTCAATGGCTCGAATGAACTCAAGGCGGTTTGTAGGCCACTAACGTGAATGGGGGCGGCCATCCGGGGAGAGCTTCACACGTCAGGCTGGTGGGTCTTGTGCGTCAGCCAGTCTCTACAGCTCTTTTTGTATATACTTGGATTGCCTCTATACCTTCCTTCCTTCCCTCCTCTCTCCTAGATGTAGACTACCTTTATTTGTTGTTCGTTGTTAATGGAAAACTCGTAGAAACGTCAGCGTTCGTTGAAAACATTTTTGTTATACATTTGTACAACAGTATGAGCCTATGATGATGTGCAACCGATGATCGCGTAAGTAGAAAATCAATGATCACTGTTGCCACAGGTCGATAACCTACTAAGCAAACAGCCGTTTGAATATTAGGTCTATCTGTGCTTTACGTGTACAGCACAGCTTTGAACAAACTTCAATAAGACGCACTCGTATACATTCATATATACGCATTTACGCGAGTATCGAAATCTATATATTCCTAAGCAGAAATATCTAGAACGATGGAACAGGCCTTTAATTTGCATCTTTGTACCTTAGTTGCTTCATAGACCGATTTGCATAGTGGAGGAGGCCACGTGGACGTTATAGGGTGCCAGGTGTCCACAACCGTACTGTACCGCACAAGAGCTCTACCTAGTAAAGGTACGATGTAATTCAACTGGGGTACCAGGGCGGAAATAAACGTCATCATCACATTGTTTCACTCATAGTGGGATGCATATCACAATGATTATTATACTTGTCAGCTGACTCGGCACGTCATTCTAAAGGAACAGGCAGCGATCTCTCGTAAAAGCCAGACTGGCAGACGCATGGTGGTCCTCGTACACGCTTGAGAGCGCAGTTGACAGATACGCCCTGTGTAACTTCCCGTGAAAGCTCGTCGTATTCGGATATACTATGTAGGCATGAACGTGGCGATTGTGACGTGCCAGACCAGGCCAAAAGTCAGAAGCAGCTTTCACACGGTCATTTACGCAACGTCATCAATCTCAATGGAATTATTTTAACTTAGTGTGACATTAGCTATACACAAAGGCTTTTAACCGCAATGGCAAGCAATGCACTCGCTACATTGTGAAATATCTTTTCAAGCAAACCAAAGTTTATCCGAGTGGGTGTCCCCAAATTCTGTCAAGTTCACACATCAGCCTCAAAGAATGTTAGGCGGTTCCAATTAGGTGGAAGAGTGTTACTGCTGTCCGGACGTTCAGTGGCTGGTCGTCGCCTATTTCTTCAAAATAAAAAATTAAAGCGGTGCGCGCTGTCTCAATGATACGCGCAGATAAGGTCGTCTCAGTATGACGGAGCCGAAGCCCTAGCTACCGAAATAGCAGTCAATTGACCACCTTCTTCTTCTGAATTTCACAGTTTTACAACGGCATCACGCGTTCCCCGATACCTCTGAAAGACGAATTGCTCCGGAGGAGGATCTGATCGGCCACGGACTCGATCCGTTTTAAGTCAACTTGCAGAACATTTTCTTCAGCGTTTTTTTCAGACGCTTTACCGCGGTGTAAGCTTGGGTCTTGTCTGTCATGCTTGCCTTTCAAGAGCAGAAAACGCCTGGCGATTGTACCAGGCATTTTTGGCATTTGTTCCCTCCTCATGATTTCGTTGAAAACATCACAAAGTTAGTTTACCAAGAGAGACTCAGACTGCACCCAGTGGACACCTGGTCTGGCCCCGCACTCTTGCGTCTCAGAAGAGAGAGAGCGCAGACCCTGACTTAGTATTTACATCAAAGGGCAAAGTCATCGTTTTCTGGTTCAATGTGAGCGGACGCTTAATCATTGGAGCTAGGCTACCGTCTCGCAGTTTCCTCGTACGTCTCGTCGCTAAGCAGAGTTGGCCTCCAACTAGACCGCGCAGCGTATGTTAAGAGCCTCCGTTTTGCGTTTTCTCCTCTCGAGAACGTCAAAGTTTTAACCTCGCCGTCACAAGGTTGAGAAACACTTGGCCTTGGCGTGCACTTGCACACCTCAGACCAAGTGCTCCATCAATTGGAGCACTTGGTCTCTCCTTTATCGTAGTATCGCCACTGGCAATAGTAGACATAGACAAATCGAAACCAAATACACCCGAACTCGCCGTATCAGCGACTTCAACCGTGTGTCAAGCTCAATTTAGAGGGAGCTAGAAGACGACTGTGTTTCAAACCTCATGGTCGATAAACCTATACAGAAATCGTCCTACTTCTCACATTACGCAAGCGGTATACGTTTATGCAGGTAGATTAACAATTCACCCACTGGCTTCCATAGGTTTCCACAAGTAGAACTGTCAGATAGTGAAACCCTTTCACATATATTCTTATGTCGTTTCTTCCGCTGATAATTATCCGTGAGAAGTGCCGAATGTCCACCGACGTTAGTATGTCAACTGGTCTCGTGCACCTCTAAGTCCCTCAGAGTTCCAGTGAAGCAACCGCAGGGAATTTTATTCGGCAGTCTTCGCCTCAGAGTCGGCAGTTCGATCTCTAATTCTGCTCAGTCACCTGCGCAATATAAGACACTATAAAGCTTTTCATTTATAATAATTTTCCTACAGGAGCAGCAAAAATAAATAATACAAAAAAGTTATACTTATCAGACCTATGGCGACACTACCTCCAACACTAATTAAGCTCGAAACGGTTGTTGTCTAACGTCCCAACGTTGTCATGAACCGCATAGCGCACGTTATTTCTATGATGTGCTCCCACATGCGTATGTATATGTATAAAGTAAAGCTTACTTCTTGTAGTTACCCAGCATAGAGTGAACTAGTAGTGTGGCGGTGGGGCAGTACGACGCATGAGACTGGGGGTTTTCTAGTGCAAGGCACGTGTGATAGCGAATCCTGGCTGGGTGGACGGCGTTGGGTCGCGCCTTCTTCGCCGTTACCTGGTCGCCTTCATCGGCAGATTCTGCTCGATGTTGTTCGATGTAAACAATTTCAGCCCAGGCCTTTGGGAACGTTTTGGTTATAGGGAATCTCGTGCCGCCCGTAAAAAGTAAGGCTTGAGACGTCGTCACTTCTGGTGACTGTGTAGTTAAACGTATTACGAGAAAAACGCTCACATGCATACTAAATACAGAATGAAGGCACGTCCTTCTACACATTTATGTATTACAACGAATATATAAATATATATAATTATATACATATTGTAGTACATATGCGTGTAAGAGAACGTACCTGCATTCTGTATTTACTATCCATATGAGCGTTTTTTCCTATATATATATATATATATATATATATATATATATATATATATATATATATCTATGCTGTTTCTTGTTCTTTCTGCTTTCTAGAGGTTCTCGAGACACATGGCGGCGTGTGTCTCGTGAATGGGCTTCCCGAATGCAACCAGCCCAGCCGCAGCCGAATGCTGCCGACGGAACACCGATAGAGAGAACACCGTAATGGCCACGAAAGAGATGTACGAGGTAAGTCGCAACGGCCTTCAAGTCTTGCACTCTCAACGTCGCCAGCTTCGGCGACAACACAACTCTACTGAATAGGCGCTATTTCTCAGCGAAGCTGCACGTGCCTATTTGCCTACCGATGAACGGAGATACATACCGGTTGCTCTCATCCATAGAAACTATGCACCGAGTGATCTTAAGTTAATACCTAGAAGCAAAGAAGTTCAAGGTGTGCTTTCTAACTGTGTCTGCCTCTAAACACCTTTGACGAATTCCGGTCTCCAGATTCGAGATGTGCTCTGCGAAGGAACCTAGAGCGTGGGCAAGAGGGCATTTTGGAGTGTTGGTGGAAAATGCGGGAACAAATGTGTTCCATGTAGATCAACCTAGATCTAGAACATGCGGATCAGCATCAGTGCGACTTTACAATTATAGACGCTAAGCATGCCTTACCTAGAACAAATTACTACCTTTCGCGCAACATGGCTTCCTCGTTAATCATTCTCGCTTCTATTTCTTAGAAACCACCCCATGCCCTCGATCCTAGCAAAATGTCCAGCCTATCTGAAACAAATATCGGGGTATCCTGTTTTGACGCAATTGTGTTCGATAAACAAGAACCTTGCGCACACACATTATAATATATATATATATATATATAAACGCATAATAAGCCTTATCGCAGACGAACGGCTCCTATCCGAGCAGATGAGGACGTCCCTCCCTGCTTTCACCACACGACAATATGCATTCGATGTAGATTTGCGGTGTTACAGCCCTTCTTCTTGCACATTTTAAACTTCTCCGCACCGTCCGTTCTTGTTGGCTGGCTGGGTGACAGCCAGCTGCATGGATTCAGCACTCCCAATAGACTGATCACTCCTCTCCACTAGTTGGGTGACAAAGCCCCCTCCGTCCCCCCCCCCCATACGTCGGCGTGCGAGGCCGAAACTGAATCCGCGCCACCGTGCGCTGTCGAGCGAGCAAGGATTCCACACGTCTCCTTGGTCGCGCACCTCGCGCACGTTTTAAGCG
>QVRM01002542.1:22500-158307 GCA_003439945.1 Dermanyssus gallinae | reverse complement strand
TATATATATATATATATATATATATATATATATATATATATATATATATATATATATATATATATATATATGCACAAAATGGTAGATGTACCCTTGCTGAGTTGAAACAGCACCGCATATTCCGACGGATCCCTGCTCCGCGAAGCAGCATACGCAGACGGATGACAACATTAAATGCGTAAATGATTTTGTCACCCAACGTCATTGCATAGCGAGCGTAATCACCGTCGATCGAGAGTGCGTAAGTAGACTCTGACGTTCGGCAGGGTGTTGCAGATCTATCAGCTCTAATCTCTGCCCGTTAACCGCGGAGTGCTTAGTAAACCAGGCCATCCAAGCCATTGTCGACGTTCGCCACACGTTTTGCACTCACAGTGCTGACAAACCGTCGCAGCTGAGCGACAACATTAGCTCCGGATGAGCTTCTCATCTCGTCCTGAGCACTTGGCGAGTAATACAGCGCTTGTATCAAGCAACTCCATTTGTATCCGCGTGTGGATGTGGGGAGAAAGTCACGTGCCTGTCTGTACGTGTCGTTTATGTCGATTCAGACATCAACTAGGCCCGGCACTATAATAACAACAAATCACACAGTTAGCGATTCGATTCTTATCGTCATTAGCTGGTTATACCCATCTATACTATGCGTATGATTATGCTATAGGTCTGGCATCTGAAGCAACACCGGATCGGTATAGACCACTCAAGAGCGGGCTTAATGGGAGAACGTTTTTCCCAATCCTCTCAAACATTGTCATCATAATAAGGTATTTACCTTATTATGATGACAATGATTTTTCTGTTTGTATCGAAGTATGTACTCATAGAATTATGTACGCGATGTGACGATGATCTGAATTCTTATGACCTCGTGGTCAGCCCCATTATTTCGTCATGTTTTAATCGCTGTCTCATAACGATGCTTCTGTCGCACCAGGCCGGTGGCACGGCCCCAACAACCTCTGAGGCGAAACCTGATGACAGCCAGAGAGACGTGTCCTTCTAGCAACCGATTACGTATAAACATCATTACGTATATATATATATATATATATATATATATATATATATATATGGGACCATTGGAACTCTCTAGAGCTTGGTGGACATGAGCGTGTAAATGGGTTTACGCCAAAAAGACAACACAAGGCGTCCAGCTGCTCGAATGTAATTATTGGTAATCCGAGACAGTGCTAGACACAAAACCACAGCGGCCGAGGCTGGAACGGCATGCCATGTGAAAACGAAACTATATTCGAACACCGCCCACAAATTCTCAAGTCTGACGGACTCGGTGGCCGAATAAGATCCATCAACTAAATAAGTTAATATATAATAATTATTTTCACCCTTGCACTCCTGACAGACATCTCCCAACGACACAAGAAATAGATCTTCACGCCCGACATCAAATCCAGAACTGCAATCAAGCACACCAGGAGCCGGGGAAGTATTGGACGCTAGTTGGGCATGGGCCACGCCGCCACCAGCACCGATAGAAACTGGGAAGGCCGAAAGATACATAAATGCAAAGAGTTTTTGTAAATAACAGACACCAGATAACGACGTATATTAACGTGATGGTGTTCACGTGGGTATGCGCACGCACTTTTATATTTACACTTGGGACATCTATGAAGTGAGACAAGGGCCAAGAGAGTTATTTTGCCTGTGAATCCGTTTTTGTTCTGTGCGGTTTTGAGCCTTTAGAAGCGTAGATCTCGTGTCTACAACGTTTGAAGTATGTAAGCTCACGTACTGCTGCAGATAGCCACTTGCAAGCGGAGTGTAGTGGTGAACTCTGCACAGCGCGCTGGAGGAAACGTAGCCCTGTCTGACAGATGAAATTCTATTCGTGCTAGAATAGTGGCTCATATATATATATATATATATATATATATATCTATATATATGCTATTTAGAGTTTTTAGACTCCCGCAGAGACGAGCGTGTCGATAGACGATTTTAAAGCTCTTTGAGGTGTATATGGACGTGTTCTCAATGGTGTAGCGGGAGCCGTTCTTTTTTTTTGACGTGTGTGCGAACATGGCTTATTCAAACAGCGACTGTTGAACCTCGACCGGCATTTATGCAAACTCTACTCGACAAAGTCATGGATAGATTGCATCGGCTTGCATCTTGGCTTCTTAGACTCGCGCAATGTTTTGAAGAACACGCTGCTTGGCTTTTTTAGCATTCGCGCCGCTTGGGCGACTGAAAGCGGTCCCGACGCTTTTGGGTTGTGGTTCGTGGCGTTTATTTCTTCGCCGCAAAAGAAAAGGGATCTAACCTAGCTTTGACGGAAGAGGTCTAATTCTGTATATATATATATATATATATATATATATATATATAATATATATATATATATATACATATATTCTTTTCCATAGCGGTTACGATTTCTCTTTAAACTTAGTTGACTTTCATACAAAACAAATATTTATATATATATATATATATATATATATATATATATAAGCACCTTCGAAGGAGGGAAGCAAGAAGGAGCAGTGTTGGAGCCACGCTCTGATGGGAAGGCCGACCGGAATGGCTGGGGCTCGCGGGAGTTATGCAATCGGCGTCGAAGAATTAAATCAGATGAACGACGCGCTCATGACAACGACTGTCGTCTGTCCGTTGTATCGCAGTCACGTACTTCAGTGTTTATTTCTGTCGACGCGGGGGCCAGGCACAAAGGTCGACATGGCTACCCGAAGACCCGAAGCGATCGATTGGACGGAGGGACGACCGGCCGTAGCAAAGCAACAACAACAGCAGCAGCATTAACAACACCAACAACAACAGCAGCAGCACTAACAACACACCAACAACAACAACAATAACAGCAGCAGCAGAAGCAACAACAACAACAACAACAACAACAAAAACAACAACAACAACTACAACAGCAACAGCAGCAACAACAAAAGCAGAAGCCGAAACAAAAATCGCCGCAGAGTAATGACAGCAGAAACAACAAAATAATAATCGCACCAGCAACAACCATAACAACAACAGCAGCAGCAACAACAACAACAACAACAGCAACAACAGTAACAGTAGAAACATGAAAAGCCATAACACCAGAAGCAACAAGATCAATAACAAGAAGCACCATCAATGACGACGACAACAACACTGGCAGTGGCAGTAGCCGGGGGCAATCGCAACAGCAGCAGCAGCATCAGCGTCAGCTGACGGCGGTCGAGACAACAAGCAGATGTTGTTTACTTGTCGCTCGACACGACTGCGGTGACTGAAGCCAGCAGGGGAACAGCGTTCATACGGCCGGTGCCATGTTTCTTGTCGCCTTGCTGGTGCTCGTTGGGTGTTGAACTGAAGCCGGGGAGGTGGCTGCTGAAGGGAAAACCCCGCTGCTGACCGGCCCGTTGTTTTTCATCGTCTACTTAGTACAGCCATTTGTATTGAAATTACTATTATTACTACTTTTTTTGTTTTGGTGAGAGGGAAACATGTTTTTACGCACACCCAAAGCGGGTAGTGTGGGACTCGATGCCGATGTTGTTGGCATAATACCCACTAAAAACCTCTCACCTAAATGGCCTCAGGAAGAGGCGAGGAGCTGGAACCATTCTTTAATACTATATTAGTAAAGATTTCGGGCTGACCCTCAGCCAAGATTTAACGTCCACGGAACTGTTTTTCACATTGCTTCATAGACGGACCCCCATAAATACAAATGTGCAGCGGTGGGGTTCGAACCCGCGCACCTATGTGTCTCCTCCGGTTGCGAGGCGGAGACTTAATCCACTACGCCACCGGGCTCGACTTTAATACTATATTAACCTTATTATAACTACTACTACTACTACTAAAGTTTTTCGGGCTCACCCTCAGTCAAGATTTAACATCCACGGAACTGTTTTGCACATTGCTTTATAGACGGACCCCATAAATAGCACAAATGTGCAACGGTGGGGCTCGAACCCGCGCACCTATGTGTCTTCTCCGGTTGTGAGACGCAGACTTAAGCTACCATGTCACCGGGCTCGACACTATTAGTACTACTACTACTACTACTAATCAGTCAAGCCACCCCAATAATTATTCGGAGGGGGAGGCGGGAGGCGATAGCGAAGGAATTTGGGGCTGTTTTTTTTTCGAGGTTGTGTTATTTGACCATCTTGACCCTCGGCACTGGTGCAACTTGGCACCTTGCTATTCGCGGTAGGTGGTATGCCATCGTCGTGGCTCTGACCACGACCAATTATGACGACGACGACGACGATGATGATGATGATGTTGACTATGATGAGTTATGATAGTTATAGCGATGATTACTAAGAATATCACTAGATAGTCGTATTCGTATTGTATCGCTGTGTTGTGATGTGATAGACGTCATGGCTTATCAATGACAATAATTGTACGATCAACTATTACTACCACTATTGTTGATAAAAAGCATGGCTGGATAGATAGATAGGTAGGTAGGTTGGTAGGTAGATGGATGTATTTCATTCATCTTTTTACAGACCATTGCTTACGATTGTTATTGCTTCTCTTTGCCGTTGTGGCAGGAGTGTCGGGGTTCGGTTTCTACAGAGATTACTGAACTACAGAGATATTACTACTACTTTGGCACACTGTCTCTAGAGAGATTATGTGACTATCGCTCCCTAGAAGTTTGGAAGCCAGCCGAGGCTAAATTAGCTATGTTAATGTGGCTAAGTGTGAGTTGGTACGTATGTGTGTGTGTGTGTGTGCGGGGGCGGGGTAACGTGCAATTGTTTCGTCTGCAGAAAAAAAAAGCCGCCATTTAATGCTTATATACGGTTTTGTTTAACGAGTTAATTTCATTATTTTCAAAATCGTCGTTGTCTGGGCCCGCTTACTGAGGTGAGGTAAGCAATATCGACCTGGAGTTGTGTATATGCATAATACACATGTAGGTTGTTGCGCTCGATCTCTGTTGTTGATCGAATCTTCTCTGCGTGATGCTTGCTGACTGAATAGATGATAAACCGTACCGCCTAGAACCGCAACATGCTGCCACATGAACTGTTAAGGAACCCCTAGATATTTAAACATGTCCGCTTATGCTGCCGCTTTAAGTGCCCCCGGTAATAGCGTGACATATATATGTATGTGTATATATATATATATATATATACACCAGTGTCTCCATCAGGACAATAATAATAATATAAACACGATAATATGACGTCAACGATATCCATGCAATAACAACAGTAGCATAAACAAGCACTTATATGAGTATGTATTATTGTCAAATGTCCCCATCAAAGATCACCCGGCGGTTGCATAGAGTTCGAAACGCTTGAACTTACTGTCTACCTGCCTCGTATAATGATTTCCTGTTGTTGCTTATTTTGTTTCATCCTCTCGTTCTTGTTATTAGGTTTAAATTATTAATAGCAACAGTAATCTTATGTAGATGACGTATACTTACACCACCCGACATATATATATATATATATATATATATATATATATATATATATATATATACACACATATATCTATAAGTTTACATATATGTATATATATATATATATATATATATATATTTTTTTTTTTATAGCCATTGGGCGGGGCGGCTAAATCGTGAACGCATCCGGTTCATGCGTCATATCTGGTATCTAACGAGAGCTTGTTTTAAGTAGAATTTAAACAAACACCAGGCAAGACGGATTGAGCAACTGCGTCGAAGCAATTTCAGCAACCGGTCGGCTTTAGTTCTTCACTCTTGGCGCCGAAGAAGAACCGCCCCCTAAGGAGATGATTTGAACGTTCATCGTTTTCCGAACACGACAGTGCGCGAGCAAATCGCGTTAGGCAGGGTTTTGTAAGACGCCTGTATAGGCGGTTTCGGCATCGATTTGAAGCGATCGCTGATTTAAGCAGGGCCCGGCGGTTACATTGAATTAATTGCTGTCCGTTAGCAATATCCCTACCGGGACGTGAAACGAAAAAAATGACTTACAAATGTGTGCTGTCATGTGGATACATACACAGCAATTGGAGCCAAGTGACATCGGTTATTTTCATCGATTTAGCTGTCACCCCTAATATATATATATATATATATATTAGCTGTCACCCCTATATATAGATATATATATATATATGTGTATAGTGTTCGGTGACATGACTAGTTTCTTGACACTCGACAAGCTTCGCGTACCGACACCTTGGTAGCTGAGAGGCTATTTGACACACACTCAGCGCGCTTGCATATGCGCGCCTCGAACGCAATGACAGCGTAACAGGCGTTGCTAGCGTAACAACAGCTTCGAGCGTAAGTGGTTGACCTCGTTGTGCAAGGACCCCTCAATCAGGTCCTTAGTCGTTCCGCCCCCTCCCCCCCCCCCCCCGCCGCCCATCCTTCGCGCCTTTGGGTGTGCAACACCCGGAGCCGGAATTGGAGAGACAACGACAACGTAGTAAGTAGGGTATTTATAGAGATGTTGACAACAAGAACGACGACAGTACTGAGGACTTTTACCTAGAATACTTGCAGCTGTTGCTGCTGCTACGGGATGCATCAGTGGTAACAGCGGAAGCAGTGCTGTCTGCGGCTACGGGCTGCAGGCTACTTTGGGCTACTGCCGCTGCTGCTGCTGATGGTGGATGGTGATGATGATGGTGTGCATTGGGTGCTCCCAGCAGCTGCAGCAGCAGCAGCAACAAGGAGATCTACTTCGAGATATGCGATACACTTCAAGGCGATCTAGTTCGAGACATACTACTCATCGCGCACATCAAGGCGAGCGGCGTTGTTGACCTCTGGCCACAGAAAGTGGTGGCCACAGGCGAGATCGAATAAAAGTCGACCTTTCGAACTACTTTGAGCGACCATCGTATGGCCTGCGTCATCATCATCATCGCCGTCACAATCATCATCGTCATCATCATCATCATCATCATCGATAGAGGACTCTAGACCCTTCGAGTAGTTGTAATTAAGCGAAAATTCAGTGCCGACAAAAAGGAAGGACATGGGGGCGGAGCCAACATATGCCATGGAATGGTATTAGAACTGTCACGGGAAAGATGTTCATTATTATTATTATCCATCGTCAGCATATAGGTGGCAACGAGATAGAGAGCGATAGAGGGATGATAGGGAGAGAGAGAGAGATATGTACCACACAATTAAAGTATAGTAGCCGTACTTTTAGTCCCCACAGCAGTAGCAGGAGTTGTGTCAGAATTAGCAGCGGCATCACCAGGAGGAGCCCACGGTGGGCGGCGTCACGGTGAGCGAACCTCTCGCGTTAGATCTAAAACAAAATCCTTTCGAGGCTGACTCTCAGCCAGGATTTAACGTCTTTTGGACTGCTTTGCGCATTGCTTCACAGACGGACCCCCAAATAAATACAAATCGGTGGCAACGGTGGGGCTCGAACCCGCGCACCTGCTATGTGTCTCCTCCGGTCGCGAGGCGCAGACGCATGCACCCACCACGCCACCGGGCTCTCGCGTTAGATCTACAGCAGCCATTCTGCTGCTACTCCCGCCACATGGACGGCTGTTGAGACTGAAACCCTGCACCACAACATCAACAGGTCCGTCATCGGTCCCATTGAAAATTGGTACCTCATGGCCATTCGAAGGCCGTGGGCGGCGGCGGATGGGGGGGGGTACGAATGATAGGCATCTAGACATTACAAACAACGCCCTCCAAAAAACGAATGTAAAAGAATAACAGCAAAAACAACAACAACAACACTGATAACACCAACAACAATTTGTATAGACGCATCCGTTTCACTCTCAATTTTGTGCTCTTCGTACTTTCTCTCTTTCTCGCTATTTTGTCTATCTATTTTGTTTAGGTCTCCTCTTCATCTGTAGCCTCCTCGCTTGACAGTCCTCCGGCCTATAGCCCTCATAAATAAGCACTCTCGACAGTAGGCGACTTGACACAGTAGCTACTGAACTAATCGAACACGACGATCCTGTCGACGGTCGCGCCGTGACTCTCTCTAACGCACAGCGTCGTGGAACGACTGCATAACGTGGATGTCCGAGGTGTTGTCCGAGGTGCAAGGTATTTGCTAGCTCAATTCAATTGTAGGGCCTACGTGCCTAGTTTTACGTCGTGCGCTTCGTCACTGTGGTTTTCTTTTTGTTTTTTCCTATTTGTCTTTTTCTGTTTTTTGCATTTTTTTCTCCTTTATTTTTGATTGTTTTCCCCTTGATTTCCCTTTCATTTTTGTGCTTCTATTTTCTTTTTTTGCAATTGCATATGTATTCCACCATCCTGTTCGGCCGTTTTTCGTCTTTGCCGGGTCGCTCCGCCGCTCCCGTTTCGTTTGTTCGTCCGCAAATTTTTTGGTGCGTTTTCTGCCGCGCCGCCACTCATATCCTCTCCCCAATTCGTGTGTCATTTTGGTTTTGATCTTCTGTCCGCAACGCCTTCCACACATGGTGTTCTTCTTGCCTGTGTGTGCCATCTTCTCCCTCTCTAACTCGTATTATATCTCTCTATCTATCTATCTATCTATCTATCTATCTACCTATCTCGTTCTCTGGCTCTCTGGAGGTCGGTGTGTCGTGTCCCTTTCCCCCCCCCCGCACATGCTCGCGACTCGATCGACTTCGAATCAACCGGAATTACTTCCTCAACTTCTCCCGTATTTACGATTGCCCTGCTGTATTGTTACGCCATCAGTCCGTCCGTCGATACGGTGAACAACCGACTCCAAGCGTGCGTGAGTGTGTGTGTGTGGCTGTGGTGACTGTGACTGTAAGTGTGCAAACACTCCTCAGCTTCTCGAGCGTAGTAGCGGTCGCCGTTTGACAATTCGGCCACTCCGAACGGAACCGTGCTTGTGAACACAGCGATGACTGTGGATATCGAAATATAGAGTGTTTACAACTGCAGCCACCACTAGCAACGGCGACGACGACGACAACGACGACGCACGCGAGGTGTGGCAAGTGCAGAACTTCTCCATAGTTGAGATTTTCGAAGATGTTTTCTTTGCTTCGTCGGCGCATTGTTCTCGCCGTCAACAACAAAACGACAACAAAATCTCTGTTTTTTTGTTGCCGTTTTATTGTTGTGGTTGTTGCTATTTCTGTTGTTGCGGAGGCTAACGGTGGTCGGTTATCAACGATTCATGCCTACACGATTACTGGCGGCACTGTCCATACATGGCGTGTTTGTGTGGCCAGTTCTGTCATCACCTACTACGCTCGCTCGGATTAGTGCTATAGAGTAGTAGTACACTACGTGTTGGGACTTGGCGCCATTAACCGCCAGCTCACTATGTTGCCGCTCTGGTGAGATCAAACTAGTAGGTGATAGTAGTGAACCATGTAACCCGCTCAACCCGCAAAACCCGAAACGCTCAACGGAAAAGTCAACGTGTTTGTTTTGTTTCTCTCCTTCAATTAGACAAAAGTTGGCTTCTACCGTTGGCAACAAACATATGTCGTGTGATATAAAGTCGGTATCGTGCTAGAATCGGTCAGCGACCAAATTATATATATATATATATATATATATATCGTGTATAATATTGGTCGTCGCCCTGTATCGTATCAGTACGTATTAATACGAAATAATCATAATCACGGTTAAGTGCTACTCTGTTTGAATTGATGTGCCATTGAAACAAGTGACTAATTGATCAACTGCCGCAAGCACATCTTATAGATACTTCTCTCTGTGTACTTACACGTGCTTGGCCGTAACATTATACCTGACGGCGAGTGCTTACGTACAGATGACGTAAGACGTCCGGCTACCTAAATCATTGGACTGTGCTTCGACACCAGCGGCGACTACGTAGACGCATTTATTAATCGCTTAACGCTTGCTTACCTAAATACAACTGTGTCTGTCACCCTGTCTGTCATACCATATGCGGAGGACATGTTGAGATATCTAAACTTTTTTGGGCTGACTCTCCGCCAACATTGAACGTCCGGAACGGAATTGCTTTCACACTGCTTCCGTAAGACGCACCCCATAAATACAATCTACAACGCCGAGCGATCGAACCCCCTACACTTATGTGTTTCTTTCGGCCGCAAAGTTGGGATATCTAGGGTTTTCCCAACGGTCCTTGTGGCAGCATGGTCGCGGACTCTCAGCTGTATGTATGTATTCGTGTATGTATATTCTCAATGAGCATCGCTCAAGGAAAATTGAATCAATAAGATGGAATGAACGAACGACACTTTGGAGAGGGCAACTATGACTAGCGCACTAGCCCCTTAGACCACACCGCCATGTATAAGGACTAGATAACCCATTTAAAAACTATTATAAACCGTATTACCTCGTTTAGGAAAGAGCCGGACCGTGCAGGGAGAAATTCTCCTCCCAGAGAAGAGGGAGGAAAAACCCAGCGCTACTATAAAAATACGTAATTGACGTTTAGATTGGGAGAAATATAAGCTACACTGCCAAACTTAAAATCGTATGCGATGTAAATCATATTCGTTCCGTATATGAATTCGTAAAGAAAACCATATATATATATATATTATATATATATATATATATACGCCCACGCAGTTAGGACAACTGTTCGCACAAACATTTATATATCATGTGGATTGTTGTATGCCACATAGATGGTTCTTCGCGAAAGGGCTTTACTCAGTTTATACTCTTTTCCGGATTCAAGGCATTTCACTTCCTAAAAATGCGGCACTTCTTGATCATTTCTATTGTGGGCGACGCAAATTGTTTGCATAGACACAGACACAGGTGTAGATTGGCATGTTCGGAGTCACAACAACAACGTTGTGACCAGGTACTGTCACATTTACTGGTGATCGAAAGTTGACAAGTTTACTTGATTGTAGTGGTACTCAGTTGACACGTACTCACATTTCAATACTCGCCACGAACAGAGTAGTAGGAGCGGTAAGCTATTGCGTTAAGAAGATCTTCAATTGGTATTTAGACTTCGTTATCTACAAACAACAACAATGAACTCTATCGTTTAGCGTCAACGGCAACACGGGTTTCGCACAAAACAACGATTTCTGTCCTAAAACCTAAAATAGCTTGCTAAGATTTAGTTACCGATATGATCTTGAGCCGTTCATTGTTCAAGTCCCAATGACGCTAGTAAGCAATTGAAATGCGTGTAACTAACTGGTCGCTGTGGTTCGGTACTGACTTACACGAAGACTTCGCTCTCGTATCCATATAAGATAGATAGAGAGAGTGGGGCTTGCTCCGGATACGGAATAATCCACATGAAAAAACTGAAAGACTTTATCGAACACGTCTGAGAAGAACAGACACGTTGTGTTAGGTGTTTCGTAGTGCTACTTTCAGAAACAGTACAACGAACGCTGTTGAGTTAGTCGTCACTTCGTAACTGGAATTCGTTGAGCGCGGTGTCAAACACATGTTTCGATGCACTGCGGTCTTAGACAGATGTCTTGGTGCATGGCTGTTTTAGACAGATGCCTTGGTGCACGGCGGTTTTAGACAACAGATGGTCCCGCCCCCTTTGTTGTGGTTGCGAACAACTGCGAGTTGGCCCACCAAAAAGTCGAATCTGATTCTTCGGACTTTAATCCGACTCCGTCAGTCTTTGTCTGTCGTGGTCGCAACGACGCTGTTGCTACTGCTTCAGCAGCTGTTTTCGGTCTGAGTCAAATTTTGGCGCCGTTTCGAATTCGGACCGAGTGAACCTCTCGACAAACCAGCCAGCCAGCCACCCAGCCGCCTGCTGTAGCAATGAGCCGAATTTGTCGTTAGTCAGGTACTGGACGTACTGGACACAGAATGACTGTTATTCTGCCAGAGCCCCGTGGCTAGCTGCTTAACCCGCAGGCAGCAACGTCCACCAGTCGACGAAAGTCGTGCGAAATAATCGCAAGCTGTCCAAGCGATGGACTACAGATGGATACTATGCAACAACGGGCTATTTTCAGCTATATTTCTGTGCAGGCTGTTTCGTGCATCGCTTCTTTAGGTATGTACGCTGACGTTTGACTACAAGCAGGTGCTGGTATAGTGCTGTTAACTGGACCGAAGTTGTACGGATTTTCTTCTTTCTCTCCGTACTCTCCCTACTCTACTATAAGTTCTCGTGATGTTCGTGTGGGTTCGTCATGCAGTTATCGTCGTCGGTGTCAAATCCGCGCAACGCAATATGTACATACACCTTATTCAAAGTTCATTTTTATTATAGCGTTTTTATTACGATCAGTAGCGGTGGTACAATACAATTGTACTCACGTGCATGCCAAAAATGCGCTATGCAGTCTCTGAGGGTCGTTAGCGAGTAGACAACATCTGCTTCAAATGTATTTGTTTTGTTATCAACCTAGCCTAGTGAAATGAGTGTGGTCAAAGAGAAGGGTATGTGATGTCACCACGATTCACGTTCGATACAGTGCTCCTGGTACAATCTGACAGGCATATGTAAATTCCACATTGAGCTCCTGTACCGCGATACCCTGCTCCCTGGGTCATAGAACTTTGGTGATTGTCGTGTTGTCGGCCTGAACAACCACTACGGGTGTACATACGCGGAGCAAGTTCTATCTATGTTTGCACCACGAATGAATCTGGCAAAGCGAGATTGGACTCTTTTAGCTTCGGAAGTGTGTTCTGTAAATGATCAATTTTGGAACTCTTTTAATGAGAGAGTCCGCCATAGTGTGTGGGATGAGTATGGGCAGAAGCTTAGTTTCTAGCACATTGTCTTTATGCTAAGCACTGTGATTCCAGCTGTTCTTCCTTAAGAGCTTTATTTAGCATATAGCCAAACGACCTGCGAAACCGTACGACAAGTCAACCTTTCGAATTCGCTGTGCCACTATACGTTAAGCCAGCGACATATATATATATATATATATACAAAATTGGTTTAAATTTAAGTTTTATCTGCTGTTGTTGTTGGTTGCCTACACACGGTACCCTGTAAGTTGTGATTTGCCATGGAATTCTACGTTTAGCAGAATCATATTTATGCAAAGGTGGTTAATATATATATATATATATATATATACAATTATGTATAATGTTACAAAAGTTCAAGACACAAGTAATAGTTTCATAAAAGAGCAAGCTTGGCAACGAAATAAGCTGTGGTGGATTGGTAGGTGGTTTTATGTGTACCCACCTGGCGACCTGCTAAGCAAACAAATCCAAACGAGGCATAGCTTCTGGATTGTTGGAATGTTGACATCTCAATTCACTTGTTTTGGTTGGTATCAAGCTGTTTATTTGATATTAAAGTAAATTGAGATTCTGCGATGTCCTCTTTTGGAGTTTTCACGTTTAATACTTTACACGTCATTTTGTTCATAAAACACACGTATTCTGATAAACGAGTTTTTATGTTGATTATTTTGTTACCAAATCGGTGCGATTCGATTTGTGATATGATTACTGTAAGCCGTTTCCCCGCCTCGCTGGACGTCAGCTAACAAAGCCCGCTAGGCGGGGTCGGAGACTATGTCTTTATACACATATGGTGTTTGAAAATTTGTCTTAAATCATACAGTACAATATCTGGGAGATGGTTACCTTTCGGCTCTTACAAGCTGTTTACGGGACACCAAATTGTTTTGTGCTTTTTTTCGATAGATCTGGCTTAATACATTAACACACGCTTCAATCTTGGTCAGTAATTCGCTGATGGTTATGATATTACTACTGGCATTTAACTTTCAAAAAAACCTAGATGAAAAGCCTTATGACGTTAGATCGCATGATCTTGTAGGCCAGTGTATGTCCCCGTCACGCGAGATTTCCCTCCGGCACGTTTCATTCTCAACGTTTCCTTTTTCATGAAAAATGTTTGTAAACTTTACGCGTTTCTCCGTTGAGTAACGATTCTATCTTGGATGTGGCTGTTCTGTTCAGTTTACAAAGATAGCTGAGCGCGCGAACTTTTATACAATATATATATATATATATATATGCTATTATTAATTTGCATTGCATATATATATATATATATATATATATATATATATGCCGTGCTGTACTTAGCATATGTAAATTTCAAAATTATGTCGAGCCAACTACGTAACTAACTGAATTTCGTATTGTCTCTCCTTCTGTTCCTGTCTGTTGTGTGTTGGTCCATCCCCGTTGTTGTTGTTGTTGCTGTGCTGCTGCTGCTGCTATTTATTACATTGTTTACAGAGCTTCCGTGGCGTACTCTACGTAGAGCTGCGTAGGCCAATCGTCATCCGCCAGCGCGTGCCGGCTGGACTTTTGCCGCGCGCTGCATCGTCGATCGAATCGGCGTCCTTTCGTTCGGCGTCCTGTCGTGGCAGCCTATAAGCTGCTGAGCCGCCGCCTCCGCCCCGCCGATACTCGCAGGTAGCGTTCGAGGCTAAGCTGGGTAGCTGTTTCGGGCGTTAGTCCGACGAGTGTCCGGGGCTCTCGAAGCCCGTGGCTCGTAATCGCGCGACGACACAATGGCGACTCCTAACGGCGAAAAGAAGCGCTCGTCGCCGGTGGCGCTTGTGGGCGCTAACGTGGCCATCGGCGTGATTAAGGCCGTCATGTGCACCTACGACCTGGTCACGCTGCCCGTCTACACGATCGTCCAGCGGCCCTGGAACGTCTGGAGAAACAGGTTTGTGGTTGTGGGTTACGCTATCCGATATCTTCGACTGTCACTGTGCTGCGCTTACTATCATCTCGCATCCTCACCGCGCTTGCGCGCATCACCACACGGCCTTTGCTTGTTGCCCTACAACATGTATATATATATATATATATATATATATATATATATATATATATATATATATATATGTATAAAAAAAATATATATATATTGCTGTTTCCGGTCAATGCCATCAAGTTAGCATTGCTTGCTCCTGCACGAGAACTCTCTGTAGCCGCCGCCGCCGAAAATCTCTCGTTGGAGAATATGATCGTATTGTAATTTCTAAATATTGTCTGATTTGTTCGTCAAATATGAAATACTGTATGTTACAGCGCAAGCTCATTAACTGAAATTATTAGGGTTTTGTGGAATATTTGTTCACGTTTGCATGGAAACTGAGCTGGTCTGCGTTACGCTACGTAGACGGTATCGCCATTGGCTTATTTTCTAGATTTCTCTTGTTTATAGCCATCAGATTAGAGCTCTGTGGCGGCATGGTCTAGGGGGCTAGTGCGCTAGTCATGGTTGTCATCTACCGGGGTGTCGCCGGTTCGATTCCTGATGTTGATCGAATTTCTATTGAGCGATACTTATTGCGAATAGATAAACCGCTGAGAGTCAACGACCATGCTGCTACATGGAACCTTGGGGAAATTCCAGTTATCTCAACATGTCGGACCCTCGGTGCCTTGAATATCTGCTTCAGGATTAATTCCAAGCAGGCAGGAGACGGAGGATGGTCTAGAATTAAAAACAACATTCTTAAGAAATGGTTTTAATTCTAGATCAGACATCTGAAATTTCCCGGTGGTCAAAAATGGCGTTTGCAGACTAGATACTGTGAATTAGGAATTAAAACGGATAGCAAATACAATTATTTACATCGCAGTTTTATTGTCTGTAACATATAATTGCGGAATATTCTGCGCGCCTGCGGTCTTTTTAAAACATTGCAGTTTTGATGATGCACATCTAAGCGTATAACTAGTGAAAATCTTAAACGTGGTGATAGTTGTTGTGCCACAAAGGTGCAGCGATAAGCAGATGGTTTTGAAAGCAATCATGCAAATAACGTATACATTTAATAGAATTAGTTGAAAATTATTTGCATACTTTTTCTCGTGACGTGCCACTTCCTTCAGCCATTGGCTGTCCAGCTCTAGCTGACTGATGCTAATGCTACTAGAAGCATTGATGATTGTCGCTAGTAAAATTGTAAAGTCAGTAAAGCTGCTAAGTCCTTACAAATCCAATCCGAGCATATATATATATTGCTGACCATAAACGTCCTATCTGCAGATGTAGTTAGCCTTCGTTTCTTTACTGATGCCTCGTCGAAACGAACAACCGCAATCAAACAAGCAAGCAAACAAACAATACTTCATTTCTGCAAAGTAAGCAGTGTTAGCATAAGACGACTTGCGAAGCTAGCTGCGAACGGAGCCACCTCGTACACGATGCTTCGAGAAAGTATCGTGGCGGCAATGCATACCGTGGGTGCAGCCGCAAACAAAATCGCACAGACAAACATATTTGTTTTTAAAAATAATTTTCTTAACAAATATTCGATGGAGATCTCAACGAAAGTTAGCAGGTGCCGCTTCTCAGAGAGACGAACGAGAGAAGCCTGGCGACGTGTCCGTGTGAGTCCAGCTTATGAGCCAAATGTAGGCTGATTTGCCTCTAAATAGAACATGCAGGAGAGGGTTTGCGCAGCCGTACGTTTATTTAACAGGATTTTGAATGGGGAATTACTGGCTGCGGTTGAGGATTCAGACGATCGACCGACTGACAATATTTGATCGAAAAAACAAACTCAGTCAACATCAATCTCATGCAGTCTCGTGCGCAGCGCAATAACAATGACGCATGTACTGCACCGTATTTTGAAAAAAACTGCAGCTCTATAGATTTAGTGACTGAATGGCGAGAAATCAATTGATAGGCAGAATGAAGTCGGCTTCATTCAGACCGAGACGGCGAGGGGGAGGGTAATATACATTACTTATTGCCAATACTGGCATCCATGAGTTGTGGAGGCAGCAGGACTGTGGAATGAATGATATGTGTGCGTTTCTCGACTAATCAACTACCTATAAAATATAGCTGACTATTAAACATAGCTGGCTGCGAGTTCCCCGAATGCACGATGAACTAAGGAGGCTTACGGTAAGGCACGTTAGTCCGCCACAGTCAGGCTCATGAACGAGCACGGCGGTGGCCGAGGGCCACGTTCGAAAGGATGGACGTCATTAGAGCAAGTAGTAGCCTGTGCATCATGTATCGATCGATCGAAGATCTGGTGAAGCAATATGCACAAGAGGACATCGTACATCCGCCATCGCCACCTGTGAGGCCGGGTAATGTAAATTTAACTGCACGGTCCCAAAGCGAATACGCGCACTGCCGGGTCAGAACTGGTTGATTGACTTTGATGGGCGCGAAGCGCTAGTCTCCACTGATATCGAAGTCTCCACCGATAGGAGGGACGTGGAGAACTTATACGACAATACTCGGAGCTCGGCCTTTCTAGATCTGCGCTGAGCAGAGGTATGTTACGGGAGTATAAGACATAGGCGTCATTTGGATAGCCTGGCATAGATCATATCTGCGTTAGGTATTGCGTTTACACGGAGGCAATGACACGCCTTAAGAATGGCAACAAGGCGCCATTCTTAAGGCGCCTTACAAGGACGGTTACTTCACGAAAGTGCTTTTAAGGTAGCTCTCTAAGGTTTGGAGAAGAAATGCAGCCTGCATACTTAAAGCCGACGGAGAGACTCTAATAACGCTCGAAGAGGGAAACTGTACACATCCGCAAGCCTCAATTACCTGAATGTCGATGAGTGACTGCAATGTCTCGACAAGTAGATGGTCATAATAATATATAAAGCAAACAAATCTGTGTTAGTTGCTTATAATGTTAGTGGAAATGCTGATCACAGTTGCCTACTAACGTTGCCAAGCCATTTAAAATGTATACTTTTCGAATTCTGTCGTATGTCAATACAGGGTACCTACATGCCAATGTAGCCAAATTTAGTTTATTTAATCGAGGCCCATTCAAAATTAAAAGCAGTAAAAACGTTAAAGGCAGAAGTGGCCTCACAAGTTTCGAACTGTCAGAACATCTCCGTGTGTTAGCATGTCGCATATAATCCTAAATTTACTGCAGACCACAGGTCAGTAAGTTATTTATTTGATTGGCTGTTTTAATGTTTTTGATGTTTTAACGGAGCACAATTTGTCATAGACTCTACGTGTCAGTTGAGTGAGAACACTTGCTCATTGCAGTGTTAAAGGGCTTAACGAAAGCACGGCCACCGTCTTCTATCGCAGGTCTATCCCAAATGCCTGTCACCGCCACATGTCGATGCTTGATCAACGACCGAAAGCAAATGACACTCACAATTGACCTGTTTTCATTTATGTGCTCTAAAACAGAGTATCTACCCTTTCCCCTTAACGCCAACGATCTCTATCTTTAATTTCAATGTTTCTAAACCGGCAGACAAAGGTAATCCGTAGGATTTGCAGAATTTGATTAAAAATATCGCTGATATACAAACATCTCATTGAAGCGTTTAGTGGCGACTATAGACCTGTCAACAATTTACAATTTCGTTTAGAAAAAGAAACATATCGTATGCGAGCGATGAAAACTCCAAGTAACCTAATATTTGCGAATGCTCATTAACCAGTAAGCTAGTTGAGCCCACATTCGTAGAGCGAGGTGAGGACAGATTCGTAGAACAGATAGCAGTGTAGACGTATTGTTGTTGTTGTTGCTGTGTTGTTGCTGTTTCATCATAATACTGCTTTTAAATGTATTATCAGTAATAGTGATATTTGCGTCAGCTATTTATGTTTATATGTACCTAAAGGTGGGTATCTATCTGGGACTGAAACATTTAGTTGGTATATTTGGCGCGTATGTATATGTGTGTATGTCTTGGTGGTCGTGTGTGGACCGCGTGTGAGGCAACACGTGGATGCTTTGCCATCCAAGTATCCGGCGTAAGCTGACAGATGCAGATCGGATGACCGGTGCAGATAGCGGAATGCGGGTTTTTTTCTTTCTGCTATGGCAAGGCCGCTAGCGCTGCTAACATCAATGTTACGGGATAATAGTCACAACACCATCAGCAACATCATATATATATATATATATATATATATATATTGTATCGCCCTCATTGCCGTCGCCATCCTCACCAAAGGTAGCAGCAGCCAGTGGCTTTCACTTTCATTGCCAATGTTTGCGTGTAACCGCGGGGAGCAGCGCCTGTAGCGCCACCTCTTCGAAAACGTAGATTTCGCGCTGGCTCTGGCATTTGTCTGCTCGTCGGTCCGTTCGCCCTTGCTGACGTGAAGGTCGTGTCGGACCACCCCTCACGAGGGTCGACTCCCCTCACGAGGGTCGGCACCCCTCACGAGGGTCGACACCCCTCACGAGGGTCGACACCCCTCACGAGGAGTAGCCGACGAACGGCCAATGTGACCAATTTGCTCCACTGACCACAGCTTACTGATGTTACACTTGCTAATTCGTGTCGTGTTCAATTGGTCAGATTTATTTCGTTCGTTTGTTCGTCTTTTTGTCTGTTCTGGTGCCCACGCCCGCCGGGCATGACTGGCTGGCGAATGCCGCTTACGAAACCTTCTCAGTTGCTGTAGTCGCGGTGATGCAGCCTCGCCGGGCTTGCTGGAAAAAATGCCGGCAACTGTACAGGGCTATGGGTGTCGCTGGCTAAGCATTTCATTTAATTAAGCTAAGCAACAATTCGTCAAATGAAAGAAAATAGAAAGAAACAAGAGAGAGAAAGGCACGAATAAATGAAAGAATAATAAGCCAACTCATTGACTGGTCTGTAGACTGGGTCGGAGCAGATACGCGTCACTCAAACGCTACGACGCGATAGAATCGAACCCATCTCTCTGCGGCCGGTAGCAATGCGCCCGCTCCAGTGCGTGCTGACTGGATCTGCGTCTCAACGTGCAGCGTCCCATGCGTGATTGATAGAAAAACACCTTTATCGTGCAGCGGTAGAGTCCGAAAATCAACGGCTTTATATAATGCGATCATCAGTGCTTATAATCTGACTGCTCGATAATCTTATTACGCACGCGTGTATGTATACTATGTATATGCATGCACGTACTTCGATAGATAGATATACATACATGCATACATATATGTATATGGCTGTATGCATGCTCGTATGCATACAGCATGTATATATATACTT
Source organism: Dermanyssus gallinae (assembly GCA_003439945.1). Classification (NCBI taxonomy): domain Eukaryota; kingdom Metazoa; phylum Arthropoda; class Arachnida; order Mesostigmata; family Dermanyssidae; genus Dermanyssus; species Dermanyssus gallinae. The sequence goes on along the minus strand of QVRM01002542.1, from coordinate 138,455 downwards.
ATATTCATGTGCGCAAGCATATCTATATACCACAGTGTTGGGATACGAATATATCTATCCATGGATAATAAATCTATATATATATATATATATATATATATACACTCCTATGTTGGAACGTAGACTTCTCTACTTTACTTTCGCAGTGTGAGCTATTTTGCGATTCATTATCTGTAATGACAGTACGACAATATGTATGTGTCGTATTTAGACGTTTTTCGCGCGTTTCCATGCGCACACTGCTAGTCCTGTGGCGTTTTGTTTACGAGGCAGAAGTCATGGTAGTGGCGAGCGGCATGAGCGTGGAGAAAGAGGAAACAGGAGGCGGGGTGTAAGGAGGGAGGGAGGGAGGGAGGGGGATTAAAAATCTAAACCGAACAGCCTTACGTAAGGAAGGTCTAAGTGTCATGATGGACCGAGCCTGTTTTCGCCTGCTGTCGGCGTGACACGACCTCGAGACGACCTCCAGTCTCTATACTGTTCGCTGGTCTCCTACGTAGGTGTACGGTGTTTGCTTCGCCCGAAATCGAAAGCCAGAAGCTGCAGCAGCAGCAGCAGCAGAAGTTACATGCAACCAAGAGTCATCAAGAAACCGCCAGTTCTGACCTCGGCACGAAATCGTCCTCGACGAAGCTGATGACCACGACCGTGGCGGGCGGAGCAGCGCCAGGCACACGGTTGCGATATAACGAAGTCGCACCGTCGCCGTCGTCGGCCGGCGCACAGAAGTCGAGCGGCACGCCCTCGACGACCTCATCTGCGCCTACGGCTTCATCAGGCCACCCGAGCGGGCCATGGGTGCGGCGAGTGCACCGCATCAACGAGAGCATCTTCGAGGGCATGCAGACGGTCGATCAGCTCACTCGCAAGGCTATCGCCCAGTACGCCGACGAGGTCTGCTTCGGATGGCGTGATATCTACGGAGAGGAAGAGGAGGAACAGCCGGACGGCAAGACCTTCCGAAAGGTTTGTTGTGTGCACTCGCAAAAAATTAAATAAGTACATATATATATATATATATATATATATATATATATATATATATATATATATATATATATATATATATGTGTAATTTAGATTTTTTTTTAGATTTTTCCGTAAGGCTTGTGATGTATTATATAATTGCTTATTAATTATATTATATTATATAATTGCCCGTGTACGGTGTTTTCATGTCATGGTTAATTTTTAATCCACTCTGGCATTTACCTTATTTAAATTGGAAACCATGCAAACCAATTAATGAGTGGCCGGTCTGGATCTCGAAACCCAGTCCTTCCGAATGCAAGGCAAATGCTTTGCCACTAAGCCATCTTGCTCGGTATATATACATATATATATATATATATATATTATGCTACGATTGTTCATGTGCATACCAAAGAAGCGGTCAATAAGATGGGAGTTTCACAAGAAGCTGTGGTCGTAACCGCGTGTGTCGTTGTATTAGATAAAGTTGAAAGCGACGGAAAGGTAACACACGGTTCGGTTCGGCTCGATATCACATCGTCTACAGAGCCTTTTCGGGAATCTTCTCTGACTCCCTCAGTCATACTACCTACATGTTTGCATACAGATATGGCCTCCAGACGAGTGAGCAATACTAAGGTCTGGTTAACACACTTGTTTTTTGCACAAACAAATATACCCTTTTGGGTCCGCGATGGTGAAGCAGGACAAGACATTTCGGAACGGAAAGCTCCACCTCATTGTCGCTGCACCGTATATATAAAGGGTGTTCCTAAATTAAGTTCCCAAGTGTTAAAGGGCTTTTCATTTCGCAAAAAAAAAATTCCAGTTTTTTCCAATGGAATTGGGGCGGGACTTAGACGAACTTACTGTAGTACTCTCATTAAAGCTTGGTAGTAATAATAATATTATGTAATTAGATGTGTATATTTATTGTTTCGGTTAATTGATATTTCCGTTTTTGTAGGTTCTTCAAGGAGAGTATCGGTGGATGTCCTACCGCGAGTTCGATGCAAAGGTGGACTATGTTGGCCGAGGGCTTATGTCACTGGGAGTGCGTCCACGCCAGAACGTTTGCATCCTGGCTGAGACCCGAATGGAGTGGATGTTGATAGCACAGGCTTGTCTCCGCATCAACATCCCTGTAGTGACACTCTACGCCACTCTCGGCGAGGAAGGCATCATTCACGGTTAGCATTCACTGCTCTTGCAGCCACGAATACATGACATGGCACTAATAACCACCATCATCATCATCATCACCATCATCATCGTCGTACTAGTCATTACGTTAGCTAAGCGGTTATAGAGTACGGCCGTGGATGGCTCGATATCTGGATCTACATCCACCTCCCAGATGCGGCAAGAGTTTTATCTGGTGACTCGTGAAAAAATGCTTGCTGAGAACCGTTGGTCCGGTTATCCAGTTCTTAGGTTTTGCTGGTATCATTCTCGTTCGAAAGCATGCCATATATATATATATATATATATATATATATATATATATATATATATATATATATATATATATATATGTAACCGAAACGTTCGTTATCGCATTTAGCTGTTTCGGCGACAGTGGATCCTTGGCGGACTTCTTTCTGAATAAACAGTCTGTATATGTTTAGAGTTTCTTTACGCCTCATTTGAGTGTTGAGGGTTTATCTAATGAATATGTATTGAAAATAGGATTTATAACGCTTTAAAGTTAGTCTTACGGACACATCACCGGCAGTGCGTCGAGTAATATGCCCATATTGCAACGTAACGACACGTGCTGTGTTTCCCTTAAGAAAAAAGTATATTTGTTTTCACTTTTTAATGCTTCACTGAGTCGTAGCTGCGTCAATATCTCTTCTTTCGGCAGGCATTGCCTAACTCAGAGTGAGGAACTTTGCTGAATTAACCTTCTCGCTAGCGGAACGGGAGAAAGCAAATGTGTTCAAACTGAAGGCCCCCTATATATATATATATATATATATATATATATATATATATATATATATATATATGGGGTTTTCTATTGTCGAACATGACCGGCAGTTGCCAATTTATCTAATTTGAGTCAATGCTACACGATGAACGTTTCCTCAACACTGTGTGGAACCGAAAGAAGGAAATCATGTCGTGCAACATCTGCTAATAAGCCTAATCGTACTAACTGCTAGTATTTATCGTTGTGCTTACTGGGGATTTAAGATGTTGCTCGTGCTCATATTAAGTATATGTTTTAGTAGATCGCCAGCCACGCATCAAGGTACAAAGATTTGATGTGCTTATTATTATTCCGCTGGGGGACAATTGTTTACACCCCGTTATGAGTTAAATAAAATTTTGACAAATGCTATTATTATTTTATTATTATTATTATTATTATTATTATTATTATTATCATTATTATTATTATTATTATTATGTTCGAATTTGTTCTATTGTCCTGATTTGTTTTCTTCCTCGCACCCCGTAGCGCCAATTATAGAGACGTACCTAAACACCGCAAGAGGTCATAGCCATTGTGGTGCAAGTGCTTCTAGTTCTTAGCCAGCTGGCGGATATGTGTTGCTGTCCTCCCACTGATAGGTCCCAATTTTTTCATGCCAATGCGCACAAAGTAACAACAAGTGTTGAGTAAATTAATATAGTTTTTAATCTGGACCGTTGCTTTTGTGACTTAAGGCGGTAAGTTAGACGATACTATATCTCTCTGTTGCCTCATAAGCTGTTATTTATCTTTTACAGGTATCAATGAAACCGAGGCAACCCACTTAATCACGTCCTACGACCTAATGAGCAAGATTGCGAAATTACTTCCGCAACTTCCTTCAGTCACTCACGTAATTTACATGGAGAGTGCGGTGTATAAGACGAAGCCCGAGTTGGATAAGAATATCGGGGTCCATCTCGTTCCCTTTTCGCAACTAGAGGCTCTTGGAAAGACCGCGGACGAAGAGCTCAAAGGTAGGCGATTTAAAAATGAGTTAAAAAATTAAAAAACATTCCATAGGGATTTTGCCCTTTAGCGGAGGCGAGAGCGTAGTTATCTAGTTAATACTATGAAGCTGGATGCAATTTTTTAACTCTTAACTAAACTATCTCTCTTAGCAAAATGGTTGCCCTTCTGTTTCCAACAGTAGCCCTCCTAGGCAATGAAATAGACGTATTTTGTGCAAATACATGTAATAACTAGATTTTGTAGATTCGCAAATTAGTGCTAATGTATCTTAGTTTTCGTTCCGTCAGTGAATGGTTCGGTTGACACACTCCTCGATTCACTCAGAAACATACTTGCATTCGATACTTTGATTCAATTCGTTGAGATGATTACGCTATTGAATTTATTCTGGACTTCAAATGTTTGTCACCGTATTTATACAGGGTTCCATTCTAGGTGTTTTCACTTTCAAACACGACAACAAATGCGCTGGATTCAAGGCGGTACTGTTAATAGGTGCCCTCAGTAAGGCTTTCATTTTGATAGGAAAGTGGCAACTGTTATGCCTTACTCCTATGGCGCCACGGTGAGCGCGCCGAGTAGCATCGAGCGATATGTTCTTTGCCCTATTTGGAAAAAAAGGTTTCGTAAGGCGTCAGAGAGCAACTTGGAACCCACAACCTAAACTGACCTAAATGACCTTAAGCAGGCGTAACATGCCACTGGACTTGGCTGCAGACAGATTGATCCCTCTTCTATGAAGTTTTACTGCACCATCAGAGTCCTAAACTTCAGATCCGAAATCTAGGTTAGTGTGCACTTGGTGTTGTCTCTCTAGCAGGGAGACGTTCACTAGCTCCATCGTTCATGTGATTTTTACTCAGTGCACGAAGCGTGCCAGTGATTGACATGCGGTACAGCGCTTACGTGCACCTCGTCCGGACTTCGAGATCGCGTAGCTAGTGAGAGGAGGATCTAATAGAAACGAGCTGTCATTACTATGGAAACATTCTGGGCTTTTGTTCTGTTTTAGGCGAAGTCCCGGGTCCCAACGATACGGCCATTATCATGTATACCTCGGGATCTACGGGCAAGCCAAAGGGAGTCATGATTACGCAGGCAAATATCGTGGCTACCGCCCGAGGCTTCCAGACGATGGTGCCCGAGGTAAGTCACACCTGAGAAGTTGTCCTGTTGATTCTTTTTTGGGACAGTTGAACCTAATGCCGTTTTTGTCCGACTGAGCTCGACGGGTCCAAAATTGTCGCAATTGGCCAAGACTGTTCAACCCATTCGTTTATGTAGTCGCTAGTAATCATTTCCTCTTTCGGTATAGACTGAAAGATCGCCGGTGTATCATCCAAACGCCACTAAAACTTATTCCGTTTCTATTATATGGCCACATATTATTACCGCTTCCACGTTATGTTCGTTTGTGTTTTCTTGATTATGTATACGCAACGTACGCCTTATGTGACTCAATCAGTCGGGCCATAGTAAGAGGGCGCCTACAAGGGCAAACGGAAAAACTGGGACAGCCTACTTGGTCAATGTGTGCATAAGTAACGTTTGTCTTGTGCGTTTTGTTATTGTTGTTGTTGTTGCTGTTTATGGTGCTATTGATATTGTTGTGTGTCTGTTTAGGTTGACCCGAAAGACGCGTATATCGCCTACCTTCCACTGGCTCACATCTTCGAGCTATGCTGTGAGATGGTGGCTATCGCTCTTGGCGTGCGCATCGGCTACGCATCTCCATTCACTCTCACCGACAAATCGACAGCGGTGAAGGCCGGTTGCAAAGGCGACGCCTCTCTGCTGAAGCCCACCGTCATGGTGTCGGTGCCGCTCATTCTCGATCGAATCCGCAAAAGCGTCACCGAAGCCGCCGAGGCCAAGGGCTTGCTGTCGAAGATGATCTTCAAGCACGTCGTCAACTACAAGGCGTTCTGGCAGCGAATGGGCTACGGCACGCCCCTTCTCGATCTGGCCGTGTTCAACAAGCTGAAGGCGCTGCTCGGCGGTCGCGTCAAGGTGGTCGCCACCGGGTCGGCGCCGCTCTCAGCCGATACGCATGTGTTCATCAAGGCGTGCCTGGGCTGCGACCTCATCCAGGGCTACGGGCTCACCGAGACGTCGGCCGGCGCCACCGTCATGGAGCTGAGCGACATGAGTCTGGGCCGAGTCGGCGCTCCGCTGGCCGGCGCCATGCTTCGGCTGGTCGACTGGCCCGAAGCGGGCTATTTTGCCTCCGACAAGCCGCACGCGCGCGGCGAGATCGTTCATCGGCGGCGCGACGGTGTCGAAGGGCTACTACAAGAACGAGGCGCTGACGCGAGAGTGCTTCAAGGTGGGCAGCGACAACGTCAGGTGGTTTTACACGGGCGACGTTGGCGAGATCTTTCCCGACGGAACGATCAAGATCATCGACCGAAAGAAGGACTTGGTCAAGCTGCAGTTCGGCGAGTACATCTCGCTGGGCAAGGTCGAAGCCGAGCTGAAGACCTGCCCGCTGATCGAGAACGTGTGCGTCTACGGCAGTTCCTACCACACCTACCTAGTGGCGCTGGTGGCGCCGAATGAGAAGGCGCTCGAGCAGCTGGCGGCCGGAATGAACAAGCATGGCCTGACGTTCCAGGCAATGTGCGAAGATTCCGATATTCGCAAGGCGGCGACCAACGAGATTCTTGCACACGCCCGCCACTGTAACCTACACAAAATGGAGATTCCCACCAAGATCAAGCTTTGCTCCGAGTCGTGGCAGCCTGACAGTGGCCTCGTAACTGCGGCGTTTAAGATTCGTAGGAAGCAGATCACCAGCTATTACCAGAAGGACATCGACCAGATGTACACGAACTCGAAATCGACATAGACCGATTGACGTTCGCTCAAGGCGTGCGCTCATGACGGTTGTGTCGAGTTTTGATGTCTGTTGTTAGTCACACCGATGAAGATGGTGGTGCTTCTGCCTCTCGTATCGCGCATGGAGTATATATATATATATATATATATATATATATATATATATATATATATATATAGCTTCTCTAACACTCAACCTTAGGCAACTTAACTTTGTTTAGGTGTTTAGTCTGTGTTTCTCGCATAGTAACTGGCTCCGATCTACCTGCCCCCGCAACTAACGAATACATTTCCTGTCTACCAAGGACTAGGGTTAGAGATTGCGTTGATCTAGAGCCGAGGATCCTAGTCTAGGATCTGTGAGGTATTACTACCTTGTGCATGAGAAACCAGTTATGTTATACCACACGTTACAGCGTTAGGCCAACGAAGGCCCGTTTAAACTAGCAGGAAAACTGCTGAATGTGACCGGGTCGATTGTGCTGGACATACGACGCTTGCGCGATTAGTTAGTCAATATGGTATTTTTTAACTCAACCTGATTGAATGGTTGAGTTGCTTGATATATATATATATATATATATATATATATATATACAATGTCTTGATGACATCAACTTTTTCGTATGCTCTTTCTGACAAAGTTGAATATTCAGTGATAATCTCAAAGTGAGCGATTATACTCAACTTTAGTCGTATTCATGGGAAGAATTTTATTTAGGAAAATAGGAAGCGGAGTTTGGACTTAACTTCAAAGCAGCTCAGCCTAAACACACATATATTTGCTACTTTCCTTTAGTAACATCAGATTTCAACTGCAATAGATAGCTATGCATAGTTTATTTACCCTGTATAGATAAACTACCTATTGAGTCGAGTTTATCTATCTATATATATATATATATATATATATATATATATATATAATTTTCCTCTCTTTGTCTTAAGATTTAGGTGAGAAAAATATTTCGTAATATACATATGAAAAAAACGAATATCAAATAGATTGAGGGTGATGGATCGCTGTGATGAGCCTTTCTGTATTCCCGTTAGAAAAGGGGTGCGAAGCATATTTTTGGCTACTGACAGTGGAAGTCCGTCTTGCTTGTTTCGACCTTCCCCGTCTGTCGTGTGTTACCATCATCATCGCGTTAGTGTACTCTGCCAAGAGAGACGACCTACAAACAGCTTTCGAAGAATAGTGGCAGCCAACACTGGTTTTAGGTAAATTCACGTTTGTGCTGTGTAGTCTTCGCAACGGTCTGTGCGATAACCAAACCGTCAAACTTCTGTGGACGAAACACGAAGTAGAAAAGGAGTAGAACGGAGGGTAGTGTAGTGGTATAAGAAGAAGAAGAAAGGAAAACTCATACGTGGCCTGGATACGATGAACGGATCGCCGCTTAGGTAGGGCCAAATTGGAGTTTATTTTGGCGTCGCAACGCACCATGACATATTCTGTGTATATACATATATATACATACAAATACATAAAAACAACGCAATATATATATATATATATATATATATATATATATATATATATATATATATATATATAGTTGCGTTAGTAAACACGACAGGAGGCAGTGAGGAGTGTACGATGGAAACGTTGAGACAGCAGCACCCGAAGTCGCCGTGTGGTCAGCGAAATGGGTGGGAGCGAGGTTTCTAAGTCGATTCTACCCTGTCGCTCTCAAGGAGCCGCTTGAAGTCCGACCGCGATCTTGTCTGTCGTGGGAAGTGGACGAGCATGGAATCGCTTCAAGTGATCCAGGGATTGAGAAATAACTTCGGTAAACGGGTTAGCGTGGTCTTTGAAAGACCACGAAATGTGTAAAGTACTTCCAGGGTAGAGGTCGAGTGTAGTAACTAATCAAATGGCGAAGCGGGCAGATCACCGCGAATCGCTGCATGGTTAATTGAAACCCTACTATATATATATATATATATATATATATATATATATATATATATAGGCGGTATATTATATCGTGTATCGCCTTTATGGACGTCCCTGAAGAAACTAGTGATAATATGGATAAACAATACAAATAATACATAACTGTAACGCGAGAGCACTGTCTCAATGTTTACCTTTACGAATGGAATGTTATCAGAAAACAGTGCGCAGAGAGGTATTCCATTACATCAAATATTGACAAGACTAGGGAATGACGATATAAAATATTAATAATAATAATAAAGAGTGTTATACTTGTGATCAACTGGATGCATTTGACTTTCCACTGTACATACGAATCATGCATACATATGTTTGTGTGCATGATAAGCTTCCGTTTGAGCGGCGCATTAAAATGCGGCGTCCGGTTTCCGAAATGAATTTAACGACCTCAAAAACGCCAGGCTGAATAATCTGCAGCGAAATCTATTAACATTTTATGTCAATGTCTTGTAGCTAATGCGTACACAGTATTTGCCGAAGTCCTTTTATGACGTGGAGCGTGTCGAGGTACTAGCATAACGGATACATGTATGTGAGGTCATGAGGTGCATTGCATGTTCATTGTTGCGCACACCGTCCACTCGCTTCAGCAAAGCACTCACCAGCAGCAAATTTAATAGTCAGCACAGCTTCGCTAAACCGCTTGTCACATGCCCTATTTCTGATTTGAGCAAAGCAACAAGTACCATATTGTTGTGGCATAATACGAAATACACTTGTAGTCCTGGAGATATTTAATGCTCATAAGAATAGTAGTCATAGTAATGGTGTGATGCCCGCGTCAATTACTTACACTACAAACTAGAATCTATTGTGCATAGTTGTGGTTGTAAGTTCAAGCATTGGCAGCTTAACGAAGTAAAGTTAAATCTTGAGCCTTACGTATAGTCAAAATGGTCGTCAAATAAATACATATTGGTGTTTTTAGGTAGGAATATAGGGATTGTGCATTAACAACAATTAAACAAGTCGCCACTAATCTAGCTGTGATTAGCATTCAGAAGCTCTGTTTGGGTGGTTGTTTGCTTATATACGTGTGTATATATATATATATATATATATATATATATATATATATATATATATATATACTAAAGCAGGAGACTAAATTTTAATTTCTATTAGCATGTCGCTCATTACTACCGCGTCATACGAAATCTAAAAGTGATTGATTACATTGGGCGCTCCTCTATAAACTCTGCTATCTGATTCTAAAACGTCCTAGTTGGCATATTATTTACTGCCGAAACGGCAGTAAAGAAAAAACAAGTAGTCAAGCTCGACACGGAGGTAGTCGACAGTTAGGTCATATTGACTCAGCGTTTACTTAGGTCGTCTGGGTTCAGACGGCTGCTACAGGTTGTTCGGTGATCCGGGTTCCTTCTAGGGCGCTCAACGTAATTTCTCCGAACATGAAGCTAACTTTGCCGCGAAATACCGGACAAAACTATAAGGCGCGACAAATCAATGAGCTCGACGGCAATTATACGAATGCTCCTCTGAGCCAGACGAACCCGACCACGAACCGTGTTCGGATATGCAGAGCAGAATAGTTACTAATAACGCCTAGCGGTGTTGCATCTATCGCGCGGCTGTTTGGCGGAATGAGAGGCGCTAGCGAGCAAATTGCACAATGGCCGTGCTTTCCGACACATTGTAGATGACTAAACTTATTAACATCTTGTAATCTGATTGTAAGTTTAAATTGAATGAATTCAGAATCTATTTGTAATTTAGAAATGAGCTTATTTCTTAACCGCGTCCCTGGTCGTACGCTAGCTGACAAGATCTACTTCTCAGATTAAAAGTTCAGATGCCAAGCTTAAGAAGTGCGTTCGTTTTGTTCGGACGAATGCAAATCATTGACGAACGAATATTTTAGCTGAACCTTATAGAGTGTCTGTACTCCTTCTTGCCCCAGTCCGTGGATTACACTCCCAGACAACCGAATACACTTGATAAGTTGGTTACTCAAGTCTCGGATTGAGTTAGTGCATTAATTCAGATCCGTAACGCAAGAGTCCGAGATGTACTGCTTACGCTTACATAGAGGAGCATTTTTTAGTTAATTGGGATCAGTATTCTGTTTGACTAACTGTAATGAGCATGGCTAAGCAGATAATTGAATCAAGCTGCCTTGTCGGCAAACAAAAATCAACATGGCTTCGTCTTTCAAAACAGAATTAGCGTTTACTTTTGCTGTTCTGTTTTAGATTGAACGTTCTGGAATGATGTCCATGGTTATAGCTATCATGGACTGCTCCGATTAACCTCTGATCGGACTAACTTCGTTTTCTGGCCTTTCGATGTTTATATATATATATATATATATATAAGCTTCCAGGGATTTTGCCTTCATGCACGTATCAGCTGCTAAAAGTAGATTAACATGTGCCATCTTAACTGACGCAGCGTGTAATTAGATTAAACTATCTAAGTTGGCCAAATTCGAATACATCTCTAAGTCTATTAAGGATATCTACGCGTCTACCTTTATATAGTCGCCTTGATTCGAATTGTGCCGGCGTATAGCTGGATATAGGTGCTTAGGCTTGCTTTGCCGATTAGCTGCTGTTGCTGCTGCTGTAAATATGCTGCTGTCCTTGGGACGTAAACTGTAATTCAACCAACAATAAATTCTCCGTCTCTATTCACATTTGGTTCGTTACACTCCATCGTTTGGCCCCACATAACTGCTCACTTTAACAACTCGCTAAGAAGCTAATGCGTCTCCTGCAGTCGTTCGTTGGTTGGCCGTTGCTTTTCGGCAGGGCGCGTCTGCGCTCACATTCTCCCAGCAGTTTCATAGGAAATGTAGCGCAAATCAAATCGCAGTGGCCGGTAGCTTACTTTACTTTGTTCCGTTTGCAGTAAATCGATCATGGTACTGCGCCTTTGTGACACGCTTGTATCATCACATCGCCACGCATTGACCACATCATTGGTCACATCTCTGTTCATTGTCTCTCAAAATAGGCTCGTATCTATCTATCTGTGCATTTATCAGTCTAAACAGCTATCATCAAATGGGTGTTATCAAGTTGGGTGTAGGAGAAGGGCAGGGGGGGGGCTACATAAGTGCTTACAATTTCTATATAGAGTTTATATATAGTTTTACTTTTTTTATTTATGAAAAGTAAAATCGTCACTTAGACATAATTTCTACCAGTTTATATACATTTCTCCGAAGGTATCGATTCATGCCACCACAGCCCACCTCCAAATCACGTGTTTTTGCTCTACATGGACGGCTTCAATAGATCCGAGTGCACAGAATCTTTTGTTGTCAAGTTTTTTTTTTTTAATTAATTTATTTCACAATTTAGCTGCATTTTTCAAGATATCTATACACTAACAAGAGATGTCTTATGCGGCATTAGCGTCCGTTCCACGCTGGGAGGCAGTGCAGGTATCGCCGAGGCTTCTGACAGTTTATTGCCTAGTACTTTACGCAAGCCAACAAGATGCTTAATTTCGCCGAGGTTTTGGCAACCAATTCCGACAGTCCTCCAAAAAATGCTGAAATGGCTCGGTAATCGGTGATCTCTGCCCGACTCTGATTGTTTCCACTGCCGGTCTACAGATGGCAAGCAAGTACATGAGGCGACATCCTGCCGTTCGAGAACTACAGCAAACTCGTTTCATATAGTTGGCAAAACATCTATCCAGCTGAGCAATCACTAACAGTCACTAGCAGTCTACGTAAATAGTGTGGGACTCATAAATCCAAGAAGCCCGGGTTTCTCCCCACTCTCCTTGGCTTGACAATATCTGGCATTTTTTTGGACCCTCTGCAGCCTTAAACCAGACAGCTCTGTCCCCGCCTAGCTTTCTAAATATTTACATGCGGCTAGTTAGGTTTATGGCAAATATTTGTACCGTTCTGGGGGGGGGGGTCAAGGTCTTGAGGACCTGGCTGCATTCCCTCGTCGCCTTTTTCCACGCTTCCATTAAGGTCATCATGTAGCTAACCCTCTCTCTAATGACGCGGCCCTGTTCGGCCGTAGAGCCCCGCCATTTTGCTTCTTTGGTATTAGTGTGTTCGCCAGAACCGTGTAGATCACACTCAAAGCAATCACAATGGTAATAGCACATAATCTGGGCCAGGAACTGGAGCGACGAGCGACAGTGAAAGAATCCCTTTGCGTCCCGTAGGAGTCGGGTTGAGATCATCCTTCTTCAACTATCCGAGAAGTACTGTGTATGGCATTGCCAAGATACAAAGACACATAAGAGATTGCAAGACGTCTTCGGTATGAAGTATTTTTTTGTTACGGTTGACGCTAAATTGAACAAGGAAAATGAGGGGGAAACTTTGCTTCCAGTGAGGGGGAAATTTTGCCTTTATAAAGTAGTAATAGAAGGCCGTATGTGTTTCAGCAAGACGGCGCGCCCGCTCGCATGACTCATTTGGCTGGCTAGACGATTTAAATCGTCTAGGTTTCTTTGAGTGAGGCGTAGTTGAGTAAGCCTCTAACAAACTTACACACTCTAACACTTTATCACTGTGCAGTATCATTATCTGTCAACATTTGAAAAGTTATCCTGGAACACGGTGAAACGGGCCTGCGCGCAGTTTCGGCCCCGGCTTGAAGTGGTTATTGAAAACACACTGATACATTGAGGACACAGGCGCGCTTAGTTTTGCTGAACAGAACAAATCCAAACTTATCATTCAAGGTGCCCTAATAGAAACAAAAATATAGTGCGTTACAAGAAATTAGCAACTCATGTTTTTTTTGTGATAATTTCAGCTTGATTTATTTGAATGGCTTGAAATTTTATGGCATGATGTACATTACGAACCACGAGTATGGTGTTTCGTTGCAATTTCACTATCGGTTCATACAAAAAATAAAAAAGTGAAAAAACAGTGTTGCAAAATATTAGCAACAATAACGTCTTACGGAGTATTCGGTTCTTAGCAGGGCTGTATGACTTATTTGATACTACATATTCTGTTCTAGAAACGGGTTTTTCGTCCCTTCTTCTGAATCAAATTATAAACCCGGTTTTTCATGGAGTTAACGAGCTGTTGTAAGTACGAAAGTGGACTATCTGTCCATGCTTGCTGGACAGCTTCTTTGAGGTCCGACAAATTATATTGTCGACCCTTTGCATGAATCTGCTTCACTAAATGTCCTCAAAGATTTTCGATGGGATTCAGGTCTGGACTTAATGCCGGCCAGTCAAAAGGTGGCACTCCTTGTTGTTAAAAAAAGGCCATAATGCTAGCCGAGTAATGAAACGCGGTGTTGTCCAGTTGAACCGACGATACGCTGGTACTGGTCGGAATTGTTTCGGCCCCCAATTGCCACCACTGGCTACACGTTTCAAGAACCATCTGTAGGTCATGTCAATAGCACTGAGAGCCGTCAGGGCCTTCGAGATTAATTTTATTTTCATCCGAGAAGACGATGTTTTTCCACTCTTTATCCCAAGTTTGGTATTTATGCGAAAATTCACGCCGTGCGACAATGTGCTTCGGTTGCAGTCGCGGCATAAGCTTTCTTTTGGCGTATCGCACGTTTTTGTCAGAACTTAACACTCGGTACACTGTGGATCGGTGCACTGGCACTCTCAAAGTGGTCCTGATCCTGCAAGAAGACATTTGGTCATGAGTAGCCAACTGTATGATCCCACGCCGATCTCGAATAGTCAAAACTGGTTTACGCCCACTGTTAGATCCGCACCTTTGGTTCACTCCAGGGTGTAAGAACCTGCTGATGGTACTCTTATGCCGTCCTAATCTGGTTGCTATAGCAGTTACTGTATGACCGAGCTCAGCATATGCCTCAATTCTTGTCTGTTTGTTATCCGAGAGATCCTTTGTACGACCCATGGTTTAAACATAAGTTTCGTCGTTAGTTCGGAACAACGACTGAGCTGTAGAATATAGAACGATTGATTTTGCTAGACAACATTCCTGACATTTGATCTCTGGGATCGTATATGAGCTGTAGTATCGACTATCCTTTACAAACAAGACTGCTGTGTTGTTAGCACGTCATTGTTGCTAATATTTTGCAACACTGTTTTTCCACACTTTTTTATTTTTTTGTATCAACCGATTGTGAGATTGCAACGAAATTGACATCATACGCGTGGTTCGTCATGTACATCATGCCCTTATGAAAACTAAACTTCAAGCCATTCAAATAATTCAAGCTAAAATTATCACCCAAAAACACGAGTTGCTATTTTTTGCAACGCACTTTATATATATATATATATATATATATATATATATATATATCATGCTCGTGCGAATAGTGCATGCTTGTTGTAATTTCGGATTATTAATTTTAATTTAATTTAAACAGTACACTCTAATGAAGCCTTTGCGAATACAAACGTTTTCAGTCGAATATTTGTTAGCGCTCCCCTTTTTTGTTTCCGGCACCTTCTGAAATCGGTAGACATGTGCCTATTGTAACAAAGGTTGAGCCATACGGAATCGCTATTATCTATTAGATACTACCAAAAGTCCTGGCGCGCCGACTTAGCTTCTATTTCGAGACACAAGGAATCATCGCTTGGGAACATCATGGATTTCGTGCCGTTCGACGATGACCGCATTTCAGAAGCTTTTAAGCTTCACCCCAGTAATGTATTTGGTCACCGTCGAGCAGTAAGGTTTGCAAGCTATATCTGCAATTCCAGATGGGTGCTGCAAATTCTGTGCTTAGGGAAAACTAGTGCATCTCGGAAATGGGCACCCTTTATCCAAAGTAGACATTCATTGTTATTTGATAAAACAAGTGACGTAAAAGGTAGTAGTGAAACCGGATCAGACATCCCAGGACGAGTGGCGCACATTCGGCCATTTACCTTGTCCTTTCTATTGTTTTTTTTTACAATTTAGCGTTAATCGGAGCGGACCGCTGTTAGGGCAAATTTGACAAAACCTTACTCATTTGCGATTGGTGTTGCCTAGGCAAGTTTAGTTTAGTTTAGCACGTTCAACAGCTGGTCATGGACTATGGTTGCCCAAACGACGGACGCCTGGCGTGATTTTTTGCCGTATCATAAGTCAACCTTAACTTGGAGGTGGAGCGAAAAAGTGCACCTATTCAATTCAGCGCCACCAGCCAATGTAGTGTGTGTGTGTGTGCTACTGTGATATTTAGGTAACTACCACATTAAAGCACATGCAGATCATCTTTGTAGTCACACATCAATTTCTTTTGGGCTGACTCTCAGCCAAGATTTAACGTCCACGAGACTGCTTTTCGCATTATAGACGGAACGACCCCATAAATGCAAATCTACAAGGTGAGGCTCAAACCCGCGTAATTATGTGTGTGTGCGCACCTCCGATCGCGAGGCTCAGGCGAATGCACCACGGCACCAGGCCTGACCGCACATCTATCTAGTAGGTTCGTCAAGTCAAGTCAAGTCAAAAGCACCTTTACTCAAAAGTCATATATGCCTAAGTATACATTGTTTTTAACATTGTTTAACTATTTAACATCTGCATATAATTAGAACATACTGTCGACTTCGCAGACTTCGTGGAACTCTCCACGAGAATGTATTGTTTACCTTCACTGAGCGCACAACTTCCAGTGATCCAACATTCACTCCACTTCGCAGTCCATTATCTATACATTTTAAACATTGTTTGGTCAGTCCCAAGGCAGTACATTTTTTATACAGCGATAGATCACCACGTTCGTGTGTAATGTACGTATTGGCACAAGAGATACGCTTTTACGAGGAATATTACATCTTTTCGATATCCGTATGATATATTTGGCCCGTACCCTCTCAATGTAATTTATAGCTTTTGCCGTATACGGAGCTCAAACCTGGCTGCAGTAGAGGAATTTGGGTAAGACTAAACTTCTGTACAAATTCTCATAAAAATCAGGGTTTTTTTTCAAATGAAACATCTAAATATGGTGTTACATAGTTGTGAAGCAGAAGTGACGGTGCACTAATGTTGAGCGAAGTGTACTTTGGGAGTTACAATCACACCAAAAACACGAAGTACAATCGCACCAAGATCACGTTCATAAAGCTGATTTAATTTACGTTTATAACAAGATGATATACACAAAACAACCGTCTATGTTAGACCATATATTAAACAACAGCCTAACTTAAATTGCATTTAGTTCAGTTCGTAAGCGTGAGCTATTTACAGCGATAAAAACGGGAGAGGTACATACAGACGTCTTCCTGCTTCGGCCTGCTTCATTTGGCTGCTATCTTTAGCAGACGCAATGCTATTCGCTGTCAATTAGTTACTCTGCTTAGCTCCAATAGATAGTCAAATCTCTAGATTCCTCTTACAAACAGCAAACTGACAATCATTTGCAAACTCGCATTTGCGAGCAGCTAGTAGAATGTTCACTCTGTTAGTAAAAGTGACTAAATTCACGTATAATTTCATCATGATTAGCAAGCACAGAAAACTCTCAGGAATCCGATTGTATACCACCAGTATGGCTAAGAGGACCACAAAACTATTGGAAAACCAGGGTCTATTTTTTTGAGCGGTACAACAGGTAGGTGAAACTTGATTAAAATGTGGACGCCGATGGCGGACCTTCCTCGTAAGGCGGATCTTTGTTCTCTCTGACATCCGTTTGAATGAAAGAGTTGAGAAAAGACGTACGGATGGGGAGTTAATCATTGGGCAAAGAGCAAAAGAGAGCCTGGAGATATGATAGCAGAGGGAAGAAAATAGAGCGTAGTCATGTAGCGAGAAGTACCTCGAAACCATGCTAGCCAAAAACGGCCCTTCATAACAGGCGGAGTACGAAATGGCCGCATCGAGTATTCCGCAGTTAGTAAACAAACAGAGCTTCTAGGTAGGCGGCGACACACAAGAATCGTTCGATTTTCCGTTTGGCAACAAATGACCCTGTCCGGCCCGGAACGCTAGCGTCTGCCACCACCCAACCCGTTTCGGGTATCATTGCACAGGTTAGATGGTTTTATTAGCGGAAGTCAGCTGTTCGCGTCCAACCCAAACGGTGGTGTGTGAGCTTTGCTCCGCCAATAGTTCAGGTGGCGAAAGGCGTGCAAATCCGAGGTACTGAATAGGCGTTTTGCAATGTATAGGTAACTTCTTTGCAATGCCTGTGTACAATACATAGTCTACTTTGCTCAAATTAGGTTGTCAAAAGAGGGCGTTAAGTTATAACCATGGTTGTGTCGAGCGCCCGGTGGCGTGGCGCATTCCGCCAGCGCCTGCGCGACCGGAGAAGACACACAGGTGCACGGGTTCGAGCCCCACCGTTGCCCCACATTTGTGCTATTTATGGGGGTCCGTCTATGAAGCATTGCAATAAGCAGTCCCGTGCACGGTAAATCTTGGCTGAGGTACAGCCCGAAAAGTGTTTTTCTTTTAGGTATAACCGTGGTTGTTACGTGGATCTCTTGCGACTTTCCAAGCTCGTGAGCTATTCACAATATAGATACGTGCACGTATCTCTGGCGCATACATTGCTACGCAACTGCCTGCAAAGTATGCTACTGTTGAGTGCTCAGATAACAGAATTAAATCAAGTTTTTATTTGCGAACCACCTGTTCAAAACAGGTACGAAAATCTATTTCTCTCTGGTACCCGTGCAAATCTGGGAGCAGCACCAAAGCTGTACGTGGAGCACTGTGACGATTTGCGGGCCTTTCAAGTGCTCAAACTTCTCACAGTTTCTTGTAAAATTTTGATGTCCGTTTTTTGCAAGCACTTAGCACTTAAGAAAATAGGCCAGGGATCATAAGAACTGCGGATTGGTGTCTTCGTCGCCACTTTTCCTCTAGTGCTGCCACCACTCGAACTGTTACCATAATAACAACTGGTAATAACAGAATAGCAACTCTTTCTACTGCCAATTTTGTTCAATTACTAACATTACTAGGAATGTGATTACGGTTTGCCAAAAGTGCCGAGACCGAAAGGAATTATGCGTTCGTACCCTGTCAGTGGGGGAGCGGGTGGACGCTTTCCTCAGCTTAGTAGTAGATGAGGTTGCCTCAACAACATATGCCACTCAGAGGCGCTTGACGTTTCAATGTCCTCGTCGCCTCACTCGACAGCTCAGCCAGTCATACAGCATTCGTTTTCTCGGCTACAGTTCAGTCGCTTGTCCCCCAGCTTGGCGGCTAATACGCTCCTTCTTTCCCCGAATTACCAGCATCAACGCGGGGACAACGGCGTCGTCGTCGTCGTTGTCGCCGGTTTCACTACCCTACAAGTACGATCTCTTTAAAGGCCAAAAACAAGTTTTTATGCTCCTCTCGATATGCTGTAAGGCTGTGTGGCTCACGGAGCCGCTCTCGCATCTCGCGCTTCATAAGACGAATCCCAATGTATGCAAATGTGCAACAGTGGGGATTGAACCCGTGCACTCCGGTCTCTTCTCCGGTCGCAAGGCGCACGCGAATGCACCACGCCAGCTACTGCTACTACTTTTTTTTCTATTGATAAATACGTTACAACCATTTCTCGAAGGAACCGGTTGCGCTTTACTTTAATAAAAAAAATCCGTTACCGCCGATTGTGTCCGAGGACGCAAAAGCAGCCCCTACGGGGGATTCCGTACGTGCGTCTTCTAGTGCTGGGCAGAGGAAGATGGTGTGGGTAACATCATCAACCTCGCCGGTCCCGCACATGACGCACGCAGGGTCCGGAGCTTTGAGCATCCTGTGCAGGTGTGAGTTTCCGGTCGTTTATGTATCAGCGTCTTTAACGTAGTGATTTCCATTTCAAGTTTGTATTCGATTGTATCGAAGCGTTTCTCCAACGAGACTGTACATATGAATAGCGATTAGCGACGTAGCGATTTCGAATTTATCACGAATCACTTAAGGAAGTAGGTCTCGTATTATGGCGCTCAGTCCAAGCTCACTAACATCTGTTTGCTGCAACCTTCTCTTAATAGATCGCAATGAAAATAGTATTTAATAATTTAACCTTTAATTATGATCTGCTTGCTACTGTTTGTACGCAATTTCATGCGTTTGGCGATGTCATACGGTACATGATTTACGTTTCTCTCAGATGCACTATAGAAATGCAGATACAGTAGTCAGTCAGCTCGACTACTAAAAATCTTGCTGTGTGGTAAATATGGTTAGAGTGTTAATGAATACCTTCTGGCCATACAGATTCATCCAACAATTCATTGAGTTTTTTTTATGCATCTATCAGCTAATTTCGTTACTTGGATTGCGGTGTCGTTTCCTCCTTCTATCCTACCTTTACACGTAGTTTGAGAGCCTCTACTGTGTGTGCTATTTACATACGTATGGTTTATTTCGCAATAACATTGCATTGCCAGAGGGTACATAATTACAATACAATTCATTCATTATATACAATTTTAACACTTCAGCGACCGACCCACCAGGCGAAAAGGTGCAAAGACCGCCAATGCGTCTGGCAGCGCTCGCTGCCAGACGGGCAGCTGGTATTTAGTGCATATCTGCGAGCAGAACCGGTAACGGCATTGATCGCTAACTTGGTGAAATCCTTGAGTCGAACATACCAAGTGATGATAGCCATGCACAATGTACCTTGTGTACACGTGCCGGCTAGTGCATGCCATTGCCTCCCAAAGTTCCCTGGTGAGGTACACATCCAACTGTGCTCCCTCTGCCTACCTCTGTGAGTGCTATTTGTGCACAGCTAACGCAGACTAGTGCGTTCACTTTGGTACATTCGGGTACAACGTGCATATCCGTGGCTCTCAAACGCGTCAGTTCGTTAGTGCTTGTGATGGTGTGCACGGCACGTCCTTCTCCCTGCTTTTCTTTTGGGTTGGGGTGATCCAACGATGAACCAAGCATTGTTCTATCGGTTTTGCGCTTGCCGACTGCTTGGGACTGTTCGTCTGCATGTCGCCACGTTGCTGGTGTCTACTTAAAGTGGAGATAACGTAGTGTTGGTAACAATAAGTATTCGAAGTTCGCAATTGTTTGAGGCGTCCTGCAATCAGCTGATCTGTGTATAAAGTGTGATTGCTACCGCTAAGTACTTTATTTGCACCGATTTATTTCACTGATTTTTCTATTAATTTTACAAGTTTGCCCGTGCAGTAGTTACATGGTTTGTCGTTGGTGCCAGCCGGTCAGGTTCATGACGATTTTGTATTCTTTCTTCCAAGAACACGACTTGCAATGAAGCCTGTTAGTGGTAGCAGCTGTGCTGCCAGTTATTTCACATATGAGTGATCTGTTTTGCTGAGAAGTCATTTTTTTGTTTTTTTGTCTGAAAAGCTGAAAGCCGCCGCCTATGTAATGTGTTTTGCGTAGCAGATTCCATATTGCGATCATCTCTGAGGTCTCTGCATGCTTGCAGGGTGGTCGCTTTTTACGCTTTTACGACGCTTTTTACAAAACAACTTTTTATTGTATCCAAAAGATCAAGGTCGGAAACTGTCACAGCTGACGAACGATTGCTGTAAGACAGTAAAACAATCTTAATCATATATATTAAAACAATTCTAAAATGTATACCATTCAGTTTTCCTATTAGCTTATCGCCTGTTGCTGCTTTACTTTTGTATTACCTCCACTTGTCTGCTAAAGGAGAGCCGAGATGTCAGAGTAACTTCCAGATACGAAAAGTGGCTGACACGTTCTAGTCATTTTTCGTTGATGATTTGCCGTCCTCCTGAGTCTATAATCAGTGTTAATACCTGCAGGTTACCTTGTCATCTTGCGAGAATCACAAGGTTGCCGGCGCAAAAAGCATGTGGCTCTTTTTTACGTTGCGCAGCGAGTCTGTCGTATCTGCTATGTAGAGGAGGAAAAACGGGATTGCCGAGCGTCTCATTAGGCGTCATTTACAGGGAGTTTTCTTGGGCCGAGCGTCCGGCCGTTCATGTAACAGCGTCTCTAACGAAGTACTCTCCATTTCGAATTTGTATTAGATTGCATCAAAGCGTTTCTCGAACGAGACTGTACATCTGCATAGCGAATTCGAATTTATCACGAATCACTTAAAGATGTTGGTCTCTAGGGGATACTACCGAGTGCTGGTAGGCAAAAGTCCATGAAGGCGGTTTAAGTCATCTCCCTTTAAGATTGACGTTCGTATATGTGTTCGAGCATATAGCTTGAACATCCGCGTAGAAACGCATACTGTTCTTCAGCTCCAGTGTCATCGTGTATTGGTGTAGTCTTGATGTAGCATGTGTGGTCAAAACTTTATATAAAACACTTTTTAGTGCAATGCTCCGATAGCTTTCTCGTTTTGTGGCGTCCGCATCCTTCTTACAGAGGGGGGAAGGTTGGAGGAGGCTTCTCTTCCACTTTTCGGAGGTTTGGCATTGGTGGAAACAAGCAGTGGTGAACACAGTTTATTGATATTGTAGTTTAGGCGTGCGTTCACGAGTTGGTCTTGGAAGACCGATTTTTCCTGTTTTTTGGATATGATGGTTGCTTTGACTTCGGACCCTGTAAATTATTTATAGTTTTTAGTGACTCGTAGTTGAAGTAGGTGTCCCTTACGGGCAGCGTCACGTCTCCTCCTAGCAAATTTGTGAAATGCACTACTAAGTCGTCAGCACTGAGTGCGAGGTTCGGTAGCGTGGATTTTTTTTGCTGTGTCACTTCAGATCAAGCGCTTTATACACCTACATTCTTAGGCTCAAATCACGGCTTAGGTGTCTGTGGCCTGAGCGTTGTGAGCCTTGGTTGACAACATGGTTGACACCTAAATGACCCAGCGGTTGGATCTCCCAAGTGAGTCACTTAAATAGTGAAGTTTAAGAGTTTGTTAAAGCATAACTGGGTTTGCATATCTGCTCCTCGATCTGTTTATATTGGCGGGTATCTTGCTTGTTTATGTGATATTGACCACTCACTTTGCTTTCCTGTGTGTTTGATGTGCTAATGGCGTTTACTTCATATTATTCGCGTGCTTCCAGTTGTGCTGCAGATGTTAACACGACGATTACATATATATATATATATATATATATATATATATATTAAAAAAAAAAATATATATATATATATGTTTCTGTTGTAAGGTTAGCTTCTGTATTGCCATCGGCTCTCATGTGTCATTCTTCAGCATACCGCAGTTAAGGTCGCCGGCAAGCGCAGTGTGTTTGTTGGGTTTTCAACACTTGCTGATTTTGTATCGTTTGAGTTTGCCGAGATACAATACAACAATGATGACACGTATGAAGAGAAGTATTGAACAGATAGTCCAATATTTTTATTTTGACTTTAAAATCCTGTTTTCTATAACAACGTGTAGGAGGCCAGCACCGAAGATCGGCCTATTCGATCTCTTTGAATCTACTCTTGGACTACTAGATGTAGAATGACACTTCAGCAGAGAACGGATCATTACTAGCCCAAGTCTCGGTAATACATATAACAAAAGACTGTCTCTAGCAGTACAATCTTTAGGCATTGTTTGGTCATCTCGTGCATATCGTTGTGCTGCTAACAGTAAGTTCTAATTACAAATGTTGAATAATATAATAGGAATGTATTTAAAAAATACAAATGTTCCAATATACGCCCGCAGAGCATCACAGGAACGTCTTGAAGATGGTGTTAAAGAAACAACAATTAATCAGCATGTAAAGCTGAGCGATGTAGCACACTTCCGGAACCCGCATGTGCAAATCGTATAACTGCTGCTAAGACGTTCATGCATTTTTGCTGCTGCCGCCACTGTTTTATCAAGGTTAGATACAAAGACACCTCTCGCGACAAATCTTGTTTGCGGAATGTCGCGACTGAGTGGAGTTGTGAAGTATAATCAGAAGCACGCGGGTGCTGGTTCCTGAAGTTTTCTATTGCCCATTGAGCATTTTTTTGTCGAAACGTCTTCGCCAACTCTCATGAGGAGGCGTTGTCACCGCTTGTAGAGGGTCGTCTAGGGCCAATCGAGCCGATTTGAGTATCAAAGGCACCTAGAGATTTTGGCTGATTCTTGCTGTCGCGGGACTTGCAATAGTGAACGATGTGTAGTAGATCCACATGCCGGGCTGACCAATGCACGTGTAGAGAGGTGCCTGGAAGAACGTCTTTAACAAACTGTTGTGTAGATTCTGATTCGGATCGTAGCAAGATGCAACAGTTCCAAACATTGCCGGAGAATTTGCAGAACACGGGTGAAACTGATTGCATTGCCTTTAAAAATAGCGTGGAAAGTCCTATATAGTCAAACATCCATCCAGGCATCTCTTCTCTGATCCTATGCTGAACGTATTTAAGGTGCAGCCTCCGAGAATGGCACACGCACAAACACACCAACGAGGAAAAATCCAGCCGTTGTTGGTTGGAAAGTATTTAACTAAACGTTTGCGAGGCATCTGCTGTTGATTAATTTTGTGCTCCTCTTTTTAGGCACTACCTAAAACCTTCTACATCGCCAACGTTGTTGAGCGGACGCCATACTATTGCTTTGTCAAGCCATTTAGTTCGTCCAGCTCCTTCTAGTTGAATTCCCGTGCCTATAACTACTGCTTATTCTGCGGATATGCTTACTAACGCAAATAATACGGCATTAGATTTCTTTAGTACTTTAATAGGGGGCGGGGGACGCATTTACGTCCAATTCAGATGCTTCTAGGTAGATTGGGATGCGATTCGGGGATTATGCCATTGCCAAAATCCATTAAAGCCTAGGCCACA
This sequence comes from Dermanyssus gallinae, assembly GCA_003439945.1. Taxonomy (NCBI): domain Eukaryota; kingdom Metazoa; phylum Arthropoda; class Arachnida; order Mesostigmata; family Dermanyssidae; genus Dermanyssus; species Dermanyssus gallinae. The sequence continues at coordinate 114,110 of QVRM01002542.1, read as the reverse complement.
CTTAAAAGACTCTCACGTCCTCCAAGCATGTGCAAATCTTAATCGGTGGACTTCATCTCTCTGGTGTTCAGGCGTAGTTAGCCAAACGGAGAAAAACGGTGTAACAGGCGCTCCTATGAGGTCGTATTGGTGAGGTTTGCCTCGACAAGTTGAGCGAATATCAGTTTGGTTCGTAAGGTCCAAGGCTTAGTGTTAAGCGGAGCAGCTGGTTCGGCTCAAACAGCAGCGTGATATTGCGAGGGCGGATGTGTCACAGCCACAGCTGACATCTGATATTGTACAAGGCTATTATAGCAAATCGTGTGGCTTTGCGCACCAACCAGGCTCTGAGGTTGGCGGTAATACTTCGAAAACGGATTGTCTCGGTTCTATCATGCAACAGCGCTCGTTCTATTGTTCATGCGACGTTCTGTTTCGAGTGTGTCGTTTTCGTTGTTCCGCGAAACAGATTCGGCGACATACGGACGACCGCTTGGCATGTTGGCGGCGCCTCTTGCCGTTTACTTGATTTCGGAGCCAAGGTGAGGCGAGCTATTTTTAGCAACCTATATACCTCCTATGACTAAGATCGCTAATATTACGGGTTTAAATTTATAAATGTATGTATATATATTTTATTTGCGTGATAAGCCTGTGTACATATACCACCGTTTTTTTATATATCAGGAACGCAGGGATATATGAACCCGTGACTACATGTTCACGCGGAGACAATTGTTCACTCCAAGGTGCTAACATAAATAAGTTATATCAATAAATCATATATAGTAATAAATAACTTATATTGTCAGGGACGAATAATGCTGTAGCTAGCACTTACCCATATTGCACTCCCTCATTTTTCTCGCTTATGGGTGAGCACCTTTAATCGATATAGCCTCTGCTTTGTAATTTCGACCTGCCGATTTCCAGAATCTGCATCTTTGCCGAATCCTAACACTTCCTCTAATTATAAATTGATAGCTCCTTCCAATCGTTTACACTCGATAACCAGGTGGTCTACCAATTCCTCTTTATTTTCGCATATTCGAGAAACCGTTGTGTTTAATTCCTCGTAGCAGGCCCGCTGCACCCCCGTGTCTAACATACGTACTCTTACATCTGCTAACAGCCCGCTACCTCTTGAATTATCGTAAAACCATTCTACTCCACCCCTTTCCGATTTCACATTCCTGTATACTTCGATTAAACTAGTTTTCTTCATAAAGACTGCGCGACACTTCTGTGTATATATTGTTTTTATCCTACTTTTCATTTGCCCACTGGATAGAGCTGTGTCTACCTTTCGTTTATTACCTAACTGTCGTGCCGCAAATTTCACCCTTTTGTCCAACTTTGTTTTTATTCCTATTGTTTTTTTTCCTATTGTGTCTTCTTAACCTGTACTCGGTTGTTTAATTCTCAAATTCTACTACAATACCTCAGCTTACTTTGTACTTCCCTTTCGATGAATGTCGATGTTGTCTCCTTCAAGAAACTCTTAGCTTCATTTGAAACGGCACTCTAGTGAAAACCATGCAACCTCCATGCACCCAAGCTGTGCACTAGAACAACGTACGCAAATGTCAGCTCCGGCACATGCAATGCCTTCCTTGTAACCCTATATCTAATGAACCCCATAGACTTTTGCATCTTATCGAATTTCCACCTCCGTCTGTTTTCTTTATTCTTACCACTTCTTCATCTCTTATTAATTCTTTTTTCGACACTATATACGCGTGACTATGGTGTCAAAAAAATAATTATTGCAAGAATTATAAGTATATTGATATAGATATCCTAACTCCCTTCCTTGTAATCTTAGGTTCTGCTCAAATGTTATGTGATATCCTACATCTCTTTTCAAAACAACCACATCGTCTGCAAACAGCAAGAGAGGAATTTTAATTAGTGTTTCCCTCTTCCCAACCTGCCACCCCAGCTCGGTGTTATTAGCTCTCTCGATTCTTTCTATATAGGTTAGTACAAATACCGATTATAAAAGACATGCCCGCCTTACTTCTCTAGCAGCACCATATTACTTGATTCTCTCCTCTGTGGTTTCTTTTCCCTATAAATGTCCTCTGATGAGCCTATCCAACTTTCGTTAAATCCTATAATAAAATAAAGAAAACTCTTAAACAGGGCAATTCTATTAACGGTGTCGTCGGTTTTCTTAGACTTTTTACTCCTGTGATTAAAACTGTTCCCATTACTTCCTTTCGCTAACTCTATTACTGATAAAAAATAGTGGTTCTACCACCGCATCAATTTTTTTTTTGTGCACACTTATTCGTGATTGAGGCTTGTGTCACCAGATTTACTCTTGGAGTCCCCAATATACTAATATGTCTGTTCGTTCTGCCGTTTTATTCCTTTTTGTACTAAATGATGAACCCTTGCTGGTACGTGTATAAAATATTACCTAGTATTCCTTTCTTTTACCCGGGTTTTTACCCACCACCTTTTTGTGGTCTTTACTCAATATCCTTCTCTCAACATTGCCTCTCTAATTTCCTCATTTCATCACCTTCTCTCTCCTCCTCTTACGCTCCTAACTACTTTATAACATTAACCATAATTATCCCGTATTATTGTATGCATTTAATCTAGATTCATCTGTGTGGTATCCTAAACAGATGTTTAATTTCATTTATTTTATGTGCCCACTTCTGTTTGTCTCTCCTCTTATTGTCTACTTTCAACTTATCTTCAACATCCCCCGTCACTTCCTCTCAATTATGGTTACTGCTATTATTATATTAATTTTATTTATCTTTAGTCATCTTTCCTGCCCATTCCTTAATTTTTCATTAACCATAAAATACTCCACACATGACTTGCTATTCCCCTGATTATACGCCGATTTTCCAACTACCATTTTATCCACGTTTAGTTTATTCAGCCCTGTCGTCAATACCCGTTTTAATAGCAATTTTCTTAACATATCCACGTTTTTCTTTAACTGATGAATGTGACCGTTCGTGTCTCCAATATTCATAGTTTCTATCCGATCACTACTTGCGACCGCCTTTGTTAATCTACTCTATAATGCTCTGTCATTCTCTGATATAATATAAATCGGTGCCCTGTATAATCCTATAATTCGAATTATCTTGCTAAGCCCTTTAATATTAATCAACACCAGGTATTTCATTTTCAATCTCGTCACTTCCCTACATATTGTGCTTTCTCCAACAAATATACCCGTATACAACAAATATACAAATATAGTGGGTACATATGTCATGTCCTCTTATGTTGATTCGTCCCGTACCAATTATATCCATGAAATGTGAAACGGTGGAACTTCTTCCTCACATAGATGTCTCTCTGTTGCTACCATTATATCTATTTTCCCTTTTCTATCAGCCTATACAATTCACCTCATTTACTTCGTCTCTTACCAGCTCAAATATTTTTTTATTTACTTCTTTTTACATCCTTTCTTTTGTCTGTCTTGCCTTTGGAGTCTGCTTAACATCTTTCAAGACCCGCGTGGTTGGCCATGGCCAACCTCTGAGTTGTACTTCGATGTAATGCCAAAGTAATACCGAGCCTGGGGGGGGGGGTGGGGAGGAATCCGGGTTTAGTGGGTTTGCGAGTCTCACACTAGTCACGCAGGCTGCTAGTGGCGCATGTGCATCATGCATTCCCGAAACCTCACAGAAAAAAAAAAAAAAACTCTGAGTCACATCCAACGCCCCCTCGGGTTCTAACGCTCCCCGCTGTCTCTTTCTGGGTTTTCATTCGTCGAGTGCCATACCTCTACTTAAATATCTGCCTGCCTCCCTGTAGTTCCTGTGTCTTCAATAGCCGTTGTCTCCCCTATTGCCCCCGGAATAGTGTTGTACGCGGAACCCTTGTTCCCCCATCCAATCATTCGTTGTGTCTCGCCCCCCCCACGTAGTATCCTTTTCTGTTGATATATCGATTTTCAGACGCTCAGTGATAACCTTCCAGAGCTAGCCCCCTTACGGTTTTATGAGGGCCCTGGCCATGATCTATGCACAAATCGCAGTAGATATCCCCCTTGCCCTTCCTTCGAGTCCACAGCAATTACTGCCCTTTTTCAACTTGTGCTAGCGCATCTCGTTGTTGCTGCTGCTGTTCATCCTTGTCCCCAGCTGTTTCTGCTACAGTTAGTAGGCGCGTTGTTTCCTCTAGTGCAGCGACAACAAATTGCTGCAGCGCCATTCGCCGGCCGTCGCCTCCGCGCACTTCTCGTCGCTCTTGTTGTCGTCTCCAGTATGGTCGGCCTTATTGTCCTCGTCATTACGGTTCAGCCTAAAATCCGCCATCTCGCATTTACTGGATCCTCGCCAGCCGTTACGACCGGCATTGTTTTCTCTACCATTGTCGCTCCCTTCCTGTAGTTTTACCTTCTTCTCGCCGTCAACACTGTTCTCTCCATCAGCAGCAGATGCTCTCTTATCGATTCTGCCGAGTCGTTCGATCAACTTCTGCTTAACCTCCACTATCTTCTTCTTCTCCTTCTCCTCCAAAGCGGATTTCCTCTCTTTAATCACGTCAAGTCTTTTTCGTTCGCGATAACGTACCACTTGTTCGCTTCTGCCTTTATTTTCGTCATTTCGGCATACATCTGCCGATATGTAGCGCACCCCGTGCAACCAGCAAATGACGGGTCATGCTTTGCAGGCCTTTCTCTGCCCATATATGTATATATATATATATATATATATATATATATATATATATATATATATATATATATATATATATATATATATATATATATATTTAAAAAAAATATATATATATATTTATTAAAAAATTGACGCATCCATTCATCGATCTGTCCACCAGGGATGCTGTATCGTTGGTCATATGCATATACTCACGTAGAAACAAAGGACCAAGGACGAAGGACAAAAGCATTAATTTTTTACGTGTTCACAATGTTCGTTTTTTCTTGGTCTTGGAGACTTCGTCTGTCAAAGCACATGGTATGTCACTAAGATAGGGAAATCCAATTTGCAATACATTAAAAACCGTATTTGCGCGTACGTATAGTACCATGGAAATATACATATATATATATTTTTTTTATATATATTATATATATATATATATATATATATATATATATATATATATATATATATATATATATAGTCTTAGCATGGCTCGGGTAGTATCTAGTAAACGATTGACGTGCCAAGTGGTGGAGAGGGGTGCTGGAACTATTGCATGAACTTGTCGGACCGACCACAAAGTTCGCAGTCTGAACAATGTCCAGATGGTCGCTGAATCGGCGTGCCTGTCGGCCCGCTGGCTATGGCTCCCTGCGTGCTGTGTTCGTCGTAGCGATTAGGGATCATCGATTGGGTCTGTATAGGCAACGTCATGAACTACAACAAGGTCCAGCCATAGCCGCCAAAGCACAACCAGCGCCATCACAATCAGCATCAACATTCCATCGCGACCACGGCCAATTCGTGCGGCCAAGACCTTAACGATTGTCTGTCGCATTTCTTGTTATCAGCCTGTCATTTAGCTGGCCTAGCTAATTATGATTGATAAATGGGTTGACGACAATGTTGATGATAGTCGCCGATGGAGACGATGTGATAGTGGATGGTGAAGCCGATGATGAGTTTGTGGAAATGGTTGCTACCTTATTAGACTTCAGTAGGAACAGTCAACAAGCCTTATTAGACTTAAGTTAGCACCTGCCGCGGCCTGGACACGTAGCTATAAGCGCGTGGTAGTAGCCTGTTTGGACCATCTTCATACAGGGCTATGTAATCACTGCTGCTATAAGTCGTCCTCGTTGTAGTTAGTTAGCGGGCGGTTGTATTCTTAATTGCAGCTCTAGTTTGTTTTTTGTCTTTAAGAATAGAATTCTTCCGTATGTTACTGTGCTGCACATTCATATGAAGAAGTTCGACGTAAGCAGATTAAACACTGCTCTCAATCAGCTCTAGTTATACCGTGGTCTTAATTAGTGTCGTCGTCGTTGTCTGTTGTTATTATTGTTGTCGCCCTAACTGCTTCTGCTGCTTTAAATTAGTGTAAGTCCTCCTCGTATTCCACCTCCTCCACCTCTCTGGCGCCAAAGACCTGTCCGAGAGCTTGGTCTCAGCCGCAAGAACAACGCGCTCATGGTCAGATTTCTTGTGACTGCTCCACCGTCGATCACCGTGCAGCAACAGCAGCAGCATCGTCGACCAACAACCAAGCCCTAACTCTTCCAACGGCAGTAGTGCCGGCAGCAGCTCTCCACAGTATCGAGAATAGGCGTGGCGATTTCTGGCTGGCTGAGCTCAAGAGCGCTCTGGGATCGTCAAGTCGCCCTCCAACGCCTGAACGGAGCATGAACGGCCAAGCACAATTTGCTTGCTAGCCGTCAACGATCAATGCCCCGTTGTAATTGTCTTCAAATCCATTGTCTTCAATTCAAGAGCAGCTACGAACAACTAGGTAACCAATCGCTGATCACCTGCTCATCGGAAAATATATACGGCAAAACAGAATCAATCTCTTTCTGACTTCACGTTTCGTGTTTGTCGCGAGTTTTCCGTGTAGCCAGCCAGACAACCAGCCAACCAGAGAACCAGCCAATCTTGACTGTGTTGATTGATGTGTGCACGCGCTTCGTGCTCCCATGCGGTTTTTCGTCTGCAGCCCACTGGATTGGTGATCTGTCTGTCTTTCTCAGGAGAGACAAATATCTACGGACGATTCCCGTCTTCCCGGCGTCTTTCAGTGAGGCCAGCAGCAAAACGCTGAAGACCGCGACCACCGGTGAGAATTGTGGCACAAACATCATTATCGCTGTCGACGCCATCATCTCTCACCTCGCCAGCATCTCGGTTGACTTGGACGCGAACACGTCGGGCTCTCAACCAACGTGTGTCCTCTGATCGACCTTGTGAGCGCTGTAAATAAAGTGCTGCGTGTTTTATTGGGTGTGTGTTCCGTGTGCTCAAGTGTCGCGACGATGGCTGCAGCAGTGTTTCAAGGCATTTCCTCCATATTCGATCTGTGTACGCTGCCTGTCTACACACTTATCCACTCGCCGTGGAAGAACCTACAGAAGTACGTCAAACGATTGTTATGATTACGAATAGCATCATTAATATAAGTGTCTTGGCGTTTTGCAATTTGTTTTTTATTTGATTGTTAGTACGCACAGAAAGTCGCGGCCTAATGCTCCACTAAAATGCGGCAGCGATACTCACGAATTGGTGGCGTCCTCATAGACTGCGGTGCGATTAAGGTATATTTTGATATTGGTGCTGTTGTGCAATAAATACGCCGCATGTCAAGTCTGCAACACATGCCGGGAGTGCCTAGATAGCAGGACAAGAATACGATGCTTGTTCCACGCTCCGGCCTCCCTAATGAAAGATAATGAAAGTCCTCTAAAGTTCTACGCTCTGGAAAGTAATTTACATAGCGTGCAACGTGATAATCATTTTTTGCCAGCTGTGCTTAAGTAGTAGCTTCCATGTTTCATTATGAATAGTCTATTTGCTTTGCTCATTTATTCTACCCGTTCTTAACGTTAAAGTATTGACGTTGAGGTTTCTAGACAACGGCGAGCGAAGGAAATAGCTGTACAAAGTGTATGCTGCTAGACCACATGACTAATTCTAAGTTTGATAACCTTTGGTTGCTATTGGAGGTTCTATAAGCAAAGATATTGAACATCACTGGAGCTCTTACTACCCAGATTAGAAAAATATATTTAAAGTGTACTGTAAGCAACTAAGTACGGTGCTAGTGACAAAGGCCTTTTTGCAGGGTCATGTACACATATTTAGTAGCAGGTACAGTATGACTTGCTTCCTGAGTAATGCGATGAAGCGGAAAAATGGCCAGTAATTAAATTACCATGTTCGACTCGCATGACTCCCTCTCTCTATGTAAGGATACGTTTTACATTAGCGTACATTTCGATTTGTCTGGCTCCAGTCCTTTAGGGACTCGATCCTTTAGTTGACGTCTGCAAATCGTTGCTAGGAAAATTTGCAGCATGGCAAAGAAAGCACAATATTTGGTACCAAATTGTTTATTTTTCTAGTTCTACATAATCACTTTCCAATGTATACGGTTAAGTCAATCATTTTTGTATCTTTGTACTTCGAGCTTAGTTCGCAGTTCAATTGGAGTAGATATTAGCGTGAACATTACAACAGTGGTGGCGAAACAATATATATATATATATATATACATTATTCCGCAGCATAATTTAAGGATGGTTTGTAGCTGGTGATAGGACATTAAACTTACAGCCGCAATTAAGGCTAAATGATAATAAAGTGAATTACTAATTTAAATAAAAAGCCCCGCTCCATTCATTGCTTGCCTTCCGTGCGTTAGCTGATAATTACTGAGAAAAAAAACAGTGTAATAGTGTCAACATATTTGTCTGTACGGCGCTGGTTGGCCATTGTTTAAGAGTGGGGCGAATCAGGTACCGCATTGGTTGAGCGGCGGTTCTTCCTCTTAGGCTGATCTAAAATAGTTTCCTTGACAAGTACCACCCCTGACGACCCTTTTAGGTAATGCTATCTCTCGGCGTACCGGCATCAGCTTTGCACACACGCCGAGTCTAACGTCAGTGATGTTTGATATCTCTTTATTTTAGGCAGCTGCAGTACAGTAAACCAGCGGATGGTGCCCCGGCCTGGGGTCCTCTAGTCAGGACACACAACAGGATTAACTTTGAGATATTTGACGGAGTTTCGACCGTCGATCAGCTCATGAGAAAAGTGATCAAGAGAGACCACCGTATGAAGGCATTTGGCACCCGCCAACAGTTCGGCGAAGACTTTGAGACACAGCCCGACGGAAAGGTCTTTAAGAAGGTGAGCCACTAGGTGACTGCAACTAATCGTGCAATGAGCGAAGCGGTTTATATATATATATATATATATATATATATATATATATATATATATACATATATTGGCGGATTGAAACGTTTTGATACAATATTATGATAAAAGCACAAAAAATATTTTTTTTTAAATTCCAAAGTGTCTCTGTTCTTTTCAGAATAACTCCCACTTGGTGCAATGCATTTGTGTCACCTTCTTTCCCACTACTTGAAATATTTTATAAAGCCGTTTTTCTTAATATTTTGTGTTGTATTCCTTATTGACCGAGGAACCTGGAGGCAAAAATTCGTGGAAGATAATTCCTTGTAGTCGGAAAAAAAAACACTCAAAATAACTTTGATATTGGATATGCTTTGTCTGAATTTTTTCGATCGACTTTCTCTTGGGAAGCGCCACAGCGCGGAGGATTTGGCCGTGGCGTCGATGTCCTAGCCATATACCTATGGCTGGTTCCCTGTAATCGCTCTCTGATGCAATCCCTGGTCTTCTGCTGTCGCCTGGAGGATATACTCAGACATTTCCCGACGGGCGTTCATTTGTTGGAAATTCAGATCTTTTTGAAACGATCTTTGCTGCCAATCATCAACTGTTCCATAAGAGGTCTCCCTTATGGGTCCCTCAGCCATCTCCTTGAAAGTAGTAATTCGGCGATTGCTGAGTACGATAGCACGAACTTTTCAACGTTCTCTTTTAGTGTTTGCGTCGACGTTCTTTGAACCAAACTCAAACAATAAATTTAGCCTGTAGTGCAGACATTTGGGTCTGTCGTTTTGTTATCCACTCGTTTCGGACGCTTACGGCACCCTCTAGGCAACACCGGCATGGGAATAGGTGGTACCTTTACGGGCGAGCGGCCAATATTGCGTCAGTGGTAGCTTCCGCTTTGGCGCCCAAAGCTTGGCTGTGCTTTGAGAAAGCAAAAACATGTAAAGAAGCAAAGGATGCAAAAGTGCAGATACGGAGTATTCTGCTGTACAAATTTCGTGCTCGACGACGACCCAATGAATGAACGGTTCTGCTAAAATGGCTTACCAAGTTCTGTGGTGGAGATTTTAACCTAAAACGATGACGACCAAGGTCTGATCGACCTTTTTGCTGGAAGTAGATGTTCTGCGCTCAAAAGGTACAGCAAAGTACAAAGATTATCACTCAAGAACTCGCGTTGTTACAAAAAGTTGATGTTAGCCAATCAAATTGCCAGGACTTGGAATAATAACCTTTAAGTTTGGTACGTGGGTTCCCCATAAACTTCGTAACGCCAACAGATACTCATGGAGCGCATGTGCGTGCACTTCTTTGTCCAATCGAAACTGCCAAGTTTCCTTCTTGGATCGCTTGCTTACCTGCAACGAAAAATGGTCGTAATTTACAGCGTTCCAAACGACGGAGGGCCTATCATACCTGTTTGCATGTGAAAGAAAAACGCTACTAATTGCCAAATAGACGAGTGCTATTTGAATTTGCATGCGCCCGCTTGACCATCCGCCAAGAAAACAATCCGTTTACGAACTCACCGCGGGCCACGGCTTTGGAGTGATTGATCGCTGACTTTTTAAGTTATTGGAGCGTACATTAAAAAAAAAACTGTTCGAGCAATTCTCATTTGCTTTGATGACGTAGGACATATATGTTGTCTTGCATGAAAAATGAGTCAATACTACTAACACTGAGTAGATAATGCAGGATCTGGACTAAGTTTGTCAAATTTACAAAAATGAGAAGAAGTAACATAAACAACAGCATAATGCATATGCCAGCAAACAATAGCAGCAGCGGCAGCGTAAGCCTCAGAACAACAGCAATAACAACAACCACAATCACGTCAGCAACAACAACAACCACAATCACGTCAGCAACAACAACAAAAACAACAACAACCACAAGCACGTCAGCAACAACAACAACAACAACAACAAAAACGACAACAACAACAATGGCAGCAACACAAACAGCAATGACAATAACGACAAACAATATTTGCTTGAAAACAAGGAGAATAATCAACCAGCCAACAAACAAGCAACTTAATCACCGCCAACCATATATTCATCAGGCGGCGCATCTCTGCGATTTACAACCGATATCTGCTGAGCGCTGAGGAATGACGTCGAGTCAGAGCGCATGGGTTCTGCTTTGTCCGCCAACTCCAATCAGCCAGTCAGCCAGATCTGAACTCTGCCTGTTTTGTGCCTCAGCCGGCAGCTGGTCGCGTTACGGTTGCGGCTGACTCTTATAATTATTATACAGCCGCCAATCATTCCCAGCTCAGATCCAACTTGACTGCCTCGTCGATCCCTTACTGAGTTCATCCAGTTCGTGTTTGATAATGAGATGATTACAAGTGTTGATGATGATGATGATGATGCCCTTCCACCTGTTGGCTTTCTCAAGCGCTTATTTACCAAAAGGTCTATCTCGTCGCACCCTAATCGGCATTTCGTGTCAATCAAACATCATGGGCCAAGTCTTACTCTCTCTCTCTCTCCCCCTCTGACAATCTGTACGACAAAACAGATCAGGAAATTGTGACTTGTGTGAGGGGTGTGATACACGAAAGCCTATACAAAACATCTGGCTGCTAGAGGAGATTTTGGCCTTGATTACCGCATCCATTTATAAAACTTAATTCACCTCGGAGTCATCAAAAAACTGCTCGGTGAGTACTTCGTAATTTGTCACAGAACAAAAAAGAGGAGGTCGGCTGTAAAAGTGATGATCGCAATCTTCGTTTACAAGAGTGAAGCTGTGGCGATGAACGAACTTGAAGAAAGTGGTACAAAATTGTAGATTTCGAGTGCGAATTTGTAGACTACAAATTGCCTATAGAAAGTTTTCACCGCTTTTACTAGGAAGACGCTCCAATGCGTTTATTAGGCGGTGGTTTCCTTTTTCTTCTCCGTCATCTCCGTGGTTTCCACCATGACAACGGAGAGGAAGACGATTCGATTTATAGTTCTTAAATCGGTGTAAATTATATGATTTTGTTTTCAAGTCATAATTATCTATGTATAAAACTTGTCTAGAAATGTATCCAAAAAAGAGTACGTAAAAACAGCACGTAGAATCCGTTGAGGAGTTTGAACAGCGGAATAACGTTTCACATCATTGGCATTGACTCGACCAGCAAATAACGTCGCCGGCAATCACGAGTGAGAGTTTGCGTGCGTGCCGGTCTGATCGACTGTCACGGTAATGACATAGCCGATGGCGAGTGTCGCCAATGACGCCACCAGACGATCAATGATGACTAAGACAACGGTACAGCAACAACAACAGTTTATGTACAGCGACTGCTACTGAAATAACAGATACTACCACTAATACATCTCCTCTACTTCTATGATGACGATGATTGTTACTACCGACCGCTCGTACTGTGACAATGATACGGGTTCGTTCTCGCCGTCGTTGTCGTCGTCGTTCCAGAGACTTCTTGGCGACTACGAATGGATCACGTACGGAGAGTTCAGCGTGAAACTAGAGCTGGTCGCTCGAGCTCTGCTCGCGCTCGGAGTTCGACCACGTCAAAATATCTGCATCCTGGCCGAAACGCGCGTGGAGTGGATGCTGACCGCCCAGGTAGAGTAGCTTTGCGTCTACATCATAGCTTTTGCTGTTGTTATTATAGTTGTAGTTGTTGTTGTTGTTGTCGTTCATCATCCAGCTAAGCCAGCAGCGCTACGCGCAGCCGCGGTAGGGTTCATTATTCACCTCATAAGGTCAATTCTTACTTTTTCGTTAATTTTGCCGGCATATATATATATATATATATATATATATATATATATATATATATATATATATATATATATATATATATATATGTTTAGTCATTGCACGATGCGTGTTTAACATCAACAGTAGCGAATGCAATCTTCATACACGTACATCATCGAAAGCAAATATAGTTACATGGGCATATATATATATATATATATATATATATATATATATATATATATATATATATATATTAAAATAGGTGTTACAAGGGGTCCAATAGCGATTGCTCTCTCGTTCCGTTCTGTCAAATAAATCACATACAGCGGGCTTCATTACCATAAGGTCATGTGTTTTTGTTACAGTACGATTATTAACACTTGTATCACTATGGGTAACCTTTATTTATAGCGTTTATCACTACAGCTGTTGCGTAAAACATGCCAATGTTTTTGAAAAACGCATTTAATATATTATTTGACTTAAAATGGGATACAATAAGCTATAGTCTACGTAAGCCCACATATCGAGTCACCAGTAGACTACAAATCTACTGGGTGTTAGGAACAATCTGTGCTATAATACTCTAATTATTTATCTGCATATTTTCTATATTTACAATTGCGGGCTTTAAACGCACTGTATCGGTTTTAGCAACATAAGTTTATCATCTCGTTCCATGGTGTCATATATGAGCGTTTTTATTAACTGTTATATATATATATATATATATATATATATATATATATATATATATATATATATATATATATATATGGACTAGTTTGGCTTGCTGATGAGGGATGGTATATTGCTACACATGGACAGTCCTAACTGGTATGATTTAAAATAAAGTTATTGTGTTTAACATGCTGGAGGGAAGGTAAAAGCGCAAGGCCGTTGCAGTTCGGGACATTGGTCGAAGGCTGGATTAACTATGTATCTTGACGTATGTACGTATGCTTACTAGGCGTGTTTTCGCAACAACATTCCGGTCGTCACGCTGTTTGCGACGCTTGGTGAAGAAGCCATCATTCACGGTATGTTCATATAAAGTCAACAACATATGTCACTTGTCGTTTTATACGTGCTGTTTATCTGGCGTGGCGGCAGCAGAAGGAATAACTAAGTAAAGTTTTTCTTAGTAATTAATTCTGTTCCCGCTACGCCATATATATATATATATATATATATATAAGAAGTGTGATTCTTGACAAATTGAATAACCGACGGAACATGTATCTCTAGATGTACCGCGGCGTGGGACGCAGTTATAAATAGTCTAAAACAAAAGCGTAACTTATATCGCCTGAGGATCCGTTCTTTCCATACGTGCACAGGCGAGAGCGCGTGTGACGTGACCAGGAATATAAATATAAAATCAAATAATAGTGTCGCGACTCGTAGGCGCTGCTTATTTAGTTTAGCGTTAGGAGACTTATCAATGCAGCGAAATACGAGCGCGGCTTAGAAGATAGGGCGCCCAAAATCGCTGCTAGTTTTGTCATTGTTTCTAGCCATCGCCTCTACCGGGTTACTCTTAGACATGCCTGTACGGTTAGTTCGCATCTGACTGTAGTCATGAACCATGCCTTAATTTCTGTATAGTAATTGTTGGAGTGTGATTTGTACTTCAGGTCTGAACGAAACTGAGGTGACGCATCTAGTCACGTCTGAAGATCTTCTACCGAAGATTCTTGCACGATTGCCTCAGATTCCTTCTCTGACCACGATCGTGTATATGGAAGATGTCTGGAGCAAGAAGCCACCGCCCGTCGCACCAAAGGGCATACGACTTATACCGTTCTCACAACTCGAACAAATTGGCCAAACGGCTGACCCGGGACTCACCGGTACGATGTTTTGTCGAACCTTTAAAGCAACCATTGCAATTATGAAAGACCTCACCGCCACCGCCTTGGCAGTAGTACACACGTATTTATCAAGGGCGGCTGGCCCTGAACCCCACAAACATTTTTTGCCCGATGTGCCTGGCCTTGAGCGACATGTCGCTTGTAAATAGCCCAATAAGAGGTCTCGTGCCACGTTCGTGCTGCAACCTTTATTCAAATTGATCATTGACGCTCTACCAGAGGTTCAAGTATTTATATGATAGGTTGATATTTCTCAATACGTTTGAATTTCAATGTAGCACATAGAAATATAATATTGTCATTACATTGGTTAGGTTCGGGTGTTTTTGCGTAAGTCACGCCTGGGCAATGCCTAAGTCAATCAGATCAGCCGTAGGCGGTGCGTTGACAGAAGGCTTGAGGCTGCCACGACCAATGACATGTCTGCTTTCGCTTCCCTCTTCCTTGCTAGTCGTGCCGCCGCAGAGATAGTTCCCCTTTACTGGCAATCGTAGCGCGTATCTTTTGCTCTAGAGATTCGTTCTTGGCCGACATAGGAACCCTTAAAAACCCTGCTCATGTTGCTCCAGACCTCCGATGGCCTTCGTCCTCCGAGTCGATATCTCGCGGGAGCACATATTTAAGGCAGTCAACATTTTCCCTGCCAGCTCGGCTTCTGGTCTGGACGTACTATAATCCAGGTCCCGGGGTTACTTCTCCGCCACCAGGCACGCAGTCACAGACTGCTTTTTCTCACAGACTAGGCTTCTTCCCCAGGCCCCTCGACAACACATATATATATATATATATATATATATATATATATATATATATATATATATATATATATATATATATAGTTGTTGACTTCACTTCCTACCCCTCACATGCCGCTGGCGGGAATGCACACTGGTGAGAAACGAGCTGGCACCTTTCTAGGATTGTCGATATTCAACGCAAGAACACCACGTCTGTCTTGGGTACCTTGGCTGACGGACCGAGCTGGGAATCTCTAAATCCTGGATTCATATATATATATATCTAAATGTGCAACGATGGGGCTCGAACCCGCGCATCTATGTGTCTTCTCCGCGCGTCGCAAGGCGCAGGCTAATGCACGCACCACGCCACCGGGCTTCACATGACAAAACATCAGCTGCTGGGAGTCAGTGGCTATACTGTCACTCGGACTGTTGGGGAAATCGTAGAGCTCTCTCAATATGTCCGCTTATGCAGCCGCTCTAAGTAATCGTGATAATGTTAAATCATATATATATATATATATATATATATATATATATATATATATATATATATATATATATATGTGTGTGTGTGTAGGGTCTGCCTGAAAGATCGGTTGATTGATGTACACAATTGCGTTAAAGTAAAACAATTTTCCAATGGGACATACTCTCTGAGAAGGCTTGCTTGGGAGTAAGAGCGATAATACTAAAATCCGTGACACTGGTGTTGTTGCCCGACATAGAAGCACAAAATGTGCAATTGCGAGACATCCAGCCCTTCTATACAAAAACTAGCATATCATCGTGTCCGTGATGTGAAATGCTGCTTCTCCTGAACACATGCACCAAGAACATATGCACTAGCCAGAAGATGCGACAGGGTCGTTTAGAAAAGAGTTAGCAAACATTAAGTTATTTTATTAGCTTTAACGCCCAATCTCTTAAAACCATCATAACCTTGCGATCATTTACAGCGCTCCAAACTCGCACTCAGGCGAATACGCATTTGATGGCAATCAGTTTAGTATCAAGTCTATGGCAATGCGAGCCGTGGAATAATTAAGATTTTTCGGCGGGCATGCCGAGATTGAGTGTATGTTTGCCAATGCGTTCTGTCGGCTGTCGTGTCATCTTACTGTCGCCATCCTGTATCAACATTATAGTGAGTAGTTGTTCTGTTGTTGTATTGTGGATAGCTCCGTCACAGTTTCACATCGATATGGTCTCCAAGAGGGTGGAGCCATAGAGCGAGCGAATTGAGCTTGACCGATTCTGCCGAATGGTTCGCGGAGGTACATTCGAGCGGCTACTGTAAGATAATAAATAGTTGTGTGTGCTTCTAGAGCTATGACGAGTGATTCATCTGTTGTAGTAAGTCGTTTATGCATGCACTCAGTATCGACATCCCGCCGAAAAATCTTAATTATTCTACAACCCCAGCTTGACTTATCATATACTTGCTACCAACAATCGCCATAAATGCGCATTCGTCCGCATTATAATTCTAAGAACTGTGTCATAGGGTTATCATTTCGAGGTACTGGGCGTTAAAGCCAATAAAATACCTTTGTTTTTACGATGTCTCTTTTAAACGACCATGTCGTTATATTGATTTTAAAAGAAAGATTTCTCACGAACACGACGATGTGCTTAGTTTCTGTATAGGAGAAATGGTTGACTCGCAATTGCACATTTTGTGATCCTATGTCGGGCAATAACTTGTGTCACGGATATTATTAATATCACTCTCACTCCGAAACAAGACTTCCTAGATGTTCCATTGGCAAAACTATTTACTTTAATGAGCTCTACAATTCTATATATTGATTTTTAAATATTCTTTTTTTAATATATATATATATATATATTTGCTACACGTATATATATATATATATATATATATATATATATATATATATATTATTGCAAGTAGCTTTGCAAATGGCAGGTTTAGCTTCTAGTCAGACACTTAACTATCGTACTCCATTTAACTGCAGGTGAATCTCCCACAACCGAGGACCCTATAATCATAATGTACACATCTGGATCGACGGGCATACCAAAAGCGGTTGTTATCACACACCGAAACATCCTAGCGACCGCCAAGGGATACCAGACAGCACTGGGCTACGTATGTATCGACACGCGTACACTGCATATGAGCGTACTAGACAAGCATGAACAGGATAATTAGGACATACTCGAGGAAACTCGGATATTCTAACTGTGGCTAAGCCATGAAAGCTAACGGGATGTACAGACTAGTGGACTACCATCTCGGATAAAGGTATTCGTTCATTGGTCGGGCTGGCGTAGCTAAGGGCGATCAAGACTTTGTCTTTGGGGCAAGCTAGATCACAAATGAAGGTATTTAGCATAACAAGAACAGGCTGGAGACGGACGGCCATGTCTGTCCGATGTCTAAGCGAAATTATCATCAGAATATTAGCAAGAAGCATTCGAGAACGTTTTGACGAGCTGACAATGACCAGCGGTCTAACCTGCGTGATTGTTTCAGCTGGCCCCGAACGACACCTATATTGCGTATCTGCCTTTGGCGCACATCTATGAGATTTGCGTTGAGATAGCGTGCATTGCGAGAGGCATGCAGATTGGCTATTCATCGCCGCTAACGCTCATAGACAAGTCCACAGCGATTCCCACCGGCGGCAAGGGTGACGCGTCTCTGCTTCAACCTCACCTGTTGTGCGCCGTCCCGCTAGTACTTGACCGCATCCGGAAGACCGTAATGGAGAACGCCGCACAGAGAGGGGCGCTCTTTAGGACATTTATCGAGTTCGCCGTCAAGTACAAGCTTCGCTGGAATAGTTGGGGTTATGACACGCCGTTGCTGAACAAACTGATCTTCAGCAAAGTACGCTCCGTCATCGGTGGACAGGTAGGCAGGCTACGTAAATATGGTAACTCTATTGCATAGTTTGCCTGCCCACTTGCAAGTTTAGTTACTGCCCGCTACTGGTGCGAAACAAGGGGAGGGGGCCGGCCCTGCATGCATTTTTGTTAGATGTACTATAACATTCTATAAATGAATATAACAAGATAGGGTGTGCATGTGTGTGCAGGACGGTAGTTCTAAGATGTCGACAGCATTGTAAGCGATGGCTTGACCCTAACTTGTGTGTGTGTGTGGTGCGGTCCTTATGGACATTTGTATGTTTCTTATATACATATATATATAGATAAAGCTCATCTGTGCGGGATCCGCCCCGCTCTCAGCGGATACGCACGCCTTTATCAAGGCGTGCTTCGACTGCCCGTTGGCACAAGGCTACGGACTAACGGAAAGCACCGCCGGAGCGACCTTCATGGAGCTCTCGGACACGAGCGTGGGCCGCGTAGGCCCTCCCATCTATGGCGTATACATCAAGTTGGTCGATTGGCCGGAGGCTAACTATTTTGTGACCGACAAGCCATTCCCACGAGGGGAGATCCTCATCGGTGGCGAGACCGTCACCAAGGGCTACTACAAGAACGAAACGCTCACCCGAGAGGTGTTCGTCATACAGGACGGACAACGGTGGCTGTACTCGGGCGACGTCGGAGAACTCCATCCTGATGGAACAATCAAGATAATCGACAGGAAAAAGGTATGTAAATATATATATATATATATATATATATATATATACATATATATATATATATATATATATAGTGTTGTCGGTAGAGAAATACATCAGCTTTCGTCCAGATTAACGCAGACTTCGGTTTCTTCGGTACGGGTGTATTCGTTTCCGTGCATGGTAGGATCTCGTGAAGTTACCATTTGGAGAATACGTGTCGCTCGGCAAAATCGAATCCGAGCTCAAGACGTGTCACCTAGTGGAAAATATCTGCGTATGCGGAAGCCCGTTCCACACGTATCTGATTGCACTCATTGTGCCTAACGAGATGGCACTTTTGCAATTGGGCAACCGCCTCGGCCAGGTCGGCCGCACAATCTCTGACCTCTGCAACGATCCCGATGTCGTACGCGCCGCGACCGAACAAATTATTGCCCACTGCAAGAAATGCAACCTGCAGAAAATGGAGACACCAATTAAGGTAACAAACGCCAACATCTCTTCGGTTACAGACTGACATTTATACCAATCCATATTTATATATTAAATTTATAAATTTATAAAAATTAAATATATATATATATATATTAAATCCATATATATAGTTTTTTGTCAGAAGAATGCCCGTAACTGAACAAGTTAGGAGGCAAAACTAGTTTGCTGTTGTCTTTGGAGTAACATGTAATACATTAAATTAAAAACAATTAATTGCATACCAGTTAGCGGCAAGGCTGATTCCGGCAATAGTTCTGAAGCCATTGGGTGAGCTGATTACATGTGGGTTCTGGTTTTTGCGTCCGTTTTTGTTTGAGATGTTTTTAAATCTACGTTTTTCTTTAAATGTATATCTATACCTAAATTTATACCAAGGTGGCTTTGTGACAAATTTACTGTTTTTCATTCAAGAGAGGTCCTAGGTGCAAATCTAGGACCGACAGCTTTTAAACTGATGTTGAGAGGTTCTAATTAAGCTAAGACGAGATGCTCGACTAGACGCTTACAAACGTTCGTGTCCGTACAAAGAACACAGAAACGGGTGATTCAAAGCGATTTTGAGATTTCACAGCAAGGCGGCAGCCCTTTGGCAGTTATAGCAATGGCGTTGCTAACACCGTGATACATTGCGCGTCTGCGTGGACAAAACATGTATATTGGCTGCGTACAATATACATGTTTTGTCCATGATTGACTCGTCAACCGATCTATTTTTACTGATTTGTCAACCGATGACGAGTTGCTAAAATTGTAGACTTTTGCCGTCCGCTGGTTACAGGTGAAGCTCTGCTCTGAGCCGTGGCTGCCGGACACAGGCCTCGTCACGGCCGCCCTTAAAATACGCCGCAAATGTATCACCGACTTCTACCGGCGGGACATTGAGCAAATGTACAGAGAGAATGAAAATATTTCTGCCTAATGCTAAAAGAACATATTAGCATTCGGTTTTTGTTGTAGCCGAGAAAGTATAGGGAGTAAGCACACACACATACAGATATATATATATATATATATATATATATATATAAGTCACATATGTCCCTATAATTCAATAAAATTTTCACCAGTATTTTATTCGGTCAGGTGGGTGTTATAAACGTGACGTTAGAAACGTGACTGAAAAATGATTGCGGCTAAGGCTGCTGCTACTGAACCAAATGCGTCACGTTTTCGCACAGGAAACAGTCCAGCCGGCACCCATAACTAGCGAAACAGTATCTACTGCTGGTATGACTGTATTCCAAAACCGATAACGGCGGCCTTGTAGGCACTACAAGCAGCATTGCATGCTCGATGCGTATCGATTGCTTTATCATTTCATATATTGCCTATATGTTGCGCTCGTGTTGCGTTGTGTTCTGAAGTGAAAAATCAAAGGTCATGTCAAGGTGGCAGCCACCCTGCCTGGCTCTTATAAAAAGTCTGTTTGCTGTTGATTCTCGCATATAGATATAAACTTTTATAAACCATTCGGCTAGACCAACTCATATCCGCCGGCTGTACAAGAGACGGAACCGCCCAATTCCCCGTCCCTTCTTCTTACGGCATAGCAGCGTTAATCACTAGCAAGTCTTATAGCGTACCCCCCCCCCGCTATCGAGATGAATTGGTGGCTACTTTTTACGCGTTCAGGCGGTCCCCAGCGGCGCGGGTCTGCCGATGTAGCTTATCTCGATATCCCAATATGCGGGTGGTTAGTGGCTCGAGGCCGACTTGTACGTTGGGGACTTGGCGGTTCACTGCTGCACACAATCTCCACCCGTCTATCGGAGGCGAAAACCTACCATGTCCTCGCCGTGCTAATCGCGCTAGTTTAACGCCCTCCTGCAACAAGTCGACTAGCAACGAAAAAAACTCTCGGCTATCTCGAGCACGCCTACTGCTCCCTCCCTTCCACCCTGATATAAGCTTCTGTGTCTAGTCTGTAATACCAGGAAGAGTGAAGAAGACGTGTCCACGAACAAAGGAGGCGCTCCTGCCGCGCACCGTATAGTGAAGTCATAGCGCAATGCACACGTGCACAGAGGTTGGTGGCTTTGCCAAATGTTTGCGAACGAATCAGCCGAAGGCAGCGACACTCCTTTTGATTTGACCATTGAGGCTACATTAGGAAAAACTCATGCTACCGACAACTGGAGAACGCTTAGCAGACTTGTAACCGTAATCGTTTATTTGAAAATGCGCAGTTTTATTTGAGAAGAGAGTACTTAGGATTCATGTCGCATACGGTAGATTGCAGTTGCTGTCTGCAAGGCACTTGCAAATTTGTTTCCTAAATAAAGTCACCCACTGAAACACAAACGTTGTCTTGAAATTGTGCTCCTCATGACACTTTTGTTGGCGATGCACAGGACGCGTATATATATAGATCATAACGGTTCGACAGACAAAGGAGGCAGCGGTAACAACTAGCGGCTAGAATGGAACGAACAATAGCAACTATATATATATATATATATATATATATATATATATATATATATATATATATATATATGAGTAGGGTCTGGAGGTGATCAGGAGCCGTCACGGACCGTAGGTTTATTGCATCCGAGCGTAAGGGTGTTTATCCTTCTACTGTGCATGCGGCATCGAATAGTGAACTTTTCTTGTGTGAACAGGTGTGGAGGCAGGTAAATCTTATGATTAGCAGCATTAATAACAAGAGTTACTATTGGTAGCCTAGTATTCAAGGAATGGTATGTTTGTTTTACAACAGTTTTTCACATATATATTTGACCATTCTTCGCGGAAAAATACCAATCATAGCCTTTTTGGTTGTTAGAAATGTGGACATAAAATTTCTCTCTCGCTGAGCTGATATTTGTTTAACAGAAAACATCTTTGCCAAACTGTCATGTAGCTTCCGTTCAAGTCTCTATAATGTCTCGTAATCATTCTGTAATCGATTCACAAAGCTCGGTATTTAAATGAACTGTTTGTATACCTTACACTCATAATACATTTTACAGATAAACTTCTTCTCTACCCTCGTCAAAATTTTGAACTCTCTTTTGAGGCCTGTATGCCACACTGGAGATGCATACCTACATTTAGATACTACATATGGTTCAAAGAAGTTTTCATATAAAATGAAGTCAATATTTTAAATGCACGGGTAACTAAGTTTGCACATTAAAGTACAGAGTCGCTTTAAGGAATAATTCATTTGCGTTCAGTGTTTTTTAGGTTGAAGTAGTCTCACCCGAATCCTTCACTGCTATCAAGTACATGCCATTGTGTAAACTCCGCCCATTCATGCTGCGTTTCCAGAAGCTAAAACGCGGAACGTTTCAATCATTTTGGCAATAAGGTAAATTGTTCACGCGATAATAGCCCTTGTCATTTTGGGTTGCTTTACATGGCAGCGGAGATCACACATTCCAGTGCTTTGGTACAA
Organism: Dermanyssus gallinae; assembly: GCA_003439945.1. Taxonomy (NCBI): domain Eukaryota; kingdom Metazoa; phylum Arthropoda; class Arachnida; order Mesostigmata; family Dermanyssidae; genus Dermanyssus; species Dermanyssus gallinae. The sequence continues at coordinate 91,463 of QVRM01002542.1, read as the reverse complement.
CGTTAAGAGACACCAGGCGCTTGTTCGTGTGATCGAAGTGAAACCCCCTTTGTGCACTGGGCACACAATAGCTGTCATCGAGTTATGCTTAGCGCGCGAGAGATAGAATATGCTATGTACAGTGGAGTTCTATAGCGAATGCCTTAAGATTAGACAAGACTTAAAAGGCCGATAGACGGACGATCACATTTGTTTGTAGATCTGCCATCAAGCGTGTGCCTCAATTTACACAGGTGTTTAAGCAGGTTTTTGGGTGACACGTCGACCTCATTTACAATCCGAGAAGCGGCTCGGATTACAGACAATACTGCCTTCATAGAGTATTTCTGCTTGTTCGCGACTACAGGTTATATAATACAATAGCAGATGCAAATGGTCACAGCCAATTGTATTGCAAGTGCCAGATCCAACTTTATCACCTTAATACACATTTGGCCTTAAACGAGGGTCAAAAAATCTTCTGATCTTCGTTTACGATACAAATCATTTTTGTACTGTAGGCTAACTTTATATACCGCAGACGAAAAGCCCTAGAACCTCGATGCAACGACCGTAACACCGCAGCAGATGCCTGAAGAATGTCCTGTACACGCATGCCTGAACATACGAAGAGTGTCATCCTTTTTCGCCACAAAGGGCATCTATTGGGCAGCTGAGATTTGCTGGGTAGGAGGCAGAAGCGTCAGTCTTCCAATCTCCGGAGAGGGCGAACGCGCCTGCATAGGTGATGGGGAATTTTAACGATCGTATTTTCCTGGATTTAAGTTTAAAAGGGTTCGGTGGCTCTGTGGCGGTCCTGTTCTGAAGCTGGCAGGTACGTTTCAATGTCAGGCCAGGCGCCGCCGTGTTCATCCTGCAAAGGCACGCAGGATGGGTGCAGAACTGACAGTATTCTATGTATAGTTGTCATTAAGGTGCTCATCCTAGTATGGCTCTTTCCTTAAATGGAATAGGTGCTTTGAGCCGATAATGAGATAAGGACTGGCTTCGTCTACAACAGTTATTTGAAAGCGGCCGAATACACCTCACTACCCCTTGGAGAAGGCCTTTTACTTCTCGACTCCTTTCACATCCTACGAAATGCCGGGTAGTATCCACCTACGAAAGTGAACAATCCTGCGCACCTTACATTTAATTAAGATTCTCCAAGTACCAGAAACAATTTAAATGAATTTTCTCACTATGTATGAACTGTAAGATAGGCTGCTTGCTAGTGTTATGACTCGTGCCGTTAGGTCCTGGCAAGACCGTATTTCCGATATGATAGCACCAAAATAAAAAAACGTGACATCGACGAGGTTTACACAAAGTAGAATTTACAGCAAGTTTTCTTTCATTAGGTTTTACCCTCGCAATTTTCATGCATACATATATATATATATATATATATATATATATATATAACAATAATAATAATAATAAAAATATATATATATATATATATAAATATTTCAACCATATATATATATATATAATAAACAATGCTACAATTGTGAGGTCTGAACGTATTATTGCAAATCCTCCTGCGTTCACTCTGCAAACGGCCAAAGTCAACGCTTGCCTCAAGAATTCCCCTTCTCTTCGGTCGTTCGTGACCCCCTGAATTTCTTACTTAAATCTTTGAGAAATGCTTTGGTTTTCTTGCCGATTGGTCCTAGTGTTTACATGGTAGTAGGCACAAAAATATATTTTGTTTCCAGCTCAGCGTATTTAATCCGTTTTCTGGCGTCCGCGCATTTTGCTACCCACCCCGGCTCAACTGAGCTATGATCCAAATAGGAAGCCACGGTTGTGCACGAAACCGTTGCATCCAAGCTAAGGACTTCCCATGTGATAATACTGCAATGGTCACCCCATCAGGCCTTTCTTTGCCAGAGGGCACTAAACCTCTCGGTTCAAATGTAGATGGTATACCGGCTTCCTAAGAGACCTGATAATCACACTGTTTAGTTCAGCATATCTGGGCGATCTACCAGTGCTCTTCAAGCAACTTAATGGGTGTAGGCTACTGGAATCCACCATTTCTCCACACAGTTTGCACTGAAACGTCTCGCAGACGGGAGCGCCTATTCTAAGTGCTGACATCATGCGGAAAGAGTTGGGATCTAGCATTGTGCCGAGCTGAGGCGAGGTTAAGGCTTTAAGCCACTCCCCACGCAGGTTATCATGTGCCGCTAAACGTAGGGCGCGGTCTCTCCGGGAAACGAGCCCCTCTAAAATATCTTAGTTCTTTTTTTTGTTTTTAAGCTTAGCTAGGTTTTATTGGCCGGGATATTCTTCTAAAGGGCCCGGGTTCAGCATGGTTCTAATAGTGTCCCGTGCTTTCCTGGTCTCGTTTCTTATTTGTGGTCGAACTGCCTCCTCCAATAACGAGGCTGCCAACGGACCAAATCGGACCAGCAAAACAGCGTAGCATAGAGGAGCTAGGTCAATGATATTTTTTTATTTTCAGACCACCTTCACGTATCGGAAGACTTGTCCTCTGCCAGGTATTCTCTTTTAAATTGACGTTTAGGGCATCACTAAGTATGCCTCTGCTGACGTCATCATACGCGGCTAATTCTTCAGTAGATAAATCTTGAAGACCTTACGCTGTATCTCCAAATGCACAGCGCAGCCTGAGAATGCAAGCGTGTAAATCGCGGACAAATTTTGGTAAGGGCTTCTTTCGTCGTAGAGAGTATATGTGAAATTCCGTCTCGCTTTACGGTGCCCCTAAAACTTGTTAAGCTAAATTGTTTAGCTCTACACCAGGGAGTATTTCTATGATCTTCTGGATTGCTTCCTGTCTCTCTTGAAGCGTGCCCCCGAGAGCAGTAATCTCGAATTTTGAAGTATTTAGTATCAGTCCCCCATCTTCTTCAAACTGCAGCACTCTTCTTAAATCTGTCGCGATGATACTCGCAGGGCCGGCAAGCGTGGCGTAGATATTCTTAACAGCTGTGAGATTTACACTATAAAATACTTCGGTTAAGTGCCGTTTAACGCTGCCTCGGAATGTCTTCAAGAAAAACAGATAATTTAGCAGGCATTCTGACAAAGGAATGGTTTGATCCAACATATTGCGCAGATGATGTGGCCGGCTCCGCTTGCAACAGGGAATGAGCAAATTGCTTCTAAGATTGCGGAATTACATCACAGTATCCCCCTGTAGGTTGTTCAAAGGTTTCTAGGCGCTCCTGACAGACGGCCGGTGGTAGCAGGTGTTTGTTTTCTAATTCACGCTCTGTTCGAGAGTTACGTGGTGCAAATGTGTCGGGTGACAGCAGGGCTCTAGCGGCCGAGCAGTAGCATGCCTTCTGCCGACTAGTTTTCTTTCAGCCATAGACACGCTCTGCCGGTCTTCAGCTGAGCGGTCTAGCCTATTAATTGTGGCCTCTGTAATTGTCTGCAGGAGACATTCCAGAGTCTTTTGTTCGAGCACTGACACATTGCCTTTGATTATTCTGGTTAGTGTGGTTTCATGATTTTTTCTATGCGGTAAAGTCAGCATCAAAGATGGAGCAGACATTAGGCTATTCTAGCAGCCAAAATCCAGCTTTGAGTTGAAATTATTCAACGCCTGTCCATCTGTCGAGGTTTTATTCTTTTGCTCTACGACTTGAACCGTTGTAGGAAAATCATCCTTGATGGGGAGACGGGTAAATACTTGGCTTGCACCCTGATCTTTCAGACATTCAAGTAGATCTTCTTCGATGAACTGCCGATTAACACGAGAGATTCGTCTTCAGAAAGCTGACGTATCCTCACAATGAGATACTGATACTCCGCAAAACATTTTCAGCGTTTTTGCAATTGCAACCTGTTTTGGTTCTTTGACACGGATCACTAGCTTTCCTGGCGCTGTGATACGCCCATGAGACCCCGGTAAAGATTGTCTTATTATATATTTATAGTAGGTTGAGAGTCTTCAATGCAACCGGGTTATCCGGACATTGAAAGATAATCTCGGAATCAGCTAGCGCTTCCAAATTAACGACTCTTCGTCGAACAGGTGTGTCCGATGCGGCTGTCTCTTTAGCCACTTCTCTGGCTGCAGTCATGACGGCTTCATCCATTCTCGTTGGAATAGTAGACCAGCCTTCAACTTTTCCAGCAGAAACATCTGTTTCGCTAGCCGGTTCTGACGGATCGTCTTCCATGGTTGTTAATTGCCGTTTTTATGAGACTAGAGCGATGACCACAAACTACTGGAAAGATCCATGTTGTTGTTCTCATCTGAAATAAAGACAACGTTTGTACATCCGTCTGTGATTCTACATAGCAATAACAGTGAGGAAACTAGAGTGTTTGTCTTAGTCAACATGTTTCTTCTTAAGGCCGTCCTTGAGCTGACAACAAGAGGCAAGAAAAAAAACTAGCCAAGAAAAGCGCGTCGAAGATTGTGCAAATAGAGAACAAACGCGAGAATGATAATATATATTCTAAAAACAGAGTTTTTATTGACAACGGCGTTAGAATTGCGGATGTGGTGACGCAGTCGTTCAGAGAAGCCCACGACCATAGTTAAACCCCCTTATTTTAAATCACTTCGCAAATTTACTGGGCCGAGTGGGAAAATGTGTACGTATATGATATAGTAATATTGGAGTTAGGTGTAGTGGGGTCAAACAAGCTTCAAAATTAGCGTAGGTTATCTAAATGAATTTCACGTCAGGATGATTTGAAGCAAATTATTTTCTGTGAAGTTTAGAACGGTCGGGGGCTAACCAAGGAAGGTTGCCTTGAAATTGTCAACCCAAACGTTAAATGCTAACAGTTTTAGAAATCGTATAAACGAAAAATGAGAAAAGCCATAGAAGCAGCCGCTGCGAAAATAAATTCACAAATACTCTCAGGGCAGCGCTTTTTCATCTCAATATAGCAAAAAATTACCACTTACGAAATAGGTATTGTATGGAAAAAACTTGAAGTGGAGAATTGCACGGTTAGGTCTAGACAGAACTAGATTCTACTTCTTCTTAATAAGGAGAGTGTTAGCACCATCGGCGTCCTGTAATAGCCAAATCAGTAGAATTCTAGAAGGGGGAAGAGATGGTGGCAGCAATGTGATGGGCATCACGTGCCAAGTTCCCCAGCGGTCTCTAAGCTAGCAAGTTAGGCGTCACGATCAAGGTGAAGCTTTGCAATATATGCATTTGAGCTGTTGTATGAACTTACTCAACAAAAATATTAATAAACAATAATGTTTCTTCCTCACTTTTCAATTCAATTCGAGCATTGTTGTAACCGGTGTGTACAACCCGTTTGGATCGTACAGAGGTCCTTCCCTCAAAAGCAGCTCTGTTTTACTGCAAATTATCGTTTGGCTGCACAGACGTCAGGCTTCCTATGCAGGTTGGTTACGCGTAGTATAAAACATATTATAACATCAGGATCTCACAACAATGAAACGCAATTTTACTTAGGACTTCTGAAAAACCTATGTGCCAAGTTACATACTTTTCGATTAGTAGAAACGTGGTGCCACAGGGGTACGTTTGCACCTAAGAGGGCCTCAAAAATACATATTAAATGAATATTACAATATGCCCAGTAGAGGAAAATATAAATATCTGGTACCAGCGGCACTGGAAACCAAGAAGAATCAGAAAAAGCTAAGCAAGGCGCAGAGAGTGTTGGCCATTAAGATCACCAGAGCGTACAGGACGGTGGCCACAGACGCTGTGCTGGTAATTGCCCGCATGATGCCTTGGCCAAAACGTATATAGGAGAATATATTATTATACCGGGACCAGGTACTTAGAAAAGACGTTACAAGAAAAAAGATTCTGAAGACCTTGGAGGCCGAGCCGACTGGAGCAAAACGAGAGACACCAGGGTCGTGAACGCGGTCAATAACCCCAGAAGAAATGATACAGATGCGAGTACGCGAAAATTACGTACTACCTAACCCAAGGTCTCACTGGTTATGGTAGACCTGCATGCTGAATATTGGAAAGACTGAGGTAGGCATATGTGTCACCACTCAGACGATTCATCCTCTTTTTGATGCCCGGGCCCAGATCCCGAACCCTGGCTCCGGGCTCTCCGCTCCGTAAGTCTGTCCATTCTTGTTGCCACTTGGAAAGCATAGCTTCTCGCTTTGTCTCTTCTGCGCGCTAGAGTCCCTTTTTTTCACAATCTTCGCCCCTCCCAGACGACGAGATTCCACAGAGCGCCGGTCAGGACCAGAGCAGCAGCCGTATTTACCGTATGGCAAACTTGGATGATGCTTAGCGCCGTCATTTGCTGGGTTTTCCTCAGCAGGTTTTTAGTTCTTCCTGTGACTGTTGCCGGGGTGGAGCAGACCGAACAACCGAGGAGGACTATCGATCCGGCCAGCGATTGTAGCAATCTTGACGTGTTCACTTTCCTTAAGCCCTCTGTCCAGAGAGACTCCCACGTACCGAGCATGCTTGATTATCTTGATGCTCTTGTCTGCCAAACTTGTCTATAAGTCTAAAACTAAAAAAAAGTCTAAGACCTAGACAACATTGGAGCACCAAGGGTGATCTCTACCGACAAATGTTGACAGACTTCCCTGGATGCTCAAGTCAAAACTAACTCAATTAGACTTTGATAGTATGTGGTTCCAACCGGATGGTCTAACCTGCAACACAGCGCGCCCCAGGAGAATTTTGTTGGGCGCGTGATCCTCCTTAGACCAGACGTTCCATGGCCACCTCGTTCGTGCAATCTAACACCCCTAAAAAAAAATTCTGTGGGGTTTTTGCAAAAACGAGGTTTTCGTCAGTAAGCCGACTACCATCGACGAGTTGACGGAAATATTCGGCGGGATATTTTACAAGCAACGCCAAATTTATTAAAAAAATCATCAACTATCGCGTATCTCATGTAGACAATGCCGACAAATCGCGGAGCGGCCATCTTCCCAATATAATCTTTCGGATATAACAGCGTGCAATGTATCTTCTAGTAAAACTCACATTTTGACACACCTAGTTTATTTTATCTTGTATGTCTATTTTAAACCATCAATTAACTTCTGCCGCACCCTACATTTGTCTTTAGTGTGAAAGCCGTTGAGGTTCAGGGGACATTTTATCAACGCATGAATAGTGGCCTGCCCAGGTCTTCTTGAAGAATATGAAGTTGAACGCCACTTCCGGCGTCCCGTCCTCATTAAACTCACTGAGAATGTTTTTGGTCTCTATTGGCTCATTTAGGTTTCTGAATATGACAATCTTGGTCTGTGAGACCGTTTGGATCGTCGCGTTGAGGGAGTCCTATCCTTTATTTGTTGTAGGAATTTGCCAGTAGCATCTGCAGTAGTCCCACATACGAGTGGCTGTTTTTGGAGCTCGTGTGACGCCTACTTCAGCCGTCACTGGAAAAATGTTGTCCCTAAGAGCCTGTAGGGCGCCCGCATCTGACGCATTTTCTGATCTGACGACAACTGCCAAGAGTCAGGGTTACTCTCTCTGTTTTTTGCTGCATTTCACTTCTGTTGGCTTGCTCTTGACAAGGATACTCAGGGCCATGGCTGGATATTGCACAATAGCTTCCTGTAGAGTTTTCTATTATGAGAGGATCTTAGTGATCGCTTGAATGACCGCCTAAGGCCTTAGGCTTATTGTCCTAAATTTGGAGCTGCAGAGGCTGGTCGTGGCTTTGCTTAGAGCTTGAGTAGAGAAATTGTTTTTATTCTCTTTAACTTTAATGAATTTGTCTTGCATGGAGTGCCTATGTTGGTCCAGGGTATGCTTTCAAGTCCCTTGATTATCAGGATGTCTTGATGCTGGAGGAAAGGACTTCTTTCCTTCCTCAAGGTGTGCCCACCAGGCATGCTGCGGTCCAGATCATTGGGACGGGAGTCGCTCGATGAGGCGGCCATCTTTGTCAGACCTTTTGTGGTAGCGATAAAGCTATGTAGTGCATCTTCTGGTGGCTGTAATACATTACGGTACGTTCCCGTAACTGTCATACACACAGTAGTGGCGGCGGCGCCTATGAGAGCTACAGATTGCCGATATCTAGTTATGCGCGTAAAACAGCATTGAAGTTTAAATCGCGTTGGAATGAGCCACAGAGACAATCAATCTTGTCTACTTTTCCCAATTCCAATAGCAGTTACAGGGATGTAACGACCAAAGTAACTTCTACACTGTATATATATATATATATATATATATATATATATATTGTGTGTGTGTGTAGGTTAACAGTGCTGTTAAAATTATTTTCTTTTTCAAGTAGATTTATGACCGCAAGAGCGATTTAAAGCCGCCTTAAAGGTCGATTATTGCCATCGCGGTCTTCACACGGAGGCCTGGGAGACCTGGGAGGGGCAATCTTTTTTCCCATTGACGCGAATTAAACTTAACGAACGTTCAAGAGAACGAATCATTATAGATCTCTGTCAAAGCGAATTCTTGTCTCTGCTCGCTTGACCCTTCTACGGCAGTTTCTGGAACATTGCAAATAACTAGCATTTAGTAAAAAAATCGTTTGAAGTTGGCCGCTAGCAGATATTTACGGAAATTTACGGAATATATATATATATATATATATATATATAATTCGTCTGTCTATTACCAGTTAATAGGATAACCCGTTCTTATCGGCAGCACAATGGGAACGTGCAGCTATGTTCTTACAGGTAATGCTTGACTATGCATTTGTTTTCCTTTCTCCTTTGTCCTCCGACGGAGGCAGAAGATGCCGCGTACAGTACCATACGAATGTTTTATTTCGGAATGGGAAGCTAAAGCCGAACAGGCCAGACGGGAGGTCGGTGGTTTGGACGTTTTCAATGCCGTGCAAATTTGGTCTAGTCCTGCATGTGACAGTCGCCACGTATACACCAGGTACATAGTGCATGGTTATCACCTAGTATGTTCAAACGCAGCCTTTCACGAGGAGTACGAGTTGTGCACCTGCCGGTTCTGTCTGCAGAGGTGTGCCAAGTACCATGCAGTGGAATGCACAGCGCGGGACAAAAAAATCGTTGCACTACTTCTCTCGCCGGAAGCGTGAAGAAGATAGAGTATTATGAAAAAAACATTTTTGAACTCTATATTATACTCAATCTAAATGAAATAAACATAATTGAATTGAATATAAATCGTCTGGGTAGGAAGTGTGAGCAATTGGAAGAGACTAGGGATTTAGAACAGGAGCAGCGTTAGAATTAGGCAGGGATGTAGAAAAGGGTAATAAGTCGAAATTACGAAGCAAAGGCTATCTCGATTGAAGGTGCTCAACCCATAAGCGAGAAAACGGGGAAGTGCAAAAAGGGTAATTATTAAATGCAGCGTCATGCTTATATAAAATATATAAATGTGTACGCAGACGTCTCAAGCAAAAAAATCATATATATGTATATATATATATATATATATATACATACATATATGTATAAATATATATATATATATATATATACAGACTTCTCGTAGCTCATAAACATGGGGCAGCGGAAATGGCAAGATCTTATTGCCGCAGTCAAAGCAAATAGAACAATTCACACGCACTACGACAGCAAACGTGCAGACTTGCGACGTAAGCACTTCCTTGCAGGCAATTCCGACCCGTGTCGTCTTAATGGCGAGTGTCCATGGTTCATATGTAGGATATGTTTCTATTTTTTCGAGTCTTTCCTGTGCCCTCGAGTCCAAACAATTTACTTGGAGCGCAGGTTTGTTTGCGCAACTCATCTAATAGATCACTGTCGAGCGCGGTGGCGTGGTGCAATAGCGTGCGCCTCGCGATCGGAAGAGACACATAGGTGCACGGGTTCATGGTTCCCCACCGGTGAACATTTGTATTTATGGAGTCCGTCTTATGAAGCAATGCGAAACCAAACCCGTGGATGTTTAGTGTTGGCTGAGAGTCAGCCTGGAAAAGTTTTTAGATAATACATCATTGTACAGACAAAGCCTCATGTACGCACATGGACTAGTGTTACACCTGTTCCGATCATAGTTCAGTTCCGTATGCATGCAATTTCCCGATATTCTTTTCCTAAACGTACAAAAATAAAAGCTTAAAAGAGAAACTTTATATCTTAGATGTTCAGTCGGATTGCGGTCACGGTATTTGACAACATTCGAGAAGCGTAGATAGCAGCGAGACAGTATGGCGGTGTATTCTATACTAGTTCTCAGCTTGAGCAAATTATGTTGGGTGAAACTTAACAAATTATCAAAAGTCTCCAAAGAGTTGATAGACAAAAAGCATGAGAAAACTCTAGTACAATAGTGCCTAAAAGTATGTTTATTATAATTTTTCATTAGTTAATATGCTTAATATTCGTATATATCTATCTTTTTCGTTGTAAAAAAGGCTTATAACGCATTTTCAGTAGGAAACTGCTTAATTCAATTGCAACACACCGCCTTCTCAAAAAGATCTAGACACCCATAGCAATATTCTTAACTTGTAAGTCTTAGATAATTCATCTGGACCTGGCTGGTTACTGTGGAAGCCGTGCGACTTGCTCGTGCTTAATTTAATCTGTTTATGTCTGTGCGCATAACTTCTTTGTCTTACGGACCTCATACGGTAGATTATTTATACCTTCTCAAGGGGTTTAATAGTCCTTTTCCTTGTGCAAGGTTTTAAATATGCTTGTTCCCCGGCTATCAACATTTCAATTTCAACAACGACATTTCCTCTACACGACGCTTAAATTAAGCCGTTAGAAACGCTCTCGCGTTCTATTGCTAGATTCGCATAATTTTAAGATATCCCAACCATATTCTACACGGTATGCATGTATTGTCATGCCTATTCGAACTTGCGCTCGGATTACTATTAAGTATTCAGCTGCATATATGCAATTTTGTACACACAGACTTAACATAACATTAATTGAGATCTGTAATTTAAATTGAGAAAATGGAATCGTAGGGGTCTGCATCACGTCGGATTCGAACCCGCGACTCCTGGTGCCAAAGTCGCCGGTTATGACCGTTTTTCCGACCTGTAGAGATTTCACGTAAGTAAGCCATTCAAACCGTATACGAGCGCTTAAGCATCATTAGCCGTAGACATCTTAAACCGCTCGCCGTCGCATTCTAGTAACGAGTGTAACACTGATCGCCTTTATGTAGCCCATGACTTCAATGAAGTACCGCCATGTACGGAAAGGATTGTGCGTGGTTCGCTACGATTTTTAATTATAATGGAGGCCGATATCGAATAGAATTCTACTTGTTCGAGGTCGATATCGGGTGGAATACGTGTTCAAATGCAAGACTTCCAAGCTGTATGTGTATTGAATGTGTAGTTTCTTAGTAGTCAGTAATCTCAATGCGTTTCCCTAAAGCTTTGATCTCTTTACAATTGCGGGAGGCTCGTAGGGCATTGTCTTAACGATCGAAAAAATTCGGGTGGTTATAAATGTGTTCCTAAATATGTTTCAATGGATAAACAACATGGACATGCACAAGCTCTAATTTACATTAGGCATTTGAAATTTGGCAAATCACTTCTCCATACGCCTGATTTAATATATTTCATAAGGTTTCTCCTCCCACGAAGCTTTATTGTACGGAACAATTTCACTCTATATTCTATTACATAGATTTATGTCGCGTACATTTTCCTCGCTTGTACCTTTTATATTGCATTGTTAAATAACTTAAAATCGATCAATTATATACTCTCTGCAGCTCAGCCAAAGAACTATTTTCGAGGAAACGCTTATTTCCAGGGCACAACCCTACTACTGCCATAGCAACAATTCGTATATGCTTTATTTCCTGCGCGTATGCAGGTAAACGGAAAAAAAAATGCACAAATAGTAAAGTTATCCAAATACGAGGATGTGCGCAGCACCCTGATCACCAACGGCATGTTGGTAGCAAGCATACCTTAGATATACGCGTAGAAGTTCACATCCACAAATTAGGCGCTAACTAAGGGCTCTTTACGTTGTCCCAAAAAAATACTCGATCTCCAAGTCGTACTTTCGTGTCAGTGGTGACTACTATTTAGTCTACGAACTTCGGCATGTTCTCCGATAAAGCTCCCCTTTTTTGGTATGCAGGGTGTGTGCGTGGCCTAATTACTCGTCAGCCGAAAGGAGGTTCTTCTTGCAAAAAAAAAAGAGAAATACATGACGAGGGAACGGGAGCGGCAGCAGAAGGGTGCATGGAGCAAAGCGCACTACTGCTATGGCGCATATTCCTTTCAATATGCTGCTTCCTTCAATACAAGTGGGTACGTGTGTGGCCGGTCGATATTCAGGGGTTGTTCTAGAAAAGGAGGAAGACGAGACAGCAGAACGTCTAAAGCTTGAACAGAACATTATACAGCGTACAGGAGTACAGGCGCAGAGGGAGAGGTAGGGCGAGAGAGGGAGAGAAAGGTAGAGGCACTTCAGGACGACAGCCGTGTTCTTGGCATGAATGCACTCGTTCACCAGGCCACGAATCGAATCGAGGCGGATCGGGTGCGGATCGCTCAATATCATGAGAACCAGGCCGCAATCTAGACGAGCGATTTCGCCAGGACAAGAAAAAAGCTCCAATGGCGACCAGAGGAGAAGACAGGAAATTAGTCAGTTGTCCGTATCCGCTGCCGGGCCTAATCTAGTGGTGGTAATCATTTCACGCGCACCTGTGATATGCTAAGGAGACCAAAATCAAACTGATTCGACCGGAATTGGTGTCCGGCAACCAGCAGGGACATATAAATATATTTTTTTCTTATATTGCATTATGCGTATGTTACACATATCACGAAGGATGATTAGCTAAGCCAGTGTATCTAGCGGGCGTGTATTGTGACTATCACGTGTGCGTTTCGTTTAGGCCAGGTCGAGACCAGTATATGCGTGTACGTAATTTTTTTTTGTATGAGCTATATATATTACCTAAGTGCATGTTGTGCACATAATTATAACACCAGCTTTTTTAATGGGGTTGGATGATAATGCATCATCATCATTCAAACATCTGTGCTCCCCCGTTTTTTTCGATCATGGTTGATTTATAGTCCACTCCGGCATTCACCTTGTCTAAATCGGGAACCATAAAAACCAATTTAGGAGTGGCCGGCCTGGGTGTCGAACCTAGGTCTCCCAAATGCAAGGCAAAGGCTTTTGCCAGTAAGCCATCTCGCTCGGTAAAATTCTAATTACTTGAATTTCTAAATACAGCTTTTTAATTACTGTTTGGAAATATTGTACCTATATTTTAACTGAACTTTTTGGGGTTTTTTATGCGCATATACATATAGTACATATTCACTCAGTCCTACACACTTCTATACACCCGTATATAAACATTTTTAACTACACTTTAAACCGGCATACATATATCCCCGCATAATAATAATAATAATAATAATAATAATAATAATAATAATAATAATAATAATAATAATAATAATAATAATAATAATAATAATAATAATAATAATAATTATTATTATTATTATTATTATTATTATGATCCTTTGTTGCAAGCAAGTCATATTTGCCATGCCCGTCGAGCTTGCTCGCATACGTTCATCTGACTTCAGTCATGAGTCAGACCTGCTGGATCATTGTTATCCACACGAACCGTTATCGCCGTAGAAGGAACGCATTCGAAAAATGTTGTTAGTGTTGGCAGTCCGTTAGACGTCCCGCGATTGTGTAACACAAAAGCAGACGCGACTTTTGTGACTTCTGCGTTTGCTTCGGCCCCGCTCCAGTTCAATCCTGGATACAATGACGGTTTGTGATGGTAGCCGATGCATATGTTGACGATTCGCTCTCACGTTGATTTTTTTATTTCACATAAGCCCACTTATGAGCAAGCCCCGATTACGTCCACCAAAGGTAGAACAAATGACGATATATATGTATATATATATATATATATATATATATATATATATATATATATATATATATATATATATATATATATTTATTTATATATTCATATTCATACAGACAGCGCCAGTTACTTGTCGTACGGTTATCGACTATAGCATTGTGAAGGTCGAAATAGATAAACAACAATACACTTGTTTATCAGTAGTTGTCGGAACTAATCTAGACAAAGTTGAACATTTCATTCCATTCGCATTTCAACTTTGTAACCGTATATCTCAAAACGATATTGTTGTTCACGTCAAAATGCTTGTCACAATCGGTAGCCTTGTGTCTACAGGGTTGTCGGACGACAATCAATATGTTTTCTTCGATGGACACACAAAGCGTTTTTACGAGCTGGTTTATCATCTCTTAGTCGTACCGGACAGCAATGCAGTGACGCCTAGAAGCCGCCTCTATCTTTTCTGCTAACCGAGATCATCTGACCTGCTTGTCAGCACCGAGGTGCTAAAAACACTAGAGGAATGACACAAAAAAGACACAAAAAAAAGAATACGCATTGATAACGTTGATTTATGATTACCACAATCTTGAGTAAAGCAGCGAATACAGTACCCAGTAGCAGCAGCAGCAGCAGTGTAATAACAGCCAGTACGTGAAGCAAGCGCAGGCGACCAAGTAGCGAATGAAGTGGAGCGGGGTGATGGGGTAAAGCGGATCAAAGCGATTCCACCGAAGACGGCAAGAGAGATCAGCCGACAACAGCGCCGACCGCTTTACGGTGGTGACCTGTTGAACAGTCTGCAACGGACGCCCCGGGGGTCAGTCCTCGACCGGCAAGAACCGGGCGGAACTATGCAAAAGCGGCGCCAAGCTGTCCTGGGTTGTTGTTGTTGTCGTGTTGTGTGATGATGGTGATGACGGTGATGTCAGCGCTCTGACCTTCCAATCCTCGGACTGTCTGTCCGTCCGTCGTTTAGCTGTTTGTCTGAGTGCCTTGCTGGCTGAGCTCTCAGACTGCCTAGCGACGCTCGTTGAGCATTTAGCTGCTATGGCACCGCGCTTTGGCCGCAGGCCGCAGACTTCACCGAATGTCTTGATGTCAGGATAGGTCACCATCATGCACATGTAAACTGTGCCAAGTGTTACCCATGGCTGCGCGAGTCGTAACAGTCGTAGTCTTTGTTGTTGTTGTTGTTGTTGTTGTTGTGTTGTTTTCAGTTAACGGTTTTGCCGTCGTCGTCCTCATTGACAACGTTTACTGTCTGATACAAAATTTCCACTAAATAGTTATCACAGCAGTAAGACGAAGAGAAGTAGAAGCTTGCTATGTTTGGCTGTCTCACTTGAGGCCGCCCCATGAAACCGCTTTCGTCACGACGAGATCACGAGCCACGGATAATTTAGATAAACAACGTCAGACTAGGCACGCGCCTTGCTGGCCATAAGTGAGAAAGCACAGATTTTTTTTTAAGTGAGAAAGCACAGAAAGAATTTCCGATAATTCAATCTAGATCAGAAATCTTAAATATAGTTTACCATAGCCATAACGATCATGTGGAGGGTTTTTCACGAGAGCCCCAAGTAAAATTCCTATGTCGTACAAATCAAGAAAATACTTCCTAGAGCCGCGAAATGCCAATAGACTTGTCCAATACCATGCTGCTCTTCTCTCATCATAAGCACGAAACATAAAGACCGAATTGTTTTTTTCTATGAGACGACCGTAAATGCAAACATCGATCCAGGAACGACCGCTGGCTTATCCAGATGATGAACCAGGTGATGTCGCTATTCCGGCCAGTGTTCACGTTCTAAGTGTGACGTCGAGTGAAGGAGACGCCGTGCCACCGTACGTTCTTTAGAAAGGCGAAACCATTAACTCATAATCAAGACCACTTAAAAGCGGACACAAATGTACTAAAATTAGTTAAGTCTTTTTAAAAATTAAAACTTAAAAACGTCTCAAAAGAAGTTTAATCCGTGCATGCCGCCGTTAGTACAGAAGTAGGTGTCTAAGCATACGAGCATATCTTGGGGCAAGAACGTATGGCCGCCGAACAGCACTGATTTGAATCCGTAGCACTACGGTTTAAGGAGCGTGATTGAACGAGAGCCTTTAAAATACGCCTCGACAAGCTAACGTAGAATCGCTCACGGTCGCTATTAAAGAGTGTTTAATAATTTAGACTAGAAGATATTAGCACAGGCTTGTATGCGTTCTGTACGTATAAGCTCAGACCCCGAATTAAAAAGTGATCAGCCTGAGCGGGGCTTATATACTAGATAAAAATACTTGTCAGAATTTTCTCTGCCGACTTACGCAAAATAGTAATCTAAATATCTGTTTTCATTTAGATAGAGTCGGTGAGAAGGGGCGATGACGTCCGCGGCAATTTTAAATGGAACACTTTATATACGTGTATACAATTTACCTACATTTCCCAGTAACCATGGAATTAAATACATTTGTGTATATCCATATACACAGTTTTTACTACTGCTGCAAAGTAAAGCGAATTTATTTTCCTGTAGATGATTCGGCAGACATCTTAATAGATTGTAGTCCGACGGTACGATGTTAGGTGAGTACGGTGGATGCGGCCAAATTTCCCAATTAAAGTTTGCGACGGCTGACTGAATTCACAAACGGCCTCGTGTTGGTAGAAGATATCGCCTTTTTTATTCACGAGACTGTGCCTCTTCCTTTGGTAGGCGGCAGAACCCAACTGTCTACCGTTCATATAATACAAACAATGACTGGCTTTTTAACGTAGCAACATGTTAAGAAGCTTGATTGTAAGTTCATCTTTTTAAACATCGAGCTAACTATTGATGGCCTTCTCCTGGTATTTTTATCGAAAATATAACGTCTTAATCTCCTTTAACGCATAACTTGCATAACTGAAGACGGCTCTGCACTGCTCAAGGCGTCGCCATGGTTAAAGGTAGGACATAGTGCACCTGGATGTACCAGCTATACATTGCGTTACATATAACTTCACCACGTTCTATCCCGCGCCCTCAGTGACGGTCGTCGACTACGTCACGCGGCTATTAATAACAAAATAGCAAGGGCCCTGAGGACGGCAGGCAACCCAAGCACGTTAGAACCAACTGGACTAACCAGAAACGAGGGCAAGCGTCCCGACGGGATGACATTTATCCTTTTTTAAACGAGGCCGGACCCTCATATGGGACGCCACTGTATCCGACTCACTTTCTCCCTCAGTGGTTGCTTCCTTGGGCTATAATGTCCTCTAAACAAAGGTTCACTGAAGCTGCTCCATAATGTTGCTCCATAACGTTACTTGCCAATTTTCGCATGTGTTACACACATCGAGGTATTGGTTTAGACACGGTGGGCTAACATTGCCTACTGCTTCATTGACATCAGATCAATCTGTCTACATTTTAATGTAAATAAAAAATATATATATATATATATATATTAGATTCAGATTTTTACGCAAATGACATGGCAGCTGCATCAAAACCTCGAAGATTTACTTGACCTTACCCTTAATTCTTACTGTTTATGGCATAATTGTGAATTTCTGTGGTCCAACCACTGTGCGCATTTTTTTCAATCAATATTCACGTAAGTGCCGTACTAATAGTGAACATTTTTACCTGCTTCTAAACTGGCGGGAAAGGTGCTAAGCACAAAACGGTCCGTCCGCAGAGAGTAAGGACAGACTTCGACTGAACACCGCTCATCTTCCCCTTACCCGTTTCTAGCTCGCGGGGACATATCTCGAGGGTCGTTTGCTAGCGTAATAAATTAATAAGCGTCCTCTTTATCTCGGTATGCAGGCACATTGCCTGGCTAACGGCCAGAGCCCGTTGCCGCTTATAATCGAATTCCATTCGCATCTCCGCAGCATGAGGGCAAGGGGGTGCTTTAGCTCGTCGCCCACTGTCTGTGTACCATCAGTCCCGTCTGACTTAACCTGACCAATTTTGGCCTGTCGCTCATAACGTACGACTTCGGCAGAGGGCAGCCCACGGGGAGCAGGAACAACACTATGTTCAGAAACACACTGCCGGCCCCTCGTCGCCGTCGTTGTCGTCATCACCGATGCCGGGGGGCCGTCGATTACTCGCAAAGGTGAACGAGGAGGCCATTTCATCGGCGATCCGCCCTTTTCCCTCGTCCATGCGACCCTCTAGGGGATCGTGGGCTTCCTACCTTCTACCTACATTGAGCCTCCATCGCAGACTCTGGGCAGACTCGAGCGCACGTACCCATAGTATGTCGTCCTCAGCCTTGCTTGGCGTGCCATCATCCTCGTCATCCACAACGCGTCGCCCTATGTGATCATCACGATCGCAAACGCTAACCGCACGTGGGCTACGCTAAGAAGCCATTAGCTGCCAGTCCAGTTAGTGTCGCCCGAGCCGCTAACCGTAACTCCCATGCCCAGACCCAAGCCTAACGCCAGACTTTCGCCCCAACTCCTTGACGCTGCTGGTCGGGGGCACACACAAACACACTTCGGTCATCACCGGGGGTCACACTAGAAGGAGGAGCCACGACGAGGCACGGTAGGCGCAAAGCAGCGGACAAAGAGGTGAGGTAGGATAAGGACGAAGGACGGCAAACTTAGGCCAGAAGGTGCGGGATAAGGGGCTGGTCTGCAACCATACCGGTGAATGGCGCCAATCGAGTCGATGAGACGGCGGAGCGCGCATTCCACACGTCGCCGTTGTCAGCCTCCTACAGCCGTCCTTCTGCTCCGCCGCCTCCAGTGCTAAAGGGCGGCCGGACCGCGCAAACGGGACAAGCGGAAGATCCGACTGCTAGTGGGCTATAATCATACATTCAATCATCCATTTATTACTCGCACAAATATTAAATTCCTCAGGAAAAGGCCAATCTACTGGTCCAACCGCTGACGTGAAAGCCAGATAGAGAGAGAAAGAGAGAGATACATAGAAAGAGGGAGTGCGCAGAAGGAAAGGGCAAAACCCGCAAGGTGGAAAACGATAAAAGGTAGCCTAGAAATATGCAGCTGGAAGGAAAAACTTACAGGGAATGACAGGAGAGTCGAAAGCCAAAGACTGAGAAAACCCTCAGTCAAAGCCCTGTATTTGCAGATCCTTTAGCAGCCATCGGGCAGCCTACGTGACTGGTTTTTGACGTCAATAGCGAATCTACTTGTGTCTTTGAAATTAGTTTCGCGTCGTGTCAAAATGATTCATCTCTAAGGGCGGTTATGTATTAATTGACGTCTCACTTAAATGTCAACCTAACTCTGACGAGGTTCAGCAAAGGCGAAGTTGAATCGGGGTGGACAAACCTTACATATCGTGCAGATGGCGGAACGTTAACAAGACTCAAACGCGGCTCTCAGCTGGGTGGTTATTTGCATCAGCGCCAGGTGTCATTGAGTGTACGCATTTGTATATTCAATAACACCTAGTTCAATTCAATAACACCGGGCTCAATTCAATAGTACTTGGTTTAATTTAATAACACCTTATTCAGCTGTGATATTAGAAGACGCGCGCAATGCGTAAGATCTCCAGTGAGAGACGTGGTCGGATGCCCTAATGCAGTTCTGATACTTATCTCCAAATTCGCCGCACATGAAACAACAACCAAGACCGGCGACGATTCACCTGCGTAAGTATTCTATATTTTACAAACGCCACAACATTTGGCGTCTGGCGCAGAACCTCCGGCGGCAAATGCAGTTTAAATCAAGCACAACACTGATCGCAACCCTCAAGCGGCCGACAAGTTTTAAAAAGGTCCAAAATACGCCATCATTGTATGATTCTTTTTTTAATAGCGAATAGTAGATAAATTAATTTACATGTATACCTAAATACTCATGTCATCCTTTTATATCAGGGGCGCCTAGAGCAGTTCGAAGCCGCGGACGTTCGTTTGCTAACAAAATCAAGATAAGCGGACATGTTGGGATATTTAGGTTTTCCGCACAATGATCGCTGACTCCCAGCGAAATGCTTTTTCATCTATTTTCAATGACCATAGTTTAAAGAAGATACAATTAACTACAAGGATCGAACCGGCGACACTTTGATTGATGACAACCATCACTAGCGCGTCCCCTAGATCAGGCCGCCACACACACATATATATATATATATATATATATATATATATTCAATATATAGATCGTAAAGTTCTGGCTCATATCTATAATAAAAATGAATTATTTATTCTTTCAAAGCGTCTTGGCTTCCTTCAAAATAGCTCCTGGTCGCTGCAATGCATTTCTGTCACTTTCTTCCCCGGTCTTTAAAACGTTTTTAAATACCTCCTTCGGAGTCGAGTTGAGTTGCTCGCCTTTATAGTCTCGAAACGTTGTCCCTTTAGATTATCTTTATCTGTGGAAGCAATAATAAGTCGTACAAAGCCGGGTCTGGCGCATGGGGGGGGGGGGTTGCGGAAAGATATAAATCAAATCTTTCATCAAATAATCAGTAATGATGTGTGCGGCGGTGCGTTGTCGTGATGGAGTATTCAAGCGTTGTTTACCCAGAGTTCAGACTTCTTTATTGACTGCAGAACCAGGTGGTAAACATTCATGGAAGATGATTCTTTTTGTAGCTGAAAAACAGTTATCAGAACCCAGTATATTATGTAATCAATAAGATGTTATCAGAAATAATGTTGAATCAGCTCTATCTGAACTTCTTCTATCAACTTCTATCAACCACCACTGAAAAAATTTAGCTTTTGTAGCGATGTCGTAACCATATACCCATGACTCGTCTCTTATATTCACTCACTGAAGCAATCCAGGGTTTTCTACTACCACTTCAGGGTTCAGTTGTGACATGTTCCGACGGACATTCATTTGCTGATAATTCAATCTTTTTGGAATCAACCCCTCAGTCTTCTGAAAATATCATTCAAGGCTGTTGCAACTGATTCATAAAATATACTTAATTCCCCTGCTATGTTTTTGATAGTTATTCGGCGAATTAAGCACGATATCATAAACTTTTTGAACGTGTTTTTCTGTTATTGACGTCGAAGGCCGTCCCTAACCGAGGTCACCTTTGGTCTCCTAACGCCTGTCGCGAAATCGGCGGTACCACGTTTGCACAGTATTTTGAAAAAGTGCTTGATCACCATAAGCTGTTCGTGACACTTTCACCACTTTAGAACATATGATTTGGCTTTTAACACAGAACCTGATGCAGATTCATTGCTCCTCCACTTTCGGCTCCGTAAAAATCGCCGAACCAGTAAATGCCGAAAATTGGCTTGTGTGTAGCTGATGACTCGCGCTTCTAAGCGAAACAAACCGGAAGACCTTGGTGCCTTGGTGGTTTTGATCTGGCGGTGTGCTATAGCTTTCCGATCCGGCCTCGTATATATATATATATATATATATATATATATATATATATATATACCGCATGTATTTGACCTTACTAGACAGCATTTTTAAATAAGGACCTATTTTTTCAATTCCTTACATGTAACTACAAATCGTTACGAAAACTGTACAAAGTATTTAATAATTTAGCTATGCGAAGAATAAAAAGTGTCTGACAAGACCTAGTATAATGTAAACGTCAGTATTATATATGTGTTACACCGAATATATATATATATATATATATATATAAACACTTTGTTTTCTACGCTCTGAAAACCACAGTGTAGACGCTCGGAATGGGCTAAGATGCATGTGGCACGATGGCGTCTAAATGCCCTTATAGTCGTCGCCTTCTCGTTACTGGAATTCTATAGGCTTTCTCCAGCAGCAGTAAGGGCGGCGTGGTCTAGGGAACTAGTGCGCGAGTCATGGTTCTCATCTACCGGGATGTCGTGGGTGCGATCCCTGTTGTTGATTTCTTTGAGCGATGCTTATCGAGAATAGATTATATGCCATATACTGCTGAGAGTCAGCGGCCATGCTGCCACTAGGACTGTTGAGGAAGCTCTAAACATTTCAACATTTCGGGCCCTCGGTGCAATGAAGATATGCCTCACGGTGAGTTCGAAGCTTGTAGATGACAGAGAATACTCTATAATTAACAACAGATGTGTGTAAACAGTGAGACAATGACAACCACGTCCAACAAAAACAACCAGCAAGGCCGGGACTCAAATATATATATATATATATATATATATATATATATATATATATATATATATATATATATATATATATATATATATATTGTATCATATATTGTTGCCACATCATAGTTCTTGTAATAGTTGTTCTGAGTAATAAAATAAACTTCAATAGCAATGTTGTTTCGACTAATTTTCAAGAAGCGCTAAGTTCTAAGGCTTTGGCGGGCTACATGGTATGTTCTTCGTGGCAACCTTGGGTCGATCAAGCTAATGGTAAATCTAACTTTGGTTGTTGCCGGTCTTTCTATTAATATCAGTGATCTGAGTAATAAAATAAATACAGTCCGTCATGTATGCGGATGACATAGTAGTGGTCCACCGGGACCGCGGTGCCATTCGTCGAATTGTTAGAAACGTACCCTCACCGTAAGAGCCTGCAAATAAATTCACAGAAGACGAAAGCCATCAAGTTTCGCCGTGAGTGTCGATTGGCTGCAGTGGACGTAACACCCTGTTGAGGCCAACCGCTGGAGATTCTCAATTCCTTCTCGCGTTTGGGTCTAAGACTACACTATACGGGAACGACCTTTACAGAGCACATCGGCGACAGGTGTACGGCGGCTATTGTCTTTCTAATGCAAAAATATACACGTATATAACACAAAATAAAACAGCGGAAATGCTGCAGCAACGCTGTACACAGCCCGCCACGCGAGCAAGACATAAATCCACGGTATTAGCCTATGCTTCACATCATAGATAAATACGACATTGCAGTATTTGTATTACAATTGCCACAATTTGTAAAACAATAGCTTTTGGTTAACCAAACGTAAGAGAGCTCCGAACGAGCGCACCACGAATTTACTAATATGATGAGGGTTACATCACAACGACACGTTACTTCAGTCATTGCGTAGCATAGATTCAGCGCGTCATTCCTTTAAATAGAGCACAAAGAGGCTTTAAGAGGTAAGGCGACGAATCGAAGTTTTAGTATAGATACCCAAGTTAAGGCTGGGCAACACACACGCGATTGAGTACCACTATTCTTTTTAAAACAAGACGTACAACAATGTGATTGCGCATTTAGGTGATCTACTACAAGTAAGTACGAGCGGGCGGTGATGTCAGTTCTATTCTGCCAATGTTTTCATACATGAAAAAAACACACACACACACATATATATATATATATTTTTTTTTTGCCGTGTTATAGTATTTGCTACTTGATATTGTTGCTGTTCCAGTTCTTATGCTAGAGTTATTCTTGTCATTAATGCTTTTGTCGGCGTTGTGGTCGATCTGTTGTTGCGGCTATCATTCATGCTATTGCAGTTGTTTTTAGTACGTCAAGTACGTTGTTATTATTTCATTTGCATATGTTCGCCTTGTGGTTACAATTACCATATGTTGTTGTAGTTCATGTTGTTTCTAGTACGTCCAACTTATTGTTATTGTTTCATTTGCAATATTCGTCCTGTTGTTACAGTTACCATATGTTATTGTAGTTGCTGTTGTTGCTGTTGCTCTTGCTGTCGCCGTTGTTGTTGTTGTTGTTGTTGTCGTAGTTGTTGTTTCTAGTACGTCTATTTTATTGTTGTTGTTTCATTTGCAATACTCATAATACATAAGATAGAATTTTTACAATACACCTGCCGGCGCGTGGCGACGTTGTCCCGCGGTGTGCCGCCGGTGGTGGTGCGCCGCGATTTTCTGTTGAGCTGCTTGTCGTTGGCTCGATTGCCTTTACTTACTTGCCATTTTGTCGTTTTGCTTCTCTCGCTCTGATGCAACGGCAAGCGTCTCGGCCAGCACGCAAGGCCGGCAACACCTGCCTGGTGTCGGCGCTGTTGCTGCTCACGTCCAAGGATCGGCCAGGAGTCGGCGACCTGTTCTGTTCGTCTGTGGGCAGCAACCCCCGCTCCGGCCGTATGCGTCACCACCCCTTCGCCCCCCGTAAGTTAGTCACGAGCCCTGCGGGCGCCCCCTAATATGTATGACGAATAGAGCCAGTCCAGAATGCCGTTGTGTTGTGTCTGTGTGAGCCAGGCATGCGGTTGACCAGTGGTTTCGACTAGTGGTTTCAAATGTTACCCCACACACAGATGGGGGGAGGGGATCTACGGGGGCGGCGGGCTGGGGGGAGGGGGGGGATGCCAACGAAAGTTGATGATGAGGATCACCATGACAACGGTGCCGGAGGCGAGGATCACAGCGTTGTAGATAGCAGGCTGTTCCCAAATGACGTTGCGGTCTGTGTCGCCCGGTCTCGTCTATTTCCATTCGCCATCGTGGATGCTATTCATCCTTCATTGTGCGGTGACCGGCTGGTCAAGGCTGGTAAGCTGCCATTTTTCTACAACATTTCCCATATATATATATATAGATTGAAATATTCTGATACACGTTTATAAAAAAGAAAAGATCTATTTAATCTTTTAGAGTGTTTTTGTTCCTTTCAAAATAGCTCGCGCCCGCTGCCATTTATGTCACTTGTGCCACGTTCTTTCCCATTCTTCGATACATTTTTTCAAATACGTCTTGCGCAATCGAGGTGAGTTCCTCCTGCGAGTTTTCTTTATTTCTTCTATAATTTTTCGAAATATTGTTTCTTTGATGTTTCTTTTTTAAATTCGTGGAACAGGAATAACTTGCACAGAGCCATTTCCCGCGAATAAGGAGATTGCGGAAATAAAAAATAGACTGCAGTTATACATTTAGTACAAGAGTATACCCAATGGGCACACGGCGGTACATTTCATACAGTATTTCGATATAGCAATCATGGCGCCGCTTAGATCTAACCTAGCAACAACTAGACAGTCTACACGTACAAGTATGTGTTTTCTGGCCTAGCCGACATAACTTTATTAGCAAATCTGCCTTGTTTTCGAGAACTTGTCTGCGGCAGCTTTCGTTTTGTTATACCCCCCCCCAAATAACGTAACGCATTCTAGCGTTTCTGTAAGTTTCGAAATATGCGCACACCTGTTCGAACGAACGACTATACCACTGCTTCGCGCGCGCGCAAATTCCACGCGACCCATTTCGTAGCCCAAATCGCACCCGCGAACGCACTGAAGCGTTTTGCCGCCGTACTGACCGCCGAAGGCGATCGCCGTCAGCGTGGGTGCCTTTAGAGCAGGCAGCTATGCAGAGATTTGACGCGCGGCCGGCACGACCGACACAACTTTCGCACGATGGCGAAATAGAAAATCGAGAAGCTATATGCTTGCATGTACACTGTGCGGTAGGTACACAAAGTTTAAACGTATGTAGTCGATCCGGCACCATCGGCGCCACCTCCGTCGCCACCGCTCTGCCACTCTACCTGTTCCTTATTTCTCTGTACCTGTATGGCAGGACTTGGCACGTTATCAAAAACGTTGTGCCTCGACCTCGTCGGCCTCGCTCTCGGGGCCGTGGTCGCGTGGCGCGTAATTTAAGACCGTCATCTGCCAGCCACCATTTCAAACTTGCGCCTCCCCACGCAAACCCCGACGTCTCCCTCGACGACACGTAGAAGCTCTTGAGGTAAACGAAAGCTTTTGAGGTAAACGAAACCTTAGAAATGGTAGGCGTGATAGTGGTAATTGCTGTAGTAGTCGTAGTCGAAGTAGTAGTAGCCTAGCTAACACTAGCCTTTGTGGATCTGGAGGGGAGGCACATTCATTCCACCTCATTGCAGTTTTTTTGCATTTGTATTCAACGCCCGCTTATTCCTCGCCCGTGTCCTCGCGCGAGGAATTCAATTATGCCGTCGTTGCCGCGTTCGTATATTCTACCGCTACGGCTAAATATTACTTTCTAGTATTCGTCCGTTCCACCCTCAAAGTCGTCGCAGCTCTTGCTCTCCCCACACCTCCGAAGGAGTTAAAAGGGTTCCTTTTGCTCCACTTTGCTCCTCTCTCTCTCTCTCTCTCTCTCTATATATATATATATATATATATAATATATACCAAGCAAGAAGGCTTAGTGGCAAAGCATTTGCCTTGCATTTGGGAGGACTGGGTTTGAGACCCAGACCGGCCACTCTTAAATTGGTTTACATGATTTCTAATTTAGACAAGGTAAGTGCCGGAGTGCATTAAACATTAGCCGTGACATGAAAAACCGTAAACGAACATTAGCCTTACGGAAAATCTTTTAAAATATATATATATATATTTACAAACGCAAAACATCAACTGACCTCTACAAAGCGAGCCCATCAAAGAACAATTAACTTACTAACCGCTAACCAGCTCAAAGAAATAATGGCCCCGGCTTCCGCCTTCTCCTTCTTTGGCGCCGGTAGGATCTCTATCTTCGCCTATATGCATAGAATTCATCCTCTGATCCTGCTGGCACTAGTGCTGCTGCTGCTGCGCAGGCTTTATGTCCGCGGTCGTCGTTGTACGCATGATCCCCATTGTTGTCCTTGTTGGCATGCGCTCCAACCCCGCGGTGCGTGCGTGTGTCTGGTATGTAATGAATTGCGGTCGTCACGCTGGAGAGACACGCGACCTCCACACACTCTCCTGTCATTTCAGACATCGTCGAATAGAAGACGGGTGTTGTCTTCCGTCGATCGATAAATCTATCGACCGTGTCCCCAGTCTCACAGCGGCGCCGAAATGCAATAACAACGACAACTAAAGAAACACAACACCACAAGCAACCCCTAAGCCCTGATGGCCGTCGGTCTAGTGGATTACGCAGACTAGTCTACCCGACGACATCCCGTGTCACGCTCATGTCGAGCGTGAAGGAAAGTTGTCTTACAAGAAGGCACGGTATATTGTTGTTGTTGTTGTTCTTCTAATACTTTTTTCTTCATTCTTTATCGTAACTTTTTCGCACTCCTCGTCGCAACCCGCGTGTGTAAACTTTGCGCGTAACGCTATGCTGGCTCGCTAGATTCTCCCGCACAGACAAATTGGCCAGACAGCGTATAGATCGTCTAACACTAAGCAAAAACAGAATAGGACAACGAAAACGCTGGAAGGGCGGCGAGCGAAAGGGATGAAGGAATGCAAAAAAGACGGCAATACGGAAATTGCAGATGCGGCTTCTAAGAATACGCACTGTAGACTCTATCTACATCCACTAATTACTTGTAGCATGGCAGACTATTTTGTTTTGCGGAGAAGGGTTAAATTCTGTTGCGTACTATTGCTGCAAGTAGGCAATGTAATACCCGTCCACTGGGGTCGAGCCCCCAGCGGACCGTATTGCTAAATGCTAGCGACTATGCTCCCACAAAGACTGTTAGGAAAACCCTAGATATCCTAATATGTCCCTTTATGCTGCCGCTCTAAACGCCCCTGATATCTTTAGGCATACATGTCAAACGAATAATAAATTAATCAATCACCACAACCAGTCACACAAATTGCAATTGAGAAGGGTAGCGTGTTGCACTGTAGCACGGGTAGCCTGAGTTTGTGCACATATTAGCTGAAGTCGTTCGTTGAAACCTTATTTTGGAAAGGTAATGCATTATCGTACAATGCTTGTCGTATAGTTAGTGAACTGATTATGCATCACTAATTAACGTTGAATCTGTATTGCGCATATTCCGGGTTTGAGAGTCCGCACTGCCCAGACCAATGAGTGTACATTATGATTTTTTTTTTGTCATGCGTGTACTTATGCAAGTACCTGCAGAATAAAAAGTCATTGGCAATAATATCATCATTTGCACACCATTTATTTTTATCTATTTACCGTTTTTTAATGATATTGCGTTTTAGCATATATATTATCTACAGCAGTCGGTCGTGTTTGCTTGGCAGGGAAAGTAGCAAATTTCAGCCGATCGAATGCTTTCACGATTGTGATGAAGTTGTGTGATAAGTGTAGGTACATATATATTTAGGAATACATGTCAAGCGACATATATACAGGGTCATTCATATTGTTGTGCACGCATTTCGAGGTTGATAGAACTCGGCAAGAAAATAAGTTTTCCCTATGGAGGGAAGACGTGGAAACGTCTTGTTTAGGAGAGAGAGTGAAGTTTATAAAAGTAGTTTTTCTGCCTTTCTTTCGTACATAGTTGTGCGAAATCTCTATTTGCGGGAGAACCAGTCAACGCATGAAGAAACCGATCACACCGGCGTGTTCGGAGGAAAAGACACTTCACTAGCTTGCGTAGCAAAAAGCTAATACCCAGATTAAGGAAAGTCATGAAAAGTCGATATTTTACGTTAACGCCTTTTCATGAAAAATCGTAAAATTTTTCCATTGCGACCAAAAATGTACGTCAGAAAGACCACTCTCACGCAATAGCAAATTTAATGCCCATCATTTTCGTATCAAGGTGATGGTGCTGCGTTACGTAGTTGTCAAGTCACTAAGCTTTTTCGATAGCCATATCGAAAGCGAAGGCATGCATATTTTCATAGGGCGTATGAGAAAGTTAGGTACATATTTTGAGGTTTGGTAGAACTCAACAAGAGAATAAATTTTCCTAGTGGAAGGAGGGGGCGGAAACGTCTTGGCAAATTTTTACGGTTCTGAACGTGAAAAGTTGCACGTAAAACATAACAACTGTGACTGTCGAAAAAGCTTAGTGACTTGACAACTACGTAACGCAGCACCATCACCTTGATACGAAAATGATGGTCATTAAATTTGCTATTGCGTGAGAGTGGTCTTTCGAACGTACATTTTGGTCGCAATGGAAAATTTTCCGATTTTTCATGAAAAGGCGTTAACGTAAAATATCGACTTTTCATGACTTTCCTTAATCTGGGTATTAGCTTTTTTGCTACGCAAGCTAGTGAAGTGTCTTCCGTTGTGCAGAATTTACCTCCGAACTCGCCGGTGTAATCGGTTCCTTCATGCGTTGACTGGTTCTCCCGCAAACAGAGATTTCGCACAACTATGTAGAAAAAAAAGCAGAAAAACTACTTTTATAAAACTTCACTCTCTCTCCTAAACAAGACGTTTCCACGTCTTCCCTCCATAGGGAAAACTTATTTCTTGCCGAGTTCTATCAAACCTCGAAATGCGTGCACAACAATATGAACGACCCTGTGATATATATACCTTCGCGAGAAAAGTAGTACCCTAGCATCCTAATAAAAATTCTATTTCAGAGAGAGAGCTATCGCGGCAGTTTGAATATAAAATAGTTTGTTTTATTTCACAGATTACACCCATACTACACTTCTTGCAGAAGCAGAGCAAGTGCAAGGCAGCAATTATGTCAATCAATGTAATAGAACTACTTTCTCGCATTTCTAAGGAGACATGCCATCATTTATTTGGTTTTATTATTTAATTTATAAAGTAGGTTAAGCAAATACCTGAGTATATTTCAATCGGTTCGGTTTGGATCAGCAAATTAAAAGAGAAACACAATTGTATCAATACATAGAAAAAGTGCCAAGTCATGTCCATACTACCACACTGTGTGCATATAAAGATATATATATATATATATATATATATGCTACTACCGCCCTGCGGACAGATACTTCAGTGGCTGGTTTATTTGGGTGTTAGTGTGATATATTTAGAAAGCACGCTGTTTTTTTCGGGGTGGAGGTGAAAACTCTGCAGCGCACGAAATGTTAACCTAATTAAAACTAACTTCAATAATTATCTGCATTCCAGTCGAGTATAGATGCAGGTACAAAGTATGAACGAACCAGATGGTAAGTCACAAATGCGGTCGTCGCAGATTAGTCGCATGCCTAATCATTCCGATAAGAAATAAGGAATAGGAAGAACATTATCTTTCCAATGTAGGTGCTAATTAAAAGCTCAGTGGCAGTGTAGGTATAATAACAGCTAGAACCAGTGAGACGAACTAGGCTGGCCAGTTCGCTCTTGCAAATTCCCTATGTGGTGGCTATCCTGGCCAAGAATACCATGTTGTCGAGCTATCACTTCTCCCATGGGATCAAACTTCGGGAATGCGATTACCAAGGTCTTGGTCGCAATTAATTTCATAATCCCTCTAATTTGTTTCTCCTCCACTGCTACGTACTCTGTTCAGCCAGCCATAATTTTGGAGTCAGAGGTGAGTCGCCAACTTAATTCCAGAGGCAGGCTCAGATCCAGATTGGACTTCAGGTAAATGTGTGATGTTCCTATACTCCCTATTGCCCGCATTACCTCAGCCCGAACAGTTTATTCGCTTATGTTTCAGTGTGACGTTCTCAAGTTGATTAATTGTAGATTTTGCTTATTAAATAGTTACGTTTGATTGAGTGCATAGTGGCAAACATATATATATATATTGTTTCTTTTTGAGGAGGGACGAAATTGCATTGGCCACATAAGCGGACCCATGGTAGTGTAGGTCTTCCCGTCAATAGATATATATATATATATATATATATATAATGCTTTTAGTGGAATTTATTGTATAGTGTAATGGTATTGTAGCTAAAGCACGTTATTTGTTATATAAAAAATGAGAATAATATATATATACGAGTATTCATTTACAGGTGTCCGCACCAGTGAAAGTGGAGGTGTGCGTTAACAGGTTAGCAAGCTTGTCTGGACTCTCATGTCTGGACTCTGAAAGTTGGCGGTTCACGCCTATTCCGTTTTGCCCATTGTATGAGCATGTCGTTTGTTCCAGAGTCCAAGGCAAGGAGGTTTTTAGACGTGCGTCTCGGTCCAAACTTAATGAGACAACAAGGTGTTCAGGTGTGGTACATCTAGTACCACAACAACTGCTACTATCACCGTTGGCACTCTGCCTTGTCCGCTCTTTTGACCGGCCATGGCAACGGCAACGATGTTCGGAGCCAAGCAGACGTTCCTCGCTGCGGAGCGGACCGGATCATATTTCCTCATTTAAGATGCTAATGTAATAAAGTAGTGTATGTACGTATAGTAGTAGTAGTAGTAGGAGATGTAGTAACAACCATACGAGTCGTAGCCAGATAGAGAAGGCGATTGCCGCTCATGCTGGAGATGGTCTGTGGGAACCTAGCGTGCCGCCGCTGCCGACGTCTGCTGCTTGTTGCGATGTATCGTGCTTCGACAACAACGTCCCGCACTGGACTAGCCTGACTGTGTGCGTGCATATCTCTATCTGGCTGCCGGCCTTTTGGTCGGTGGGTTGAGCTGGCGTACTTTGCGCGTTAGATGGTTCAGCCTCGAACACAGACAGACGCGGACACGCTGACACGCAAGACACGCTACGTGGCATCGTGTCATCTATCTCGGCATCGCTTGGCGTGACCAGCGACGGCAGGCGGGGCGGGCGGTGCCGATCGTAATTAGCAGGAAGCCTGGCCGCGACACGGAACATTTGCGCTGGCGGCGGAGCGTGTCAAAACCTAATCCCTGGTCGAGAGCAAGCGACGGAAACCGAGCTTCAGCTTGTCTGTCTTCGTGCGCCGGCCCAAACTATGATCTCTTTCGAATCTGGGCAGGTTCTTCGTCTCCTTCTTCTTCTTCTTCTTCTGCGTAGAAACAGCGTATGCCGCGGGCGACTAGCCGCACGCGCTAATTAGGTTACCTTGTTAGTGCGCATATGAAAAATGGCTGTAAACTGTTTTCCCGAAAACCTGTTTTTAAAACTGGTTTGTGAACATCTCTGATGCCCACACAACAACAGAGGTAACAACAACGACGCCACAACAGGAACAACAACAACACACTATAACAACAGGAGCAACAGGACTAGCACAATGGACTAACACAGGAAAAACAACAACAACTAATGACCACGTTAGTATCTCGGAGTGAAAATGGCCTTTCAAACAACGATGCAATTTCGTACTCATTTCAAAACGCACGTATTATAGCCGTTCCTAAATCAGAATATATATATATATATATATATATATATATAAGCTGCTTCTATAGAAACTGGTCCAGACCATCTCACACACTCCTTAGCGACCTAGATAAAGAGATCACAAAGGTTGCTAAGAAATGGCTTAAGCTCGAAAATTCGGTGCCGAACGCTTACCTCTACACGCACACGGCTCACGGCGGTCTGGACGTCCCCTGCCTCCAAACATTATCCCCAGACTCCGCCTCTCCCGCCTGACAGCACTACAACACTCCACGCACCCTGGGGTCCAATAGATGCTAACCACCGAGCACTTCAAAAAAGACCTTGCGAAAGCAAGGCTTCTCTGCGAGCGCTTTGTACATCCAGTGAGACCGCTACACAAGAGACCGATTATTGGTCTCACCAACTACACAACACGTTGGATTGGGGCACATATTAAAAAGCCACACGAAACGGCCCTGTGCCACATTACTGGATTAGGGGGTAAGCTTGGCGAAGGCATGCATATTTCCATAGGGCGTATGAGAAAGTTAGGAACATATTTTTGGGTTTGGGTAGACTCAACAAGAAATCAATTTTTCCTAGTGGAAAGGAGGGGCGGAAACGTCTTAGCATTTTTACGGTTTCTGAACGTGAAAACTTTTGCACGAAGACAGCAACTATGAATGTCGAAAAAGCTTAGTGACTTGACACTACGTAACCAGCAGCACCATCACCTTGGATACGAAAACATGGGCATTAAATTTGCTATTGCGTGAGAGTGGTCCCTTTTTCGGGGACGTAAATTTTTTGGTCGCATGGAAACATTTTACGATTTTCATGAAAAGTCGTTAACTAAAAGATCACTTTTTCATGACTTTCCTTAATCCGGGTATTAGCTTTTTGCTACGCAAGCTAGTGAAGTGCTTTGTGCAGAATTTTCCTCCGAACACGCCGGTGTAATCAGTTCATTCATGGTTCTCCCGCAAACAGAGATTTCGCACAACTACGTAGGAAAAAAAAGGCAGAAAAACTACTTTTATAAACTTCACTCTCTCTCCTAAACAAGACGTTTCCACGTCTTCCCTCCATAGGGAAAACTTATTTTCTTGCCGAGTTCTATCAAAGCTCGAAATGCATGCACAACAATATGAATGATCCTGTATATATATATATATATATATATGTGACGACTTATTAATTAGAACAGCAAACAAATCTGAGGACAGCCGCCATTGAACAAAGCCTGGAGACAAAGGTTCATACTGATGCAGCGAAATACATTCTCAACAATATTTTCCCGCGGCATGAATACTTTGGCGTAACGCCTACTCTCTGCTATTCGCAAGTTGCAAGCGCAGCATTGTATTGTGTGGCGATTGTTGACACCACCCCCATCTCCCAAACTCCCACATGGCTACATTGTAGTCCGATCAAAAGCAAAGCCTCGCTTCGTCTAGACTTGAGCTAAAAATGTTTCCGTGTAACACAGTACGCTCGCTGTACGATTTCATCAGGCCATCGATGTTCGGATTTCCTTTGTCACTCGCCTTGTTCTCGCATTGGAAGGGCGGGCTGGGTTTGGCGTTAGCTTTAAACTTTAAACAATGGCTTCGATATTCGGCACCCTGACACGACATGACCTGCATAAAGTTCCACGGACTCGGCAGACTCGTGGGTGCGCGGGTTCGCAATACACCTATGCAACCTCATACCCATAGCACTATCTAGCTCACTGTTGTCCTACTTGCTTCTTATGAAGCATATGACGTAGTCACGTAGTCGGCGTGGACCGAGTTGTGGGACCAGGTTGTTATTCTTGGAGCTTCGTTTAAAACTTTATTAGGCAGAGAAGTTGTCACACAACGAAACTTGCTGAAGTCTGGGACACACACGCCATTATCTCGTTACGGTGTAGCAACGTCACATTTGGGCAACTTTAACGAGCACGCTTACCATCAATTTTGTGCATGTTTTGGTTATTATTAACGTCAGTTTGAATTCGTTTGGAACCAGTCGTCTTTCTAAGTTGCGCCTTGCTATTGATAAATTAAAGACAAGTTCAAAATTAACAACTCGACCATGTATAGTTATAATAATGGTAAATAAAGTAATGTAGCTATCTTTCAATAAATTTTACTAATGTGTTTTGTTTCTAATAACGAGAAAACACAATTTTAAATGCAAAATTATTTCTTGTATTTTAAAGACGATTCAATATTGTAAGCAAACACTGTGATGTATGCTAACTGCGATGGGCGCTGCAATATTTTGTCCCAAAGTGTATATATATAAATCGAGATATATATATATATATATACTTTGGGAACAAATATTGCAGGGCCATCGCAGTTTGCATACATCACAGTGTGTGCTTACAATATTGAATCGTTTTTAAAATACAAGAAATAATTTTGCATTCGAAATTGTGTTTTCTCGTTATTAGAAAAAGACCATGAGTAAAATATATCGAAAAATAGCTACATTACATCGCAAACAAATTCGTTCCAATATAAAGTTATAGTTGCTTTAAATTAACTTAATGGCGTCTAATGCCTCCACATGTTCTAATGACGGCGCTATGCGACTTGGCTCCAATTAACTCATCAACGACTTCTTTTTGAAATGTTGCTGGAGTGTGGGCTCTAGCTCTAACTTCTCGTCAGCTTCGTGTCAGCTCATCTCACACATACATGTTCGATGGGATTCAGCAGAACGGGAGAACAAACATGCTGGCCACTCCACTAAGCTAATTCGAGCCTCTGCGAGGTACAAGCGTACCTTTGAACAAGTGCAGTCTGGTGTGCGGCCTGGCGCGGTCGTGCCCCTGAAGACGAAGTTCAACAGTCCATGCAGGAGGTACTCCATGGTGGAGTATCAGAATCTCTTGTTTATATTCGATATTTTCTACAATTTTCGTAACTGCATTTGTGAGCTCCTGACGCCGAGTCAAATCTTTGTACTTAGGTATTATCGACACTAAATGTGTGAATAGATGGAATTTGTATCAGAATCTCAGTTGTTGTCTCTCTTAGAGTTGCAGTCAGTTGTAGACTAACAGTACGGCGAGCACTATGGAGCTGTTGGCTCAACTAAGCAGATGTTAGTATGCGATTTTGCAAGGTTTGCATTAAAACGAAGCGGTTGTCCTGATTGTTGTTGTTGTTGTCGTTGTTGCCCGTCTTCTGATGGAAGCTGTCAGTGAGTTGGTACTGTTGGTAGACATTGCAAACGGTGGATTGGTACATATTCAGTTGACGAGCCACATAACGTTCACTATATACTATACGTCAAATTTAGGCAAAACAGCGATTTAGGCTGTTCACCTTGGCGTGGTATTGACTTGTCCTTATTTGTGACCGGTTTCAAAATAAAAACCTAATAATACAGAAAAGTAAACAATATTTCATTTAGATTTTGTTCCTAAAAAGTACATATAAGAGTTTACACAAGTTACTATGTAAACCTCTGTATAAAAGGAAAGAGATGATACGTAATGCAAGTTTTGCCCCGAACTGTATACATATATAGTGTGGGCACCAGTTAAATTTATATATAGCGTTCATATTTATGTAAAATAATACACAATTACAATTTTTATGTAAAATGAACATACCAAGTAACGTATACTTTAGTATTTTACGAGACAGCTACACAAAGACAAACATAGACAACATTTCGACACGACGACATATCGGAAACAACAACAATCTTATGCATCTCATAGTGTGCGGAAGAGGTCTGACAATGTGATATTTAAACGCACACCTTAATTTATATATTAGCCTGACCGGTTCCGACAAGAAACTGAATAACACAAATGGCAGAAACCAGATTTTTTCTGATTAAAAAATACGCATAAGAGATTGCGCAACCACTGTATTGATAGCATATTCTTCATTTTTCGCATAGGAAGAGACACAACCGTTGGCCCTAACGTCCACTAAGCAATTTTTGTAGAGTCCGCTTTATTGTTCTACTGCATCCTGTAAAGGTCCAACACCCAAAGAAACACCCGGACCGCTTTAATGAGCTATTCGACAGTCACGAAACGAATACTCGTTCAGGTGCTATAGTGAAAGCCAAGGCTGTCTCTAGATCGGCCAAGGTAGCCAATATCTACTCATGGCAGATCGTGTGAGCTCTTAATGCCTTCTAGGCCCAGTGGTCTGTATATATAACACACATTCTTTTATGAGAGTGCTCAACCCAAAAAAAATATTGAAAACTGTTTATAAGTTAATAATACGCGTCTTTTGTGACCGAAGCCATCACATGGTTGGCACTCAAATTGATAGTGTGAACTTCACTGCCTTTTCACAGATATGAACTCTGTTCCAGTTGAGTAGTTCTCCCGAATGCCAAAGCCCTCTACCCACACCCGCGTCGGACAAGTTGCCTCTTTTGTAGGCCTTGAAAGAAGGGCACATAAAGCTCTCTCCCTCTTTGGCTCTCGCGTTCATCGACTAGACAAGGTGGGCCTGCACGTGTGCCGATCTCAAAAATCTCTCTCATCTTTGCATGACGGGAATCCGACCACTCTGTAGCTTGTTGGCTGGAACGACCTCCACCAGTTTCTCCTGTCTTTCCCTTTACTTCTGATTGTCCTCTTGTGCTCTTGCTCACACGCCGCCCGTCCCGCCCTCTGATCTTTCTCTCTCATGGAATTCTCTTATGGTTTCACTACTCGTCTCCGACTATCAATCGACTCAGCTCTACGCAAAAGGGTCTCGGGCAGGCGGAAAGATTTGGCGCGGAACGGGTTTGACGAGGCGTCACTACCGGAGCACCGGCTGCGCATGGTGCCCTCAGATCTGCGTGCACAGAACACAACCCACTCAACCAACGAAGATACACACATACACACAAATGCAGACACGCACCTGATGATGATGCTCATCATTATAATGATTATGATGATAATGGTGGTGGTGTGGCCGACGCCGGCCGACAAATGCTACTCCTGCTAGACATCACACAGACGAACGCTGCCCGGGCAAAACACATACATAGCGTGTTGAGATGCCGGGCAAACTCGGATGCGTAGAACTCTACCAGGGAGACAGCAAAGCGAACGCGCGCGCGCGAGAGAGAGAGAGATCGAGTGAGAGAGCAAACGCGCGAGAGAGAGAGAAAGAGAATGCTGGCTTAAGTGTAAATTTGCACGCATCTGTGGCGTTGAGATAAGCGGTGCCCCATGGCGGTGAAGGGCACGGGCAAGGAGCAGGCGCGGTGGTGGTATGGCGACGATGAGGAGGACGACAACGACCACGAGGTCAAAGTCTACGTCCCGTGTCTAAGGGACCCGGGCCCCCAACTTCAGAGCCAGTTTGAATGTGGGGGGGGGGGAGAGAGAATGTGGAGGGGGTGAGGTGTTCACGTGAGAGTGCTATACGCCCGGAAGGCGGACCAAGTTCCAGAAGCGTTGAGCGGCGGCAGCGGCAGCAGCAGCGTTAGTTGGGACGCTGTGTTTGCATACAATGGACGGACGGACGGACTGGTAGCGGTCCCAGCAACCCAGTCAGCCACCAACAGGGGCAGCAACAGGGGCAGCAGCAGCCGCAGCAGCAGTTCGGAACGAACGAGTATGTCGACTGTGCCGATCAACGCCGGAGTAGGGGAAATATGTGTTATGAACTCGCTGGCGCTGCGAAGACTTGGTCGGATAGTATTTATGTTGTATGCTGATATCTACACACGCACATATACACATACATATATATGCATACGTATATGCATAAAATACATGCATACATACGACGACGGCAGCAACAACAACAACAGTGACGTACCCCTCATGTTCATGTGTGCAAAGAAGGCCATAGCGGTCGAGACAGTGAACAGGTCTCAGTTCTCCGACGCTACTTGCCCTCCCACCCCTCTTTTCCTACTTCTAGCGGTACCTTTGGCCGGCGAGGTACCTACCCCGTTACGATATGTTACAGTGCTGTGTGTGGAGGCATTCACACACTGCCACGAAAGAGCGTGCCTGTTTATCTTCGGCGTCTCCAGCGACTGCTGCTGCTGGCGTTCCCGCTATTCTACGCTCTATGGCGACACAACACGGTGGGTGCGGACGACAGTAAGTACGCAGTGCAGAAGTCGGGGAGTGTGCCGCCCGCCGCTGCAGGCCAACTTTAAATGACAATTATACAAACCATTTAACGCGGGAGTGGCCGCTGATGCCGTTGCCGAGAACCGGAAAGAACCGCGCGGGACGCTGCGTGAGCTGGCGGGAAGTGATACAGACAAAGAAACGGGGAACGGAGGATGAACCGAGAGCGTGTACAAACATGCACAGAATTCTCGAGAGGCAGAGAGAGAGGAGATGATGACGGGACGGGCGCGTGCCTGAAGCAGTGCGCGAGACAAGTCAGGCCTGTCCGGGCGAGGTCGTCCGCGAGTGTTTCTGGATGAAGACTCCCGAGGGAAGCGGCGAGGAAAGTCAGAGGGACAACCAGGACAAGAGGCAGATAGAAAGAAAAACAGAATGTGAAAGACACACGGAGAACATACGAGAGACAGAGAGAGAGAGGGGGGGAGATAAAGAGCGAAGCCACGCGAGAAACAATAAAAGGGCGTAGAACTTCATAAACGCAGTACAGACTTCTGCCGAAATCACCAGTAGCCGTGGTAGTAGCACATGCTACTACCCCGCTAGTAGCAGCATTAGCGGGGCGTATGCCTTGTCCTCTTGCGCTCGAAGCTAGTCGTTTTCTTTCTTTTTCTACCCATTCTGTTTCTCCTCCTTCTCCTCCTCCTCCTCCTCCTACGATGAGGATAGAATGAAAACCGACTCCTCTATGCATGCATGCATGTACGCCCTTCGGCCGACGATTCATAAGCGAGACCGGGCCGGCGACGGGCCGGGAAAACGGGGGCTAGCCCGACTACCAGCGAGGGGACACGAACCAACCCGAATTTGCGACGGCGAGGCCGACGCCGACAACAGCAACAACAACAATAACTGACTCTCTACTCTTCGTCGTGCTGGTACAGCCCCCCCCCCCCCCCCCCCATAGCGATGATGATGATGGCTGGCGGCGTTCGGCGCTCTCTTTTGCCACCACCGCTACTAAATTGTCGCTTGCCGCATCGCTGGTTCGTTCCCCCCCACTGAAGGTTGGGCGCGGGTGTTTCGGCGGAGACCACTGTGTCGTCGCTGCCGCCCCGAGGTCGGGGCGGCCAGAGAGCACAGAAGCGAGAAGGAGCAACCAACAATACGTAGTCGCTCGCAACTCAGCAGAGACTCCGCGAAATTTCATTAGCTTGCCTCCAGCTATTAGCATCGTTTTTGCTGGTAGTGAGCGTGTGTTTTTTTTCTGTGCTTTCTTAAAACGGAACGACGCACAAATCGGGACAACTTCTTCTTCGCGGCGAGAGCAACATGTTCGGTTATAGTCAGCTAACCGCCATTAGTTTTTCGCCTGCTGACACTCCTCAACGGCTGGTCTTGTAAGTAGAGCTCTATCCTTATCAAGAGCTGCAGGGATGCCTCAGCTAGGGAAATAAAACAAAATAAATAAATCACAGTGAGATCCTGAGAAAATAAAGCACACATGCAAAGGCGGAAACACGTTAGGTTTGTTTATGCTCTTCCTGAGAGGTGTGGGCAATAAAATGTGAGAGCGCCACTTTTTAATTAATCGCCGTAAGGCATATCCTTAACGCACCGAGGGGTGACGTTGTTGAGATTTCTAGGGTATCCCCAGTAGTCTTTGCGACAGTATGGACACTTATGTATTCTCAGCTGTATGGCTCATCATCTATTCTCATCTATAGACTGTTTCGAAATAATTGAAACCTATTCAGTAAGGACGGCTTTTCAAAGACTTTTGCTACAATTTTTTCGTCCAGTCATTTTGGCAACTTAAATCTTATAGATGATCACCGCGTTCTGAAATGTCTATTACGGCAGTGGAAGATCGTTTGAAACTGTAAAAAAATCCCCGATTGATTACGCGTGAATTAACAATCAACTTTGGGGTGTGCCACGCAACCATCGTCATTCGCCTTCGCGCCCATGGTGTCGTGTCAAAGTTGAACCAATGAGTGCTTCTTGATTTGAGAGCGCTCAACAAAGTGGAGCGTCTAGCAAAATGCCCTTTTATAGGCTAGCCAGGTACAATGAGTGTCCGTTTTTGGATTGAATTTGAATTGAAACCTGTGACAGAAATTGTATCGCACGACAATGTGAAATGTGGAAAATCCTGATGCACCCCAGGCCAACCGTCACAGAGGACGCCAAGGAGGCTAAGCCACTCGCTCATTTCGCTCTTTGAATTGTGGTAGAGGCATGGCATCGTCCACCACGAGTTTCTTGCTAGTAGCCAAAGGATAGACACAGGTGTCTACTGCAATCAGCTCGACCGAGTTTTTGCCACTCTGTAAAGGAAGACACCCAGTCTCGTGAATGCAACAAGCGTTGAATTCCCCCGAGATAACGCGATGCCGCCGCATGTGAGTTTCTCCAGCCTCCGTGGGTTAGCAATTCTCGATTGATAAATTTTGCCGCATCGACTGTACACACCGGACATTGCATCGTCGGATCACCACATAATCAGATGTCTTCAGAAAAAAACTTCGCTAAAACAGCAGAGACTCACGTGGAGACATTTGTCAAGATGCAGAGACCAAAATTATTTGCCATGAATGAGTACACCCAACTAACTCGTTCGTTTCTTAGATTGCTTTTTAAGTTGAAAAATTCCAGTTTCTTTTTGTCTTATATATATATATATATATATATATATATTTGAAACGATGGCTAAACGACGGTTGCACGAAGAGGTCGCTGTTTCGATCCCGACGCGTCACATATCGTTTCAAAACCATCTTTTTTTACATTTGCGGACTGATGTTATAATACAAATATTTATATGTAGAGCCTAAAATTTTGAGATATTGTTATATTTGTTTACTAAAACACTTAGATGAGCGTTTACAGCCAGGCCACTGAATGGTGTCGTTCTTATCATTAAAAAAACGTGTTTTAGAATTTGGCCCGACAACTATCTGTGGAAGATTCTAGTTGCTGAAAAAGCTGCTCCGGAAAAAATGTGTTGTTGTAACGCATGACGACAGGGGCAACGATTAGTATATATATATATATATATATATATATATATATATCGTGATATGTATAACATATACATAATGTCAGATTTAATCACATATTAGACTAATATATACACTATATATAGACTATAATCAGACTGAGGGCAATTAATGCTGCTTTTGCTCTTGAAATTGCAACAACAGTAGTAACAGTATATATATATATATATATATATAACATACATAAATGGGTTGGTTCACCTGCATATTTTGCTCGTAACTGCTTATACCTGTTGCCGCATTAGTTCATTGGCTGACCGAACGAGTAGACTTTGCGAGTCCACGTTTCCCCGGACAGCTAGAAATTTGCTGTTTTCGGCACCACCAAATGAGAGTGCGTCATTAGTAGGGATGGGCATCTGGGCATCTGTTCAATCAGGTTTTCGTCAAGACAACGACTGCCAATGAAGCAGTACTACTAGTGGTGGCTTAATCGGCTGAATAAGGAACGCTTCGTTTGCGTGCCGTGTAGACGACGTGCGACGTAACTGAATCGTAGCCCTGTGCCGGCGGCTGGGTTACGACCTATATGAATAACTGATTAATCATTACACTAATACCTTCTACAACAAAAACGATACCTGCAACAAAACGAACAGCATATAGTCTACGGAAGCTGCAAGACAAGGCGGTCAGTGTTCCCATGTTTTGTGTCGATGCGTGATAGA
Organism: Dermanyssus gallinae; assembly: GCA_003439945.1. Taxonomy (NCBI): domain Eukaryota; kingdom Metazoa; phylum Arthropoda; class Arachnida; order Mesostigmata; family Dermanyssidae; genus Dermanyssus; species Dermanyssus gallinae. Next base: position 50,094 of record QVRM01002542.1, on the reverse strand, counting down.
TAATGTAGATAATGATTAGCTCCCAGCATCTCCGCATCTGTTACCTCCGCATTGCTAAGCATAGTAAATAGGCACAATGCCTCGTATATATATTATTCCCCTATATGAGCTGTTCCGCATATAAACCACGTATTAATCATATATTAGAATACGCGCTTTATTTACATAAAGGATAAGAATTTGTTTTAGCATCAAATGACCAGTTCCCTCACGGGTGTGCGTCAGTTGTATGTCCTGGTAACCCTCCAGGGGAACAGCGACATAACAATCTCTTTTCGAGCTATGCATTTGGGCTCGTATCTCACTTGAGATCTTGTTGTCGTTGGTATGCGATTAAAAAAGAAGCTGCAAAACTCCTCATTGGAGAAAACATAGTTGGCAAATTTGCAGTCTAATTGATTAAAAGTGTCTATGATATCTTTAACAACGGTTTGCGTCGGTGGGACGTCACAGCGATAAGAAACTCGGCGTGTGAATTTCTTGATCACACCTCTCAGTGGTCGTCTATCTTTTTCGCTCATGGGGTACCACACTTGAGAGGCATACGTCATGATTTGTTTTACATAAGTATCAAATAATATTACATACAGTTCTGGACTTTTAACAATGAAGAATCTGAGAATCCAGTTGCATCTTTTCGTCGCCTTAAGCGCGACTTGTCGACACTGCTCTGAAAATTTCATGTCAGGTGTCATAATTATACCTAAGTCCCTCATAGCAGTTACATTTTCGAGTGGAACATTGTTGATTTTATATACAAAGTAATTATTTCTTCTTCTAAAGTGCATTACTTTACACTTCGGGATCGACAGTTTCAAGTCTAATTTCTGCGTCCATTCATAAAAATTGTCTATGCATCTCTGCATGCGTTCACAGTCTGATGTAGAATTGGCGCGTGCATATATTTTTACGTTATAAGCATATACTTTTGTCGATACCTCATTGGGTATTATGGATAAAATTGAGTTTGTATATAAAATGTAGCATAAGCAGCCAAGAACTGTTTCTTGCGGACAGCCTGAGGTGACCTTAGCGGGAGTCGAGAAACAGTCGTTCACCTTTACAAAAAAGCTTTTATCAGTCAGAAAGCTTTTTATCCAACGTAGAATTTTTGGTCCTACGCCGTGTCGGGATATACAGTCCAACAGTTTAGTGTGGGTGGTGGATTCGAAAGCTGACTTAAAGTCAAAATACAGCACGTCGAAGGAGTCTCCTTGATTCATCATTTCTCCGAAGTCTTGCTCACACATCAATAGCTGTAGAACAGTGGACCTTTCGGGTCGGTAGGCGAACTGTTCTTTACAAATCAGGTTTTGCGAATCAGCGTTTCGATAAATGGTGTCTCCGATAACACTCTCGAACAGCTTTGACGGGGTGCATGTCAGTGAAACATTCCGTTTATTTTCAACGCACGTTGTATTTTCTTTTTTGTGCACAAGGTACACTATGGCCACCTTGAACAAATCAGGAAGCAGACCTTCGTTTAGAGTTCGTTCAAGAATCATGGATAATGGAATGCAAACATCAAACCCGCATCGTTTATAAAAATAGCTTGGTAGGCCGTCCGGTGTGACGCTAAGTTTCGACTTGAGTTTTTTCAGATGACGATGGAGGTTTTCGGGGAGGTGTCGACAGTGTCTACGTAGTGGATATCATTAGCAACATCCACGTAAGGCGGTGGAATCCTTGACTTGTGTTAAACCTCGTCCTCAGTTGGGTAGGTGCTTGCAAAGTAATCCCTCAGTAATTCCGCCTTCTGCGAATCCTCTGTGACCTTCGTACCGTTCTGGTCAACAAGAATATCTAATTGATCTCGGGACTTCATACGCTTCGATACGTATCGATGCAATTTTGTCATGTCGCATTTATTGATCAATCTGTGTTCCTCAATGACGCGTTGGTGACGAACTCTGCGTTCCAAGAGTTCCCTCAATCTTTTGGATTTCTCACGGTCATATATATATATATATTATTCCCCTATATGAACTCTTCCGCATATAAACCACGTATTAATCATATATATATATATATATATATATATATATATATATATATATATATATATATATATATATATATATATATATATATAAACCACGTATTAATCATATATATCCCAAGTAAACCTATATATGTTTATTATATTTGCTTTGCTGGTCGCCGATTAAGTCGGTTTGCGGAGTACAACAGGCATTCAGGATCGCAGTAGCCATTGCGTACGCGGATGACGCCGTGATCTCGCATCACGATTCAGTGCATCGTCGATATTGTAGCTCATTTTACAGCGGCGTAAGTAAAGCAACGGCTTTAAGATCCCACTATAAAGTAAAGACAATAGACAATATGTACTAACAACTCAATTGTTTGATTTATTAAATGAGTATAAACAAATTATATATATATATATATATATTGCTCAGACGCTGCTCACGAATGACTTGCCGCAGCTCACCCAAAATTTGAAATCGGGTAGTCCTAAGGCTGGCTTTCAAAATCAGGAAGGTGCTTTTGTGCGCCGGATAAATTTAAAATAAAATCCTGGCACTACTCCTCCACGGTTCTGCGTGTAGGCGGACGCCCTACCTACAGGAACTTCCAAGGTCGGTCTTGTGAGAGGTTTCGCGCCCAGGGAAGTAAAATATTTCGTCGATAACTTTCGATTGCCACGTTTTACGACCGTTGGTCGGTGAAAATCGTAATTTTTGCCGGTTGCTATGATACAGGTCTAAACCATTGGCAATTGGCCACTTTTTCGCTTTGCCACTAAACTTGCTTGTGCGATTATATATATATATATATATATATATATATATATATATATAACGTGGGTCAAAATTATCCTAATAGTCATGGTTGATAATTTCTTTTTAACCGCTTATTTTAGTGTAGTTGTACATTTACATCGCACGGGGTTTAAGGCTTCAAAAATCCTCCAGCAGCAGCAACAACAACGCTGCTTGCAACAAAGACAACAGCTACAAAGCTACCTGAACCGTGAACCCTGAAACACAGACACCCGCAGATCATTGAGAAAGCGCAACGATTGTCGACAACGAGCTGGGTTGATGCCAGGAAGGAAATGTTTGTTACCTTAGAAGACGTAGCTAGCTGTTGTAGTATATATATATATATATATATATATATATATATATTCATTGTAATGCTGTAATGTTCCCGTCGCTCCCGTAAAAATAAGGGCACACGACGGCTGGAAGGACATCGACGACACGCACAAACACACTTACCCCACCACTGTCACACACGAAGACAGACCGGTGGAGAGAAAGCAAGGGAATGCAAGGGAAAAAAATGTGGCGCTGAGGCGTAGGACAAACAAGCTGAGAATGAGACAATGGGAATATGCTCCCAGACAAAACTAGTTTCGTTTGCAAACAGAAACGCGCACACACGGACTCACGCACTTCTACTTCTGCTAGAGCTGATGCAGGCTAAAGTGACGTGTTTCTTCGTCGTCGTGGTGGTGGTGGGGACTCGTGCGCTGCCACACACGCGGTGGTGGGGTGGTGATGCCGGTGGTCGCTTCAACGACGCCGAAAGCCGCCAATCCCGACATAAGACTCACTCAGTCGGCGTCGGCAGCGGCGGTGGCGACGGCGATTGTTTTCGCCGCAGCACACATATGGCGCGACACACAAGGCTGTTTGATTAGCTTTTTTTCACCCCATATATATATATATATATATATATATAAATATATATATAGGATTATTATCTGCACTGCCGGCACGAGGTCGATACGCGCCAACAAGAGGCCGACACGGGCTCGTGAAGTTGGACACTCTGCTTGTTGCTGTCTGTAGCTTTGCCCTCGTTGTCGTTGGTCTTCATCAGTGCACGAAACGTAACGTGTCGGTTTTTGTTGGTTATTGTTTCTTAGCCTTTCACCAGTGCCAATCGGGCTACCTGTTCCTGTTGGCGAGCTGGTACCTTGCTCGTTGTTTCGGCATCTACCACCGTCTAGCCTTCTTTTCACTGCGTACTAACAGACAGGGGGTCAAAAACCATCCGTTTCGGTTTATATACATATATTTATGTTCATAGAGCTAACCTTGTGCCTGTTGATGAGTCAAGCAACCTTTTTTTTACTCTTGTGAACTGTTTGGAGTAAAAACCGATTGGTCGCCTGACACACGACCAGAAATTTGACATGAGCAACGTCTTTGATATTTTACTGCCAACACAAGATAACCTTTTTGGTGCACGTCTCGTCTAAAAGAATTGGAAAAACTGTCTGCGCAGTTCAGGACAGATCGTATCCTTTCTGCTTAAATTATCTAAAAAAAATCGTGTTTTCTGACAGTAGCCAAGCGACCTAAATTTTTTTGGCGGAGCGGGCAGGAAACTTGACCCGAATTGTCAATAGCTCGTCGCTACCCACCTTAAACAGTACTGGATTTTAAATTTAAAGTTAAGGACACGCATAACCTGCACGAATTTGCTTAGGTTAACTAAGTTGCTAGTAGCAAGAACTTTACTCTCGTACGTGAAAGACGATTTTAAAGAGGCCATTTAGCTACACACCGTCATAGGGCATACGACGGTACACCTATCTGCATTGAAGCGCATTCTCCATTCTATGGAAGGCATCTCCAAAACCTCACGCTGAACTCAGTAATTTAATATTTGTTTAGAAAAAATATTTAATACACGAGTTTTTAATATACTAGTCTACCTTTTTATATTCCGTTTTAGAAAACATAATTATTTTACGTGCATACGCATTCATCTGCTTACAGAAAATCACACTCTTTGAGTTTCGGGAAGATAACCGCCTACCTAAACGCTTCGGCGGATAATTTTTTACTGAATACAATAATAATCGTGTCTACAAATCTGCAACTTAGCATCTACATAACAATATTCTTCAAATTCAAAAATCACTTATCTTGCAAATATTTTATATGAAAATCGACAACGTTTACAATCCACCTGGGGTAATTGGTCATAGATTATGTCTTGCTAATTTCAAGCTGGATGCATACATTGTCAGATCGTACGGACGCAGTCGGAAATAATGTAATACAATACCTATCTGGTGACAAGTTCGTAGCGTAAATTATATTGTCTAATCTAATAACAGTTTTATGGATCAGTAACACGTTACTTGTGGAACATAGTTACAATATGACACAAGCACAGGTGCGCGTCAGTGCGATACGGTCTGTCTAATTAGCCTACACTTTATACTCACAATTGGTAGACTCAAAATCCACTTTCTTTCAATAAATATAATCTTATTGGGGATTAGTATGATATTGGAAAAAAAATCATCTATTTGCATTGTCCGTTTGTCGAGTCAAAGTCAAACGAACGATAGTCACAAAATGCTAAGCCGGCTCGATTGTGGTTAAGTCCACACGGGGACCACTCAGTAAAGTGTGTCGTTGAAGTGTGCTTTTACTAAACGTGGTATTGGTGCACCTTTATAAAGCTGTAACGAAGACGATGCAACTGTAAACCACACAAGCGCAAGCTGTCTTCACTGTAGTTGAGTCGCGTAGTGAACGAAACGTTAGCGTTACCTTGGCGTTAAGAATTGCTGTAAATTCGTTTCACGTTCAGTTCGTGCTGTATGATAGACGTGTGTTTAGCGCAGCCCTATGCACTGCTCGAATCGATTGCTTGACGTGTGCTTCTTAATGGCATTTAGTAACGACACACAGTGCACGTATTAAAAACGTCCGTAACAAATTAAAAGGTCAGTGAAAATACTCGAAATCAACTCGAAATCGATCCTCAGCATACGCAATCGATACAGCTAACGTGAAATTAGCCCAAAACCGCGGCATTAAAAAAATTAGACAAAACCGCGGCATAACCGCAAAACAATCCATTGTCATTTCTACGGTAGTCAATTTTCGCTCTAAACTCTTGAGAGACTTTGCGACGCAACGGGTCGCTTTTGATTTACTGAACTTAACTGGGCCACGCGCGGTGTCATATCAATTGCAGGTATGCACAGCTACTGTTCCAACACATACACACTAATATAGACACACGCAAATTCACGTTACTGACCTGTACCTACGGCAAAGGTCAGTTCCAAGGAGGGGACAAAACTGTTATCGTATAGTATAGGTAGGACGCAAAACTCTGCTCCCTTGAGTCAAGCTTCGTCTTTAAGCTTAGCTGCCTGTCTATGGCAGTTCGCTATTGCTGCTATTGCTGTTGTGTCCCTGTCCTCGACTAACTGAGAATAACGAGACACGACACACTGTGCTACGACGACCTCGTTCGATCTGCCCGTGTAATATTATAGGGCGTCCCACTGAGCGCCGTCCGGAGGAGCAACATAACTAACAGGTTGGCGCTGTTCGTCGCAGCGTTAAACTCCCGAGGGGGAGTATATTTTGCCGTTAACGTCGGCGTCGCCATGTCCGTTCCTCCTCGGTGGCACCGTTGCGTCTAGGACATCTCCGGCGCAACTTCTCATACAGCTTAATAGGAAGCGTTGACCGATATATATATATATATATATATATATATATATATATAATGTAAATACAAAAAGACTGCTTAAAAATTTCGAGGCCTGCTTGGCAAACGATGCGATTCAGCGAGGTTTAACTAGCTTTTACTAGTCGTGGCGTTTAGCGAGTATAGATTCAAGAAGGGACATCAATGACAAAAAATACGCATATATTTTTGTCAAAATAAACGAAACTCTCTGAGTGGTCTGGTTGTAAAATCATGCAGGACACTTTGTGGATAAAACAAAGGTCAAAACTTACATTTTTAGAGGCGTCATCGATCCCGCGGTAGCTGTAAGTGCGCCTACATTGTTTTTTTGCACTGGTCAGTAGACATAGTTAATAGAGTTATTAAACAATAATCAGAAATAAAGAAAAATTACGCTAGTCAATCAGCGTATTACTATTAGAGAAATTAGAATGGGAATTCCACAAGGGTCAGCTATGCGAAAGCTGAAGGGAATACATGCTCGCGAAATTTGCCCGGAGTTTCTGAACAAAACATACCCGTTAGGGGGGAGTTGCGTTTACAAAGTTAGCGGTCAAAATGACGGACGTGCTTCAGAGAATCAGCGCAGGCAACAGATTGTAGGCAGCTGCTATATGTTTACAAAAAAACACAAACTGTAAAACAGAATACCGAAAGACTAGGGATTAGGTTCATCGCCTCGATAACGCGCGACAGGCTATCTTCTTTTGTCACATTATTTGATGAAGAAACCCGCAATATTTACTTATTCTGGCCTCAAAAAACATTTCTGTTTTCAGGGTAAACAGATCTCTTCAAAGAAAAGAGTTTCACACAGAAGAGATCTTACTATAATAAGGCCTATCCAGATAATGCGTATTAGAAACAAATAAGGGTTCGAATAAATACTGCTCTTGGCCAAAATTTGGCCCTGGTACTCTATATATATATATTTGCGTGACTAGGCATCGTTAGTGTACTGTTTTGCTTGAAATATTACCTAGAAGCATTTATACTATAAGACTTTTGTGTTTTCAACCGCTGTACTATTTTGTCACATTTCGACGAAGGCGGTGAAATAACACTTTCTAAAGCTTTGCATGTAAAAAGTTATTCTAAGCTATTTATAGCCGGGCGTGCGGCGTTGCAACTAAAGTCTTACTTTTACTTACATATTACCAGCTAGACTATTAGATATACTTATACTCACATAACCCATACTTTATATATATGCGTCGTTCGGTATATGAAGTATATATATATTTATATTTATATATATATATATTTATTTATAATTATATATATATATATATATATATATATATATATATATATATATAAATTGCAAGCAATAATTGTACCTAAGTACTTACACAGTTGGGACAGATAAGCTTACAAGACATCGCGTCACGCTTCGTATTTCTTCCGTCCTTGAAATTTGAAATATCTCTCTGTTTCACCCTTTTCGCTCGTTCTCCATATATATATATATATATATATATATAAAGTGTACATTGTTAATAAGCGAATCAACGACGCTAAGCGTTGAGATGGATAAAATTCTGTAACAAAGCTTGCGATTTAAACCACTTTCACCGAGATACGCTGTGTCGAGGCTAGGCTTTTTCAGAAGTCTCATTCTGAGTTGCTTGCACGCCCGAGCGGATCGGAACACTGCGATCACCTCCAGACGACGCATCAAATAATAGAGTGGGGGGGGACAGCGCGGTGGGCGACAGAATTCTTCCATTAAGTAGGGGGCCATCATCAGCCGAGTGGTGCTCGTTGGCACCAGTTAGCAATGACAGCAGCAGGGATAACAACAACATCACAGCAACAGCAACAACAACAACAACCGCAGCAACAACAACAACAACAACAACAACAACCGCAACAGTTACAACAACCGCAACAACAACAACAACAACAACAACAACAAGCGCTTTTCGGAGCTGAACAGACCGTCCACCTTGACGGTTCGTTTGTCGTTTGGCTGACTGCTGTTGTGATTGTTGTCGCTGTTATATCGCTGGTTGTCGGTAAGTCAGAAGAGCAGTCGTCGGTGAATGGCAACTGATGAAAGTCGGCACGAGATTCGACGGCTTCTGATAACTGACAGAACTGTTGCTGTCATTGTAGCTAATTGCGCGTAACCTTTTGTAAGCTCGCTCATGTCATGATTGCCGTGCTGGCCGCTGTTACCTCTGTTTGGGTTGACAATGTTGCTGAGGCTGTTATTTTATTGACATTTTTTATTGTTTGATTCCACCACTATTTTTGTTTGTGTTCCAGTACAGTTGGTGTTGTTGAAAGGCAGTAGTGAGACTACTGCTAATTATTGTTCTGGTAGTTGACTCCGTTATAGCTATTCGTTATTATGCGCTAATATTGTAATTACATTACGTGTTTGTAATATATATATATATATAACGTATTATACTAGTCTTTTTGGGCAAAGTGTAAGCTAGAAAAAGAATTAGAAAGCGTCATATTGAGTAAGCTTCATGACTGTCAAACAGCAACACACTAATTGTTGATCAGCCGGTTCAGCTGAGAAGCCACACGCGTCAGCAGCTGTTCTTGTTCAACTATGGCTTAGCTGGGGCCAGTTTATACCTCTGTGACGATTGCTAGCGACGTTCGGCTCTACGGTGCCACCAGGCTGTGTTCTGCTGACGACATTGGATGCTGCACCTCGCCGGTGTTTTCTTTGCGAAGCCTGTAAAAGGAAAGGTGTCAGCAGTGGTAGGGGATCCATGGTCCAATTATGTTGTTATTAGAACTGCACGTTTACACTGAACTTCAAGGCAAACACCCCAGCATCGGTCTGGCATATAACGTAATGACAGCAACAACAACAAAAGCAACAGCAACAACAACAACAACAACAACTTCCTAAATCGAGCTTATAAGAACCAATGCGCAGCTGACAAGCAACAGCAGCCTGCCAACGAATCTGCCGCGTCTACAAGATAGAGCAATATACGGGCTTGTGGTGGAGGATTTATTTTATCTACAACCCTACCCAACATCTGCAAACAGTAAGAACGATCGCTTCGAAAGAGTATGTGTCGTTCCGGGATTGTATCCACTACCCCTAGCGTCAGAGCCGCCGGGGTCCCCTCTCCTACGCTCTATCTGATGATGATGACGATGACGGTTACGTTGTCACAACGACAATGATGTCTACGAGCACAAAAAGAAAGTTTTCCTTTTATTCATTTTGCGTTTTCTGCACACAACGAAAATACAACTATGACGGGGCACAACAATCGCATGTTGTGCCCCGTCATAGTTGTATTTTCCGTCATCGTCGTGTTGGTGGCGAAAGTGAGCGGAGACATTTTCTTCCCGCGGCCAGGTCGATGGATGGGCGGCCTTGTCAAATCGGTGAGCCACTAGCACCCCCGGCGGTTGGGGGGGGGGGGGGGGGTGTTACCCCAGCCACCAGCCGCAGCCATCGCGAGGGGCAGGCTGCTCTGACCGCTTGATACCGCGACCTTGCAATAGCTTTTGTCCCAGCAGTTAACGGACCAACATCTTCTCGACAACTTCCAATAAATTAATTTTCGCACTGGCGCGACAAACATGGTAACTTTAGCCTACTCGCGCTGTGTGGGACGTGGGGCCCGGGCCCCGACGGCTGGAACTTGTTCCGTCGAATTCTATACCCGTGTTGACCCGGATCCTCATCTAATAGTACTACGGACTGACAGGAGCTGTGGCGGGTACTGATGCTTTATTACTTTAATATAGCGTGAGTGAATTTACACACACAATCGTGGAACAACATTATATTGCATTTCCTTCCGCAAACTGCACGCAAGTTACACTTGCTTGTATAGCGCCGGTGTCGAGTTCGCAACTCCTTTATAGATATATATATATATATATATATGGTAAAATCCTTCAGATATAAATACATACATGGGAGCTTTTAGATATAAATATATAGCACACGGCGTTTCATATATATATATGTATATATATATGGGAATTGTCCTGCTATTATTTTGTCAAGAGTTTCTTCTGTAAAAAGACAAGGTAGTTCTTAGTGGCTCGGCCTTGTATAGACCATAGACGCCCGGTAATCTTGACTCAAACTGAACTGAAATAAATACGAGGGACGATGTCTGACGATATAGACAAATGCTCGTCCGATGAGTCTTTCATTCAAGGTGAGGCCGCAGCTCCGTCACGCAATTAAGACACCGATGTTTGAAATCTGGCATCGCACGCAGCTGCCTCGAGGCTAATTATTGGGCAAACTTCCTCATTGCAATGCCATTATTCACGCACATGCAGTATTGTCTAGTGTTAAGCACATTGTTCAGGGGGTAGTTCTTAATATTAAACTATCCTCCGACCCCAACAGACTTGGAATTGCCGTGAGGCATACCTTCAATTCACACTTCGAGGCCCGGACATGCTAAGCCATCTAAGGTCTCCTTGACAGTTTTTTGTGAAATTTGACTAACAACAGGGATTGAACCGGCGACACCCAGAAGATGACATGATTAGCGCACTAGTATGCGTTTATCTGCCATTCTTGGAGGCAAATATACGCTTATATAGAGTTCAAAAGGTTTACATCAACCGTAGTAAACCATAGTAAAAATCACTTTGAGTGTTTGCAAAAATCCAATCATACTAAAGTTTTTTTTTCCCGCGGACGGGCTTTGATGCAAAAGTCTATTTTATTAGATAAATCATGAAACACTAGGTTGTGTTCAATTTATTTCTAATTTAACTAATTGTTGTGAGTACAAAAATCTTTGCCAAGAACGGCCGCTGTCTTGCCCGCAGTCCACAAGAGGCCTCTGCTATAGGAAAAGCTGAGCTTCCGGATTTCCATGCGCACGTCCTGAGTGCTGTGTCTAGTGAGAGAGAAAAGTCTGTACATATTATATAAACTGGTAAAACCACAGCTAGATAGCCTGTACCTAAGGTTTTTATTTAAATTTTATTTTCAAATCTGGATACTCTAGTCATACGCCTTTCAGCAAGACAGCGCACTCGCTCATACCAACCACTTAGTGCAGGAGTGGCTGGCAGAACATAATACCATGTTCTTTAATGATGACTAAGGGTATTACAGATATTATAAACGATTAATTAATAGGTGCTATTACAATACGCGTCCTTTTGCCTCAAATATTGTGGTTTCTAAAATCATTCTGGCACGGGGGATAACACTACCGGTTGAAATGTCTCTTCATTTTCACACGAAAGCACTACTTCTTGAACTAAGAACTGCACGGTACTGCTGTGAAACATGCAAACATATATATGATATATATATATATATATATATATATATATATATATATGCCAACAATATGACAGAAAAAATACCTGCCACTAGCAGGAAATTGGCATTTCTCTCACTAAAACATATATGCATATATTTATATAATCGTAAGCCTTTTTCGGATAAAAGTTCCAGTTAGACGCCACTCACCTTGGAGACTCAAAAATTATGCTGAAGCTTGGCTCGTTTGTCACCGCAATACGTTAGACTTTGCAGAAATAGCGGGAGATAATCGGGAATAGCACACAAACAGCAACATGAAGCAAACCACCAAAAATTGTCTGGCGGGAGAATTTGCTTAGTCAGGTCAGCAGCATTCATCATTATCAGCCCACCAATAATCACAACACCTACGATTTTGTGGAACTAAGCCCGATTGGAACTGAAATGAGATCCACATTTTTCTGATGGGAATACAGGCAAAATGTGGATGTCGATAACGATATCCAAAAGTCTACAAAATCGTTATCTAATTAGCTCGCGCTCTGCTGACGGACGAAACGTTAGCGGCACATTCGTAGTAGTAGGTGGGCTATGTTCGGCTTCGATCTTGGCCTCTATGTATGTTTATGTTTGTTTTGTTTTATTTGTTGTTGCTTGGTTGACTGAGCGCACAAGATGCGCACTTGGCAAGAATGCACACATTTATTCTATAGGCGTAGATAGTACGTCTTCTTGTGACACGTAAACTTGCTCTTGTCCATGAACGAGCAGCAATTATGCAACATTAATACATAATAAAATTAAGTACATTCAATATCATAAGCGGTATTTTTTTTAATTAGGGGAATTGGCTCTATTATGGGTACAACCACATAATCTTATTTTGTCTACAAATCAGTTTGTATACCATTATTATTATTATTATTATTATTATTTATCCCGCGTGTTTGTCAGCGAAATATTGGCTCGCCCCCAAAACGGAAACGCTTAGACAGCAGGGAAGGACGATGAAATGATACGATCAGTGCAATCTACTTCGTAGTCGTATTATTATATGATATATTTTTATGTTTAAAAAAATTGCCTGGCATTCTAAGATAGCATCACTAAAAATGACTTTGAACTTTACAACTTAATCCTAAGGCAAGTAAGTATAGGGTCAAAAGTTTTCCGCTCGATGTTTGCCCGCTGTCTGCTTGAACTATGGCTGTGAGGGCTTTGTGAGGTGCCTTATATGGTCGGGGTCGAGTGTTCGACTTCGTCATTCGTCGGTAACCTTCGAAATAAGAATAGAAACGCGCGCATTCAACCCACTATGCAAACTCTACACCAGTGACGTCTGGTCCATTTCTGTCGCCGAAATGTCAAACAAATAAACATCTATTCGAGTATTTCCGTCACTTATGCTGTCTTCGACGATAGTGATCATAATACTACTATTTAGAATAGCTGCTTACACCCTACCAAGGTCTTATCCTGAAGAATATGACCACAAAATTTGACCATTTACTCACACTTACCCATCCCTCAGAAGTAGACGATTAAAGCATACTAATAATTATTTCTAAAATTCAAGCTTCATAAAATAATTAATCAGCCGCTTATGTTTGCAATATAATTGAACAGTCGCCCGCATTAACAAACGCTTGAAAAATAAAAATAAATAAACAAATTGTTTTTTGCCGAAACGACAATTTCGGACAGATAAAATAGTATCATGTCTCCGTGTACTGTGTGCAAACACTACAATGAACAAGCAAACCGTCTACTATATGCGTTACGAAAAAAGGTTGTACTTTTGTTAAGGCAAGTGTTTGTAATCGGTATGCATTAACGGTATTTAAATTTTACTCTTGATCCATAAATGCAAGTTTGAGAACGCACTAGGCATTGGGTAATTATTTTTAACTTTAATTTACTATAACTAGTACGGCAAGTACTTTACACTTTGGCTCGCGATCAAGATTTTGTCGTGGTATTACATCTGTAGCATCTAACAATATATAGTCACTTTTCCTTTTTATATGGCTATTATAAAATGTGCAACTGCGGCAGAACGAATTTGAATAACATTCAACGTTAGCTAGCCATAGCTAAACTAGCCGTTGTAAACAGGGCGGTCAGGGTACAAACCGGGGTACAAACCAGGGTACAAAAACAGGGTAACACGGGGCGAGATCCTGTGATGCCTCCCGTTTTAACTTTTCCAATACCTTAAAATTGTGCCTATGATTCTTGTAGGCCGCTTTTCCGCCCTCGATGTTGGATTCTCACGTAGTTCCATATTCTACTCTGAAAAGCCTCACTAGTTGTAACCTTAAAGTGGTGTTTAGGACCAGTTCCGTTACTATCACGACCAACCTACTCGAAAAACGTTGAGAACGACACATTAAAGCTCTGAAAAAACATTTCTATACCGTTTATTGCTGGGCTAAAGTAGGCACATCATTATGATTATTAAGATTGTCATTATTAACAAAGTACCTTAAATCTAAGTTCCAACTTTTTCTCGCGATACATTTCTATATCTGGAGTAAAGTCGTTTTTAGGAAAACTTATAAAACATTATGTTATGGTCACAAAGTTAGGTACCCCAGACAGAAAGATGCTCAAGCACTCGAACAAATGGAAGGCGACTCTCCTATCTAACAGATGCGTTTTAACCTATTGAAGTGATTATCCGTTCACAGGAGAACAGCGCAAATTAACCTATCTCTCAAGGTCGAAGAGAGCGGAGAGTACTACAGTTAGTGCCGTAGTGGAAAGCTAGTTGACCTAATAAGCTTTGTTACTATTATAAATAGGTGCAGTTTGAAATTCTTTTAGCAGATAGAATTCGTGTGTTTTTTTAACGGTATATAAGCAATGGGTACAGTTTGAAATTCTTTTAGCAGATATTATTCGTGAGTTTTTCTAACTGTATAGGACCGCAAGGGCACCCAAAGCCTGGCATTTGGTCAAAAACAATCCCTTTTGTTTAGAAAACGGCAAGGTATTAACAGGACTGACCAAAATCTACGTCGTGGGATATCCCCAGAGGATATGTTTATAACGAGGCGTTAGAAATCCAGAAATAAAACAGATAGAAATTTTAAGTTAAGACTAAGTGAGTAAGGTAACACCGTGTTCTACTACCGAAACAATTCCGTTTTAGACTTCGCTTCATGTCATATATAACGTATAGACGTCCAGAAGAACGTCTATACGTAACATACGATGGACGTTCCTTTGCTCTAAAGGGCTGCATATACATATTTGTGCTATTAAGTGCACTATACAGGTTCTAACTTTACTGCGCATTAGGAAGGCGCTGAAAGAGCGACGGTCATAAACTGCGCACCAGCTATGGAGAAGAGCTGTCTTAGACTTCATGTGCAGAAAACGGAACAGTATAAGCGGTTTCTGGCGAGATGGTGCCGAAGTTCGCAGGTGTCGGGTTCGATGTTTGCAAACTTTGCAGGCTGGCGAGAAAGTATAGGCCTTGGATAAATTCCAGTTGCCCCACCTGTGCGTGGGTAGATCCGTCCGAGCAGTATGATCGGTGTGTTTCTCGGTTCTGCTCGCTATACTGCGGCAAATGTTACGCGATGGGCTGTCCTCGTTGAAAGGGCGATCTCTTCACCGTTGTTCGCGATGGAACGGCTGAATTTGGGGATCGCCAAGACAGTTGTAAATGTTCATACTGAGAGTGCAACATAAATCTGTATATTCATTATTATTAAATATATATATATATATATATATATATATATATAATCACAGGCTTAACACTTTTGCAGTTAAAAAATCGTACATGTTTATGCATTAGTAGGAGGCTTTATTTACAGGGAGATTTCAATTGATTACAGTTCAAGTGACATAGTTGGTGTGTGTCATCATGTCCGATGTCTTTTTCTGTATTGTTTAACGTTGAAGTTTGCAGGTGTCAATTTTATCTACTTAAATACAACGCTTTGGCCGCGCAAGCGGATTACACGAGTAAAACTGCACAGAAATGAACCGTGAATCATTCATCAGTCAGATTCACAACGCAAACGGTTTTCGTGTATGCACAGATGTTCAGCGACGGCCGTGCTAGGAGCACTTAGAAGTGTGTCATATAAACAAGAGTGGCGACGAACAACGACAACAGCAACAATCAGAACAACAACTATCAGCGCATAACCAAGAAATACTCATACCAGCAGACAGATAAAAGAAGAGTCAATATCGTGCGTGTCATGAATTAGAAGATATTTGTCAGAAGTAGCAGCAGCAGCATCAGTAACAAACCCACCGTTTTGATTTGAAACAAGATCGCCAATAAGTGTTGTTGCTGTTGCTGTAAGCTAATGCAGTTAGCGCGTCATGAGGCTCACGCTGCACAGAGGGGATCAAATGTGATGACTGCTATAATTGCATTGTCATTATTATTATTATTATTACGATTAGGTTTCGATTAGAGTAAATTATTATATCTATAGTCCAGCAGGTTGTGAAGCGGCAACAGTGCCGCATTGCAGTTGTTGCCACAGCCATGTCGCATCGACTCCTATATTTGCACAAATGTATCTGTCCGCCTGCTTGAGGAAAATACACAACGGCAATGAGACAAGCCTCATGCCGCTATCCATGTTATCAATGGCAAACTGACGTCTCGACAGTTTGCGTTGTTCTTGTTGTCGCTTTTGTTCTTAATGCTGCTGCTGATGCTGCCTATGCTGCCAATGCGGATGCCTATGCTGTTATATCTTAAGCCGTCGTTGTTACCTACTCTATGGGCAGCTACTCATGTGTGTGCCCGTTTCTACCATACATACATGTATTTTGTTGTTTTTGTTGTTTTTGCTGTTGTTGTTGCTATGTAACTTTTGCCGTTAGTACTTTCCGTGCTAGCTCTACTGTTCTTATTGTTGTTGCCGGCGCTGCTGTTGTTGTTGTTGTTGCTGCTGCTACTACTGCGGTTGATGCTTTAGGTCTTTATTGATTGACCAACGCTTGTAGTGATCATGTTTAATTCTTCTCTAATTGGAGTACTTTGTTATGGACCGCTCGTGTCGCGCTGGCTCTATTTAGCCTATCACTACTAATATCGTTAACACTGTGAGTTGTCTGGTTCGACGGTTCTAATAACGCTCAGCAACTATGGCCGTGGTGCGAATGGACGTGTGATCGATCACGGGCCTGTCGAATTGTCCTCAAACAACAGACTGTCAGCCAGTGAGATGTGCGTATGTCGGCACCATCGTCGTCGAATCGGGAAGATTGGCCAACAAAATGAACATGCGTTAACATGAATCAAAACAAGAACCAATAAAATTAACTTTAGAAAAGGATATATAGGCCTCCGTACGTCGTGTGCACGTGAACGCACGACGGACGCCAAAAACAGCTCGGGTCGAAAATGGGTCAACATACGCGTCAACATAGACGCCTGTCAAAAAGCAAGCGGTTGCTCAGCGGAAGGATGAACAACATTGTTGTTTGCAGCTATGCTCAACGGCTTACCACCCAGAAGCCTACTAAAGGGGCTAGAAGCTAAACAAACTATAAGAATAATCATAATAATATACAGATCTCAAAACTATCACCGCCATTAAGGAAATCGTTGCTGTCGTTGTTGTTGTTGTTGACGCCATTGGAATCACAGGGTGCGCTTGTAAAGCGTAGATTGCCCACCTCTTTTCGGTAAGGCGATCTCAGCCCGCCACGCCATTGCTCTTCAGCAAATCTCGTTCCAACTCTACTGATCTCAGCTCCGGCTCCACGCGTTCGACGCCGCTCAAAGCTTTTGACCGTTTACAACGAGACAGGCGTGACAGAAGAGATAGAGCGCCTAAGTGAAACGGGATTGCCGGAGGTGGGATTAAAGCTTTATCTTCTAGTGCTTGCTGCTTAAGGCATATCTTGACCATGTAGGTGTGCACGCACGTATGCGCGAACTTGTGTCTATACGTATTACATTTGTGCATGTGTGTATGTATGTATGTATTTATGTATGCGGCTGTATACGTACTGAGAAAAGGCTTTATGTGCAAAGAGAGCGTTCACCTAAAACTGCCGCTGCGGCTTACATACACAGCGCATTTTTGCGGCTGCTGCTGCTGCAGTTTACTGTGTATGTGTTCGACTACTAGAAAATTATTAGTTTATAACTATATATGAACTATTTATATAATACTGCGACTATTCTTGCCAGTACCGCATAGCAGACTGGTGCAGAAACGTGATGTGAGTGTGTGACGCGTACCACCCGCCAATGAGGAGCGTGACAAAAAAAAACGTACACAGACGCGACAGTTTGTACACGGATACACGTCGAGCAGACGCGACGACCGTACGCCGGCTGCATATAGTCATGCAGGCGTTTGCAGTCTCATGTTGCCCCGTCAACCGGCGTTCGTAATAGTGCACCACAAGTGTTGTTGGTTATTAACCTATTCATTGTTATGACGACGACGACGACGATTGAAGCTAATTACTAGAGCATTTTTCTTCTTTTTCTTCTACTGCTACATTCACCGGGGACGCGCGCTTTATGATCACGTGCGACGAACAGGAGATGCCGTCGAGTACAGAGCGTCCAGTATGTTGCGCTTCAACTGTTGATTGCTGTTTGTGACAGCAGAACTGCAGCAGTGGCATCGACCGGCTGTCGCACTGACTGATCGACCATGGTCGTGCAGTTTCCAATCATCAACCAAGCTAGGCTGGCGAGGTCGCCTATACAAGTCCGTAGTACTCCCGTACAGCCCACATGAGACTCTCGAGTCGAATGGCGCAGAAGATGCTTCCCGACAGGCTGAAGTAGCCGAAGATGTAGGCGAGCTTCGGGTTGATTTCGCCCTTGAATAGCTGCAGAAACACTTCGGAGGTCATGTACAGCTGGAGATCGGCGGGCTGGGGACAAATGCCCTGGCCGAAGCAGCCGGTGCCATTCTTCAGATCGACGAACCACGGCGCAGGCTCACCTGTAGGGCATAAGGCACACAAACACGCCGCATAATTTGCTCGATTGTTAGCAGCAGCAACACCAACAGCATTAATAGTAACTGAACAACAACATTTAGACGATATCGTGCTACAGGCAACTTAGCCCACTACGAGCGTCTAAAATGTGGTTGTCAGAGCGTTAAAAAAATTTAGAGGACAAACGCGAGCAATCAGTAATGCCAAAGCAGCTCTAATTGTACGCAGAACACTGAAGAAACACGTTGAATAACGTGAGTTTAATTAGCGCACTTGCACGCTTGTATAAAGAAACGACGCCCGCATAGCAGGTAATTCTTTCACAAAACAAACACACAACTAGGAAGAGAAAACAAAGAAAAACCTTACTGGCAAGAAATAAGTAGACAAGTTAATAGATAGAAGATAGATAGATAGATAGAAAAAGAAAGCGCTAATCCATTGGGCACGGCAAGTTCTCCAACGGCGGCTCCTATTTCTAACACTGTAGCGTTACGAAGGGTTGAAGTGTTGGCGAACCTTCAATGTTAAAGATGACGACTCCGTTGACCCGCGACATCATCTCGGGATTGATATAGTGTGCCACGGTGCGGAAGATATCCGACACGGTGCAAAGTTTGAGAATCTCAAGCGCGCGTTCGCGAGGCGGCGGCGTCGCTGGCCGTGCCGGGATCTGGTGGATGGTCGTTGTGTGAGGAGTCGGCGGCTCATGAATGGCCGTTGAGCGCGAGGTCGGCTCATGGATGGTCGGCTCATGGCGGGGGGTTGCCTCGGCGTGCATCGGCGTTTCGGTCTCAACGTGAGGCGCCATAGCTGTGGTGGTGGTGGTGGCGAACGAAGTTCAGATGGCGACGGATCGACAGCAGGCGATGGTCAAGTCGAACGAAGATGGAGCCAAGCGAAGCGAAGCGGGCCGGACACCGTGAACAGAACGACTCACAGGGTAACTCGTGCCAACCGAATATATACAGTCCTAATACACCGAATGTAATGAGTACGTATCACGTATAGCTGGTCGGTAGGTGGGGTATGAATCTTCCACGGATGCGACCGCAACTCTAACTACGATCCGAGTCTTTGTGTCACCGTGACTGCACCGACCGTTGCGCCGTCGTTGTGTTGCGCTCAACCGTAAAGTAATAGTAGTAGTAGTAGAAGTAGTCGAAGTTTCACTAGCAGATGCTTCGAAGAAAGCACCAGTTTGTCTTGTTCGTCTTCTTCCTCCTTCGTGTCTGCCTATTCACGCCTGCAACAACGACCGACGGAAGAAGTTCCGACGGCCCACCGAGGTGCTGCTTCATTAACTGAACCGAACCGAACTGAACAGATCCGCGTCAAGATCGAGCTGAGCAAGCCTTAAGCTACCTTGAGTGAGAGCCAGCGAGGGAGCGCGTAAGCGACACAACAATTGTGCGTCACTCCAACAAATTCTGGCGCCTGGCGCGTCGAGGGGCGGAGACATTGCGGGCGGCCGCCACCAAGACAAAACAACGGTCGCTGGTCGTAACCAGGCGCCATCCGTCAAGCGCATGAGGGGAAAGGGACCCTGCACGGAGGAATCGAGCGACTCAACAGACGAGCGCGGGCAGAAGGACGGATGAACGGACAGTGGTCAACCATCAGTCAACAGCCCACCGGGCCGGCCAGCCGGCTTGAGGGGGAGTGAAACCCGTGGGGTACCCTTCACGGCGTCCAACAATGCCACCGCTGCCGCCGCCGCCGACAGATACCGAACCTTGCTGCCGGGACCGTGGATCCAGACAGACAAACCGACCAACACACGCACCCGCGTCTCACGGGCCGACATGGACGTAACAACACTTACGCACAAAAACACACGTGCGACAAGAGATATAACCAGTCACACATTGACACCCCCACACATACACAAGGGCAGATGTAAGAAGCGGTCCGGCTGCAGTGACAGTAGGTGTCTCCTCCCTGTTGTGCACTTTCTTTTTGTTCAACGCTTTCTGTTTCTGTATCCCGCTCTTCTGTCTCTCCTCCCCCCCCCGCCTTCCATATCCCTCTCTCTGCCAGCCCTCCTTTCTAAAACCCGCTCTCAGGAACTAAAGTTACGTTAACACAAGGGCAGAAGTATCGATTGGGAGTCGAACGGAAAAGTTTACCGCCTGGGTTTATCCATTCGCCCGGCTACCCAGTGCGTGTTCAGCAACCGCCGCTGTGTCAGCTGCCGAAGCACTTCATCTGTCCGGCGGCTAGCCCTGCTGATGACCTCCGTTACCACATCTTATAATGCTGACAACAAAACAAAGAAAGTAACTTGAATTCTATCTTACTCATCGCCGACGTCTCACCCCTTCCTTAGACTGTACGGCAAATTCTTGTCGTTGTACTACTAAGTAGTAGTAGTGTCTAGAGTAGTGTTGAGCCCGGTAGCGTGGTGACTTAAGTCTGCATAGGTGCGCGGGTTCGAGTCCCACCGTTGCACATTTGTATTTATGGGGGTCCGTCTATGAAGCAATGTGAAAAACAGTTCCGTGGACGTTAAATCTTGGCTGAGGGTCAACCCAAAAACTTTACTTTAGTGTTTAGAGTAGTAGTTGTTGTAGTGTTGAGCCCGGTGGCGTGGTGCATTCGCCTGCGCCTCGCGATCGGAGGAAACACATAGTTGCGCGGGTTCAAACCCCAACGTTGCACATTTGTATTTATGAGAGTCCGTCTATGAAGCAATGCGAAAAGCAGTCCCGTGGACGTTCAATCTTGGCTGAGGGTCAGCTCGACGTTTATTTTTAGTAGTAGTAGTTGTTGTTGTTGTTGATTCCATTAGTAAATTGTCGTAGGGAAGTAGTTAACCGGCAGGGTTCCTCATTCAAGAGGACTGATCGTGAGGCACTCCAGTAGGCTGAGCGAGTGCCAGCTAGAATGGCTCGAACAAATGGCGAACTCAGGGTCTTCTTTTTAGCGACCATGGTTGAGCATGGTGGTCGAAAATCAATGTACAACTTAGCCAGTTAACAGTTGCCTTTCCTCCTTACCTTGGCCATTCACATTTACCACTAGCTGCAACGACAACCAAAACACTGCTTATGATGCCCTTGTTCGACGTGGGCAAAGCTCCACGTCACGGGGGACACCAACCATAACCGACAGATAACCAAGTAAAAATATGCGTTTGCTTTCTTCGATCTAGCAGTATGCCGGTAAGTCGCAGGTCTAGTACGAGTCGAAACCTCAACCCGAACCACTACTACGCTACTAAATCCACAACAATAGCCATAGGCAAATGCAAAATTCTGTGTTTGGAAGCCTTTACTGACTTAAGCAACCCCTTAGGGGTTTACTCAATAGTGTGTGACGACGGTAACGTTAGAGTAGAGAGAACCGAAAAACCAATCGAGTCGTTTACGGCATCATATCAGACATATCCGTGATAAAAAGAGAAAAAGCAAAAAAAAAACAGATGCAGACAAACTGAGAGAGACTCTGAGGGCTAAAGGTCAAAATCTAGAGAAACGACACACACACACACACACAACACAAACGAACGAGGTACATCGGCAAAGACCAAACGGTTGATTCTGTATGAGCAACTTGTAAGTCGGTAAACTGCTCCCTGGTGTTGTTGTTTATGATTATTATTGTTGTTGTTATCGTTGTTGTTGCTGCTATTGTTGTTGCTGTTGTTGTGGTTGTTGTTGTTGCTATTGCTGACCATGTGGTAGACGCTCGTGACGAAGTTACAATGCTTCAATCAAGGGTTGTGCACGTGTATTTTGGCCATCGCGCCAGCCACCGTCTTCGCTGTGGCACGCCACGGTCCAAGGCTATCTATCTATCTATCCATCTGTGCGACTGGCAAATCGTAGCGGCACAGACAGTGGTCATGGGGTGGTAGTGGGGGTGGTGGTGGTAACAGCAGACGCCGCGACGTGTTGTCGAAGTTATGGCCGGCGGCGCTGTCGGCGCCAACACTGTTGCGATGACTGCACGGCTACCGATCATGACTTTGCTGTTTGCAGCGAAAATAACTGGTCCACTTACTGGCACGACGCCTACTTCGACTATTACTACTGCCACTGCCATCACCCCCACTGCCACTACCTCCACCACCCCCACTACCACCACTACCAACCAACAACTTCTAGACGGCTTGGGCAATTTCAGCAGCAGCAACAACAACAGACAGGTTGTGTCGCAACCTCGAGCAGCCCTTGACATGAACTTTGTCCAGAACTTTGCGAACTACAACTTTCAAATCCAATTGCCCCCAAACAGTGCGGGCAGGGCTTGGTCGAGCTGGAGCACCAGCAGCAGCAACACCAACAACAGCAGCAGCAGCTACAACCACAACAACAACAACAGCAACAACAACAACAACAACAACAACACCGACAACAACAACAACAACAACAACAACAACAGCAACAACAACAACACCGACAACAACAACAACACTGACGACGACAACAACAACAACACCGACAACAACAACAACAACAACACCGACGACAACAACAACAATCGCTTGCAATATATTGGCAATATAATAGTCGTCGCAATCAACGCGGGGCAGCAGTGCGGGAGCGCTGGTGGAGGTAGAGCCGCCAGGTAGGGACGGTCATATCCAGTAGCAGTTGGTGGTAGAAAAGTAGGAAAAAAACAAGGTAGTCCATCAGCTTCTGTAAGCGACCGACGTGGTGTTTCAACATTCGACAGAATACCGTTGCTTGTTATTATCATCTATCTGAGGCTGTCCAACATCAGCAGTAGTAGTAGTTGTAGTAGTAATAGTAGTAGAGTTGTTGTTGTCGTCGAGGTGGAAGCACAGCATGTTGATTTTTAATGTGATCTTATCGTCATTCGTGTGACGAGCTATAAAGCTCTGACGACAATGCGGCAAAAATAAAGTCTACAACAACAAGCAAGCCCCATTAGCAGAAGTGAAATCAACGACGTGAAGTCAGCATCGAATCAGTGAGAATAAAAATGTAAGTGCCGTAAATGTCGTATTAGCAGGCTATACATGTATGTATGCAGGCGGCTCATTGGTCAAATCTCGGTCAATGCTCGATAGTCGCAAAAGTTGACGATCCTCTGCGCTACTTAGACGCACTGAGCAGTAACATCGCATTTTCGCTACGAAATATTGCGTATCTGCCACGCTTATGGGTTCGTGCATTTAATTTGGTCTATGTCACCAGCTGGTAAGGATCGAAGCAGTTTCGAGCATGTTTAGTGCCGCCATTTTTATGAAGCATAGTTGTACGCTTAAATGGAACAGCGAACCCCAACCATATAAGTAGTGGCGTGCTCTAGGAAGCGAGTGCGTTAATCCTGGTTGCCATCCACTGGAATGTCGCTGGTTCGATCCTTGTCGTTGATCTAATTTTCTTTGAGCACTGTCGGCTCACTGAGAATAGGTGATAAACTATAGTGGCGACGTGGTCTAGGGGACTAGTGCGCTAGTCATGGTTGTCATCTACCGGAGTGTCGCAAGTTCGACTCCTGTTGTTGATCGAGCTTCCTTTGAGCGATGCTGATCGAAAATAGATAATAAACCATAAACCGCTGAGAGTCAACGGCCATGGTGCTGCTACTAGGACTGCTGAGGAAACCCCAAAAAATATCAACATGTCCGACCCTCGGTGCATTGAAAATACGCTTCACAGTGAGTTTCAAACCCGAAGGGGACGGATGATAGCCTATAATTGAAAACAACCTCCTTAAAAAGTGTTTTCAATTCCAGGTGATAAACTAGACCGCTGCCAGCGAGCATGCTCCCACAGGGACTGCAGGAGAAACATTTTTTTCATTTGTATAGGAAATTTCAGAAAAGCACAATAGACATGCGTCGCTGGCAGCTATCAGCAACGAGTGTGGGACCCACCAAACCCTTATCCATCCCCCGCCACCCAGGTACATCATTTCGTCGAATTGCTGCAAAATGGGGAAACGCTAGATAACCCAATATGTAGTCCGTTGATACTGCCGCGCTAAGCAGCGTCCCTGCTATAACAGGGGGACGTATGTATTTAGGTGTACATGTCAAGCGAATAATAAATCCATCGATATCTAATATGACAGCAGCCGGCGTCGACGACAGCGACAAAAAAACAACGACAACAATAACAACAACAACAAACGTCCACGTGTATAGCAACATAGTGAATGCATATGTTTTAGTATAGGCGACTATTAACTTTAGTCATAAACGTGATGGTGACGTGATTACAACGTGAATGGACTTTCTCGCATGGTGGTAACTCCAAACAATCCGTACAGACAGTTCGACCCCCCCCCTTGGTTAGGGGGACACTAGCGTCTGGCATGTATCAAAAGAACCACAATAAAATCAGCAGCAGCAGCAGCAACGGCAACATCGTAACGGTGTGCTCCCCCAGCAACAAACACAACAAACACGGTGTGCTCCTACGATAAATCACAAATCTGCACGTTTGCAGACGCTTGTCGCCTATCGATACCGTTGTCGACGTCGCTGACCGAGTAGCAATATCCCTACAGGTAGGCGGCGTAGTGCCGCGCACCGGGTCGTTCGGCTGCGAGGAAAGGTCGTAATCGGTGTGAGTGAAGAAAGTCTCCACGACATATTATTGAGCGATGTGCGAAACGTGTTCGCACACCGCAAGAACTACACGCCTCTGAGCTGCTGTGGGCGCTAAAAGATTGCTGTTGTTGTTGTTTAAATCGAAGAACATCGTAAACGCAAGCTAAATTACTGCGTGTCGGCGACAAGGAGACAGAGAGAGAGATTGGAAAGTAACGCCGTGCATTGTGTAGCTACTGCACAACGCTTCCTGGGCATCGGGTGAGCTCGATTACAGATTCGACCTCGAATGTGGAGATCTCTTATTACGATGTCTTATTACGAACATGTCCGGCGTGTTGCGTGAGCAAACGCATTAGATGCAAACGAATGTAAACACACAGTTCGGTGGCGCACTTGGGTTCGGTGGTAGATTATTCGGCGCCGTCACTAGTATTTGTTGTTGTTGTTGTTAAAAAATGCCTACAAAAAGTGCACATTTCCCAGCAAACCCGAAAATTCAATGCCACCTGGGACAATTAGCGAAACAAACAGCTCTAAAAATGTTTATACGGCAATATCCGGAAAATCTATTCTTCGATGGCCCTCTGAGGTAGTAACGAGAATGTGCAATCGTGATTGGTCGAAAAAGGTGTTATCGCTTGGGTATATTTGCGAGATCCTTAGAACGACAAACATCTACCCGCCGTCTTTTGCGCCCTGACCATGACAGACTCGTTTAGCAACATATGGTAATAACCAAATTATTGTTATTATTCTGCTGCTGCGATGTGCAGAGGTCTGTCTAAACATTTCCTTGGAGCCCCACAATTGTAAATTATTTGTTAGATCTATATTTGAGACTAAGAATATTTAGTATTATAACTTTTCGACGGCTGACAAACAATCGTCCTGTGAAACGTCCATACAAGCTTGCGTCTTCAGTGAGAGTATGTGAGCATCTGTGCATGTATCCGAGCATCGACGCGCATAGATCAGTCCCACTGAATAAGGGCTTACACAGTAAATCCGATAGATGATGCTTGTAAGCCCATGGACTGAATGGTTGCTGACATTTTTCTGCCTGCTCCATCCTAAATTAGCACAATTATTTAAATAAGAATGTCAATAATTTATTGCCTTAACTAATATACGGATGCATTTAATTTATATCAGCTGCATTGCTGTCTACATATTAAAGTCAGATTAATCATACATTCTAACTGAGGAATGCTAGTGTGAAAAAAGAAGCAATAAACGCAATCAAATATAGCTTTGTCAAGAGGCTTACGAGCGGCTTAGGAACTCATTTAGAGCGTATTCGGAACAAATGTAGAGCACATTTTGTTCATGGAGTCTAGTTTTAAACTTCGAATAACGTAACGCTAGAAGCCGATTGGTGACCTCTGAAACGAGAATGCACACAAAATGACGATAGCCCTGGCTTCAACTAAGGGCTTGCTGCTGAAAGGACAAAGTCACTGGTCTACTCATTCAGGCAACGGCTGACCTTGGCATCGGCAAAGCTACTCGGGGTCATGCAGATGTGTTTGCAAAGGCCGCCGGCAATATCGAGAGAAAACAGACGAAAGGGTTTTTACCTGAGAACAACGGTATAGAGGCAGATGAAAGAACGGGAACTGGGGCAAATAGGCAGGGAGAGAAACGGACAGTAAGATATAAAAATCGGTCGTTTTTGATGCGGTCATTTCTGCGAACGAGATCGATTGGGGTGACATTATAGCGTAGGGACTTATTGTGTAGACCTTCAGCAGAGTACGAATTTATGGGAATACAGGTTATCTGCTCATCGCTAGAACTGTGTCGCAGAGTGAACAAGTATCCACCGAACCGATGTAGTATCTGTAAGCGGTGAGCGCATTTGCAATAGCGTGACAATGTCTAGCTGCCTTTCTTGATACAAAGTCGCGTCGCCTCGCATAACCAGGTCAGTGCCTAAGGTCGTGACGAAAAAGAGAGAAAAAAGACGTGATTTTGCACATCACGCTATACTAAATGCTTGAACTTTGGTTAACAAAAGTAACTTATTTCCATCTGAGTTGCGGGGTATTTAAAAAAAAAATGTATATATATATATATATATATATATAGAAGGGTCGGTCAGAATTCAAGCTCCGTTACATATAGATTAGCAGCTTAGACGGGTTAGACGCGTGATTTATAGTATAGCAATCACTACCATCATCAAAAGACAACGTGTTACTTGTTTTGTATGTGATCGCCGTGTCGGGTAAATGTCCTCGAAATATGAACGTCGACCACCGTTTTTTCTGGACATAGAGATCTATGTTCATTTCGACCGTTTCTCTGGCATTGTCCTCGGTGGATACATATATATATATATATATATATATAAACCCGACACGGGTAACTGTCCTCGAAATATAGTATCGTCTCCATCTAA
>QVRM01002542.1:0-17500 GCA_003439945.1 Dermanyssus gallinae | reverse complement strand
TACGGTGACGGTTTAGATTTAACTCCAGATCAAGTTCTGCTTCGCACTTTATCCAGTCCAGAAGGCTAAATCAGTGCCGTCATTCCCAATCATTAGACTGCGCGGCTGCCGACGAGACTATAGTGTTGGTGTGCTTGGCGAGTGCGCGTGTTTCTGTGTGCGCCGCGTTTCCTACCCATTTGGTACTACAGCTTTCACTTCAGCATCAAACTTTGGCAGCTCAGCTCGTGTATCATTTTCGAATACTTGCAGCTAGTTAACTACTAGCCTCATTTGTCTAATAAATAGAGGGAGGTAAATCAACGAAAAGTTGGAATACGGTTGCCGTCAAATTAGACTGTCTGGAAGGGAGCTACCAATATATATATATATATATATATATATATATATATATATATATATATATATATATATTTTATAATATATAAAAGTATTTATCATTTAATGTTATGGTTACAGGGAGATGTGAATAACTAACTTTATATATTTATATATAAATATATATATATATATATATATATATATATAAAAGTATTTATCATTTAATGTTATGGTTACAGGGAGATGTGAATAACTAACTTTATATATATATATATATATATATATATATATAATATATATATATATATATATAAATATATATATATATATATATATATATATATATATATATATATATATAGTTCTAATTGTGAAATGTTGCCGCTGGGTGCCGTATTGTAGCTGATGCTGGTGTTTTCATGACGGGTTGTTGCCATTGCTGTTGTGTTTATTGCTGATGGTGATGGCATTTCCACTGCCCCTGTTGTTGTTCTTGTTGTCGCTAATGTTGCTTTTGCCATTGTTGTTGCTGTCGTTGTTCCTGTTATGCCCTGTACTGTTTGTGTACGTCGTTGTCGCCATTTTCGCAGTCTCGTCGTAATAGACAGCACAGTTTCTAGCCTCTTAACAAAAATCTCTTAACCTTTAAAAACAACCTCCTTAAAAATGTTTTTAAATCTAGCCTCTTAACGACGTCGACCAAAGACCAAGCGGTACTCGTAACGGTAGCTCCACCAGTCATATGCGGTCACATCTTAAAGTTTGCAGCTAATGCGTTACGAAGATCCTACGTTTTGCTCCTACGTGACTCTTTCTCCCTCCCTCCCTCAAGGATTCTATTTCTCTATGGTCTCTCTCCCCTTCTCTCGTTCTTATACCTTCTCCCTCCTATATGTTCTATCAGGTTGCTGTCCCAGCAAGAGTGCAGAAATGCATCCCAAATAACAGTTTATTTCATGTAAAACCAAAATGTTCATCCCCAATCATTCAAAAGGTGGACATGTAGACTTTATATGTGAAACAACACGTCTAGAAAATGCTCTTTTCGGCTTTACCAGCATGTCTGCGTGTTTCAACGAAAAATTTTCCTGAACGGTTTACCATAATTATGGCTGGACGTCAGTAATCCAGCGTTTAATGTGTTCCTTCAAGGCTTGTGTAGTCGTCGGTTTGTCTGAAATAAGCTTTTGATGGTAAAACACCCTATATAAGGAAATCCAAAGGCGTTATATAATACAGCGCTGCTGAACATAGCCCACTGTGAAGTTCTGCCTTCTTAAGCACGATGCCGATTTGATGCTGACGAACGTCTTCTGTTAAATGACCGGGATAAACAGGTATCGATGGTTTGACATCAATAATCGACCCACGCTTCTCGAGTGTTTACGATTCATTACCTTCTGCATATCTGATGCATTTGGCACTGATTTTGTGTATTAAAAATTTGAAGCAATTTTTAAATTGTAGAAGTCAAATTTTCAAACCATGTTTACCGCAAAAGATTGCATGTTGCTGCATTGTTGTCACAATGATTGACAATTTTTTTTTATCTGAAATGGCGGATTGTCTACCCACGTGATAAATTCTTGAAGAGTTTGACTGCCAGAGTATTGCAGCAGAAGTATTGCCAAAATGAATTTTTCGCTCGTGTTGCGACACCCTGTATACGAATGGGTCTCTCTTATCTCTTCAGTCTATCTGCCTATGTACTGTCTCTCTTTCTCTCTCTCTCACTGCTCTTCTTTCTATGGGTCCAATATTTGGGCCAATAAAAACTGCCATTGTAAGCATCTGTCTGTCTAAATAGAAATAAATACTTTCTGGGCTGACTCTCAGATGTTAACGTCTATGGGACTGTTTTTCACATTGCTCATTCATAGACGGACCTCCATAAATACAAATGTGGGGCAACGGTGGGGTTCGAACCCGCGCCGCATCTATCTAGTGCCTCCTCGGGTAGCGAGCCGGCGCAGACTTAAGCCACCACCACGCCACAACCGGGCTCGACGAGCATCTGTCTGTTCACAGTTAGTCTGTATATACATATGTATATGATTGGGGCTATCATCTGTCTGGCTGTGTGGATTACAAACTGGCCGACCGTATCAGAGGGCTTCTGCGGGAACTTCGGGCTAGGGCTGATGGGGGATGAAGTCGTACTACAGCTCGAAGTCGAAGTTGTTGAAGCCACGTTGTCAAGGGCGAACACGAAGCACACAAAGCAAGCCCGTTGTCCGCCGGTCGGGGCCTGTGTGTGTATGTGTCTGGGCGGCCGCCGCAGCCGTAACGGGCCGTCATCGTTGAAGCCAGCGACTCGCACCTTCTAGCTATACCAGCGCAATGGAACGCAAACACACATACAGGCATGCATTTGTAAACTATTTGCAATCGTACTGCAACTGAACCCATATTATGCCTGCAATGGCGGAAGCAAAAGCTAAAAGTAATAACAAACACGGCGGCTACGAAAGCAGCAACAACACCAACAACAGCACTAACAACAACAACAAAAAACAACAACAACACCAACAACAACAGAAACACCCAGGAAAGCAACAAAAAAGGCTGCAACTCGTTTTGTGGTACAGTCGCAAGAACAATATTTAAGTCAGCATTTAAGTCAGAGTGGTCGCAATCCATATTGTGGACGAGATAGCATACTCAAATATAGTGCAATAAGCAGTAAAAACAACAACAGATGTAACAATAATGACAACAATGACATAGTGTCTATAACAAGGATATTAACAACATCAACAACGACAACAACAACATCAACAACAACAACAACAACAACAACAACAACGACAAACAGCAACAACGTTTGTTGTTTGTTTATAATAAAAAAAAAATATATATATATAATAGCATAATAAAACCGCAATAACGAGAGCGGCAATTTCAACAACGTTAAATACGCAATAGTCACTAAAGCGTCGGCTACGCCTATCTGTATGTGCAATGCAGGGCTACAGAAATCAGGGCACAGAAGCGTAAGTTTTTTGCAGCAATTCGCTTCACTGAAATACACAACATACTTCTTGCATCATAGCGCTGGATTTCTCATAATTTGTTAGTACAAGATTGCAGTGTATTGCGGTGCAAAACATATATTGGTACACTCGTATTACACGGCCTCTACAGCCATTTATGAAGGCGAAGTTGTAACACACAAATGCTACGACGGCCATCGCATAAACGCCGCATACGTGGATTTCAGAAAAAAAATTGTTTTATAAATTTATTAAATCATCCGAATGCCTGTTTTTTATTTGTCTAGGTGAGTAACTTTAATAATTGAACGTACGTTTATTATTACTACTTTCTCGTCTAGGTTTTCTATCTAGTTAAATTTCGCATCGCAAACGCGTGCGAGGTCTCCCTTGAGTCAGCTCTACCCAATTTAGCTCGAATTCACGCGCCAACGCTGCCCTTCGGCCTAAGATTGACAGCTTCCTCTTTGTTTTCGCCCCGCCATCGCCTTTCTTTCTGATGGACGTCAGAATTCGCGTCTGCCGGAAACTGACAAGGCCGCTCTAATTCAACGCTGTGTTTCAAAAATCCAATTCTCTTTCAGTAGAATTAACGCGCCATCACATTTGGTGGAAATTGAAACGTGCTATTAGTGGTGCGGCACCAAACACGCTGGCGCCCGTGACAGAAAGTATGGTTAAGGCTACACTTTTTGATTTTATTTGTACTAAGTTTACCAACAGCACAAATGTTTAAATGCAAGCGAAATTATGACTGCGGAATTGGTGTGTCCTGCGTCCAGATCAAACTAACTTTTTTCATTGTGCTAGACCCGCTGGTCCTGTTTTTACTTCATTCCGCTAAAAATTATTGCTTTCGCGACTACTAAAAATATACTGTGTTGTATAGAGCGTTCATAATTGGGCAAATAATAATGCGAACTTTTATTATTCATTTAGTTTGTTTCTTCTATTATATTTAGTATATTTCGGGAAACATAAAGCCTTGTCTTGAAATGCCCGATATATATATATATATATATATCTCGGGCAAACATAAAGTGCCATTGAAAATATCTTTCAGAAGCGTAGGGTCTCAGTGCAATTTCTTTACTGGCCGGCGTATGCTTTTTTTCGGTTTGCTGCGTATTAAAAATGCCAGATTTTCTACGTATGTTTACGTAATTTTGCGTAGAGATTAACATTAGGTCACGCTTAACGTATGTATACAATTTGTCGTTATTACGATTTAAGTCTTAGGAAGCATCATTTCGAGGTGGGCACGTATCGCCTCGGGACTGCCCCCCAAAACCCTTACATAAGAATCATTGTCCATCTTCTCATTCCGGTCTATCGGAAACACCAAGGTGTATCGAGGTGGTCGCTTCTGAAGAGTGCACACGAAACGATCCGACAATGTATTTCTGTCTCCATCACCCTTTTTACACTGAGATACAAAGCTGTATGACCCTTAATTACCTTAGAGTACAATGGGCGTTCAACTCTTTAGCCATACTTTGACTGAAACGCATACGCATTGTAGCATCTGAACAAAGAAAACATACGTCGTTTAGATGTGTCGTTAGTTCACTCGCTGCTGGTGGCCATTTAGTTATGGCTAAACGTGCAGTAAAGAAGAAGAGTAAAACAAACAAAAAAAATTCATTTTCACGCATTTTTTATATGGATTTCCTTATGATGGCGGCAGCTGGCCTCCGTATACTGACCCAGTCGCCGGGCACGACCGCACGAACCTGGTTCCGACTGCCGTTATTCTTCCGTCTGCCTACTCCTTCGCCTCGTCCACTCACCCTCAAGTGCATCCTCCGCCTCGTCCAAGCATTCGCCGTGGGTCCAACGATCCCAGCGTTGCCGCTCCTCCACGCCGATCGCATATACATTTTGCCGCGGCATTGTTGCACCCAGATTGAACTCCTCAATACCAGGCCCGAGCGTCGAGCTTGCACCCCACCACCAGTGCCCACCGCAGTGCCGCTAGCTACTCACCGTTGTCGTCACCGGCAACAGCTGCCGAGTTCGTCGTTGGCAACGGTTGCTCTCTTGTGTTCCTTGAACATCTCCGTTAGCTTCGTCACCTTCCTGACGTAGTCACCTCGCCGTGTTCCTCCGGCGTCGTGCCTGGTGCCATTTCCATCCACGGTGTTGTTAGCCGTCCCATGGATGACAGAAACGGAGGTAGGGGTGGCAGACCTGTGGGTATTGTTGCACTGCCTTTTCATCTCTTCCTAATCCTGTCGACTGCGCCAGTTATAGTGTCCACCACCCCTAGGAGAGGCTGGCAACCGTTACGAGTTCGCCAGTGTCTCGCTCAAGCATCTAGCTTGGGCATATAATATACCCCACATTTGTTGTGTCTGGCAGAAAACACAAGAGTTGCTTAAAAACAAACATTTAGGCAAGGGATGACACCGCTAACAGATAATCAGATATCGGATAGGTCGCGCTAAATTAATTTCAGTTAGAATAACAACACAAAGCTACAAACACATTCTTCAGTATTAAAACAGCTGGGCTTCATGCATATGTGAATGGTGACACCGGTGCCAAGTGATTTTTCAGATTAGCGAGTGGTTCGTTTGCATGGTTCTTTTCCATCTCTGTGAACAAAAAGCCGGGCCATCAGTATCGTTCTCCGCTACAAAATTTGAATTTCCGTTTTTCTATAGGCTCGATATAAGTCTAGAATATGCGCTGTAACTGGTGTATTGTTAATTACTAGGTCTTCAACAAGTGTTCTCTCTCCGCACATCTCTAAAGCAAGTGTTGCCGATACGCGCTTTGAAAGTCGTAATACACGCTTAACATAGCAGGCATTTAGCTTGTCTAGACTTTTTAAATGGCTCAGGGTGCAATTGTAGAAAGACAGTATGTTACTAGAGGGAATACTTTGTTTTTAAATCAATTTATAGCTGTTTTTACGTCCACTTCATGCATATTGACTAATAAAAGCATTGCAAACGTAGCGTTTGCTTGTATCTCCTCGATATGTCTGCTAAAAGAGAGAGCCTAGTGGTTATTTTGAAGCTTAAATAAGAAAAGTGGCTAATAATTTGAGTGATTTTCCATAAACTGATAGATTATGATCCCTGGCCGCGTATGACCCTCCAATGCAAAAGCGTAAGATCTTTGTCTTTTTGGCGTTAATCTTAGGTTTGTTCTCTTCGCACCATTTCGCAGTTTCGTTGAGGTAAAACTGCAGTCTGTCACCAGATTTTGCTAAAACGACAAGGTCGTCGGCATAAAATGCAAAATAGGCGTGAAAATTACGCAGTAAGTCTGCGAGTCCATTTACATACAAAATAAAATGAACTACCTGGTGGACTAGCTTAGTCTCCTTGGGCTACCCCGACAGTTTGGGTTACGGGCGTTTTTACGTAGTGGTCGCCGTTTTTTACCCAAATTCTATTGTGCGTTAATATATTATAAACGAGGTTAAAAAGGGGGCCTGTTATGTTAAAACCTTTGCGAAGTGTGTCTAATAAACGGTTCCTTGGCAGGCAATCGAAAGCAGTTTGGTCAATAAACGCAGCCTATGTCATTTTCTTGTTAGAAAGGCGGTGGTATACCTGGTTTGAAACAAATTCAACTGCATCTGACGTCAATCGCCTTTTTAAAAAAAGCCGTATTGTTCTGCCGGGATTTTGTCTTCTAGGTAAGAATACAATCGACAAACGATGAGCGACGTTCATATCTTGTAATGGACGCTTGTAAGTGCTATGCCTCTATAATTCTCTTCATTCATCCCCCTTTCGCTTAAATATAGACTGTAGATAGCTTTTCCGTTACTCGTCAAGGTTTTTGCCTTGTCGAACACATTTATTTTATAGTTTTGTCACAACAAGGTACATAGCGTCGATGTTCGACTTGAGGTGTTCATTGAGGATACGATAAGATCCTGCTGATCTCCCGTTTTACTTCGATTTAATTGCGGCCTTTAACTCGTTCTCGGTATTTTTCTTTTTATTCTATTTTATTTCTTTCTATTTTATTTCAATTTCTAAAATGTCCTGATCTGGCAATATGGCGTCTCTCGTTAATAGATTTGCGAAGTAGGCTACCCACTCTTCGCCATTTATCAGTGGATTTGAAAGCACTGGTCTCTATGGAAGATGTAGCCATGGTTTCTGAACGCTTGCCGACATTAGCCTAAGGCGTTTTTGTTTCTCGTATTGCCGTCTCTTTTCCTTCTTCATATTTCTAAATATTCGTTTTAATTCAGCCAGCTGTAGGAGTTCCGTTGACGTTGTTTGTACAGAAAGATCACATGCTTTATTTGTTAACACTGCTGGTCGAACCACGAATTGTGCCTTTGCAGTCCCACGTTCTTTGGCTTTGCGGCTATGTGGATAGACCACTTAATCGTTTTTCAATATGGTCTATGTCATCTGTAGCGTAGGCCATTTGTAGTACTTGTTTCAGTATATGGACATCCAATGAGCATTATGAAAGCTTAATTCAAGTTCCTTGACCGCAGTTTTAGAACTATCTCTTGTCTGGCACCTTCTTTTGTTAAATCACTGTTAAAATCACCACCTATCATTACAATTTTGTTAACATGTGCACAGATTTCCATGCATTCACCTAGGTACTGTACTATTTGATAGACGGTCCGTTCAGGTGGGCTAGATACACATATGAGATCTTTTTTTGAGGGACTAACTGGAAAATGCGGTTCGCACGCACGGACACCACGGCAGGAAAGCTCACTGCAGATTTGGGCCGGTAGTGTGGGGCTCTAACCCGCTAAAAACCAGTCATGTCCCCATCCCCACACTCAGCTGGGAACTGCGCAAGCAATACTTCAAACAATTGAGGGAGGGGGGGTTAATTTGAATATATGAGATAGTAAGCGATTAGTTCTAGTATTATCTGCCTGGCGGTGCTATGAAGGAGCTTGGGTATGCTCCTCCGTTGGCATCCCTATGCACACACCCCATTTTGGTCGTCTCCGGCCATCTGATTTAGCCGCTAGTCCATAAGACATTTTGTGACTTAAAAAGGCTGTACGTGTGAAATCTATTTCAAATGTAACGGTCAAAAAATGTCATGTCATATTGTAACGAAGTTAACTGCAGTGTAGCAGCAGAACTCACCGCCGATGACCAGTGTCGACGTCAATAGACTAATCAAACACCCAACCCGATGTGAACCACAACGACCTACGCCGCCGACAACGGATGACGTCAGTAAGCCAACCAAGGATTCACTCCAACGTGCACCGTGACGACCAAGAACTCGTGTTGTAGTAACCGCCTGGCTGAGCTTACATTCCCCAGTTAACTTAGCCTAACCAACATCGTTACATTTGGTGGCGACGCGACTTGATTGCATTGTTACAATATACTAATGCTGTCCCTGGTTTATTAGCCATTCACTGGTCTTCACTGTCTTAATGCTTCGAAGTCTGGCCTGTCAGAAATCACTCATTCTATGCTTGCATGGATGCCAGGTTTAGAAGAAGATCAACAAGTGATTAAAAATTCGAATGCGAAAACAATTCCGTGGACGTTAAATGTTGGCTGAGAGTAAGCCTGAAAAAGTATGATTGGCAAATTATGCATTTACAAAATATAACACGAAGTAGACCATGTGGCGAGCATTATATATCAATATTAAATTGTAGACTATTCTCGGTCCCCTAAGGTCTTGAAATCGCCCTGACGCACATATCCAATGTACCGAGGGTCTATCATGTTGAGATATTTAGGGTTCCCCAGTTTTTGTAAGAGCATGGCCGCTGTATCTCAGTGGTATGATTTATAATCTAGTTTCAATAAGCAATGCTTATTAAGACCGGAAAATTCGAAATATCCATTGACGGGAAAATATCTTATAAAGCACCGATAAAGCAAAACTAAATCCAGCAAAACTGCAGGCGTGATTGGTCAAAGCAGACCACCCCAAACTGTGTTTTGAATGTCGTTAGCCCGTGTTTACATGCATTACATAGGTCATACATAGATAGGTGAGTGAGATCATTTTCGTTTTCCCGTCACGAGGCTTTCCTATTACTCACATGTTTTAATTGGATTACCACTGATTTAGGTGTGTGAAGAGTTCTAAAGGAACTTGCCAGAGAAGGACAAAAAGGAAAAGTATTATTGCAGTTTTGTTTTTTCTGCACTTAACCTGACCGGCCGAACGCTTCTAATAAACTAGATCCTCGTAAATGTAAACGAGTCCCAGGGCAACAAGACCGACAAATATTATTTCTAGGATGCTCAATTTCAGCTGTCCAAGCAAGTGATCTAATACAAGTATTACCGCACACGCGCGGGTCTAAAGATCACAACTTTGTCTCTTAGATAGCCTCTACTCATTCAACACTTCACGTTTAGCAGCAGTTCGACGTTTTTAAGAAGATTCTCCGTCATTGCATGTCTCGCCACGCATATTTAGTAATCTTACTATTAATTTGTCATCACCTGAACACAAATATAGTCTGTCCTATGGGGCCATCCGCATTTCCCGCCCAGCAGTGTTTAGAGCAGACGACAAGTTGGCCATCAAAAGCCGGCGGCCGCTCCAACGTAAAATTCAATGTCTCCGAGCAGCCGACGGCGGTAGATTGCGATCCACTCCAACAGCAGATGTTTACTATTGGTTTGTTTACGACTGGTTCGCTGCATAACCAAAGTGCAATTCTGCCGGTGTTTATGGAGTTAGAGCGCGAACAACTAGCCGGGAGGGTAACATACGACGTTCATTTCGTGTCTTAGCAGCGTCTTGTACGTGCAACGACGTGCACTAACGTGCTGTTATCCGATGCGTTGTTCGCTATAGGCGCACGTTCACCGCACTCGGTTCACTCGAAACTCGCTCTCTTCGAGCTGTTGATTAATCTATGTTGTCATGGATGGTCGCTGAAGCTGGCTGAGTTTGTGAATCATTCATGGCGACACAATTTTCAAGTGCAACACACGAAGCAAGTCATACATAGCGTCGCTGCTGAAATAATAAGTCGTAATCGACGACCACGCACAGGGTACATGCTATATATGCTAAATGACACGCCATTTATTTGCGGTCTCCAAAGATCCAAAGTCATTACCCATTGTGGTGTCGTCGAGACTGCATCCGAGTGAGAAAGTGTTCATCGATTGCATCATGCATGATTGATGATAGTTTTGAATTTGTTGAATTGTTGTAGCTTGTTTGAATTAGAATCGCTGTAGCTTGTTTGAATTAGAATCGTTGTAGCTTGTTTGAATTAGAATCGCTGTAGCTTGTTTGAATTCGAATCGCTGTAGCTTGTTTTCGCTGCTGTTGTTGCCATTATGGTGATGATGCGGGAGTGATTCTATTTCGGCTATAGACTTCGTTCGCCTAATGTATAGCATAAATCTGCAATCGTACGCAATATATACTACGCATGCATACATACAGTTCTCATTAACCGCGGTCGCTTTTTCGTCTTTCTCGTGCATTGTTTGTTTAGGTCGGAGAGACAGACGTGAGCCAACGACATTGTTGTGGTGTTCGTGATACAACTGGTAAATAGTAGTGTCGAGTCATCCCGCCATTGGCCAAAATGGTTCGCACCTACGAAGAAGAGCTGAAGTTCTTTGAAAGGATCAACAATGTCACCTGGAAAATCAAGAAGGGATTCGTGAATAACATGAAGGTGGAAGGCGTTTTTTACGTTAACGACCACCTAGAAAAACTCATGTTTGAAGAACTGCGTAACTCGTGCAAGGGTTAGTGAGCTTAGTGCAACCGCGGGTTGCACGCTACAGATTCGCCTTTGAGTAGTGACGAAGGGTGGATGTTTTTTGGTGCATGTACAGTGTCGCAATGTTTCTATACTTGGCACTATTTTATTATTCTATAAATTCTATGCATGTGCTGAAACGGTCTTTCTAGGGATTTTATTTATTTATTATTATTATTTCGGTATTACTCGTGTAGATGATTAGAATCGTTAGTCGTTCTTGTCATCAACTAGTTCCGTTGTTCTCCGGTTAGTTATTGCGAGTTACACCGATCGATGTTATGTATAATAAGCAGAGATTCGATTTGTATCTCACCTATTCCGAATGTATCATGAATGATGAACATATGATCAACATGAAGTAGGCAGATAAGGATATGGCCGAAAGCTTTTCTGTAACATACACACATGCAACACAACGATGGTGTTGCACTTTAAAGGCGGCTTGGCATAAGCTACTAGGCCTTCTTGATGGCAGGCTATATATATATATATATATATATATATATATATATATATATATAAAGATCTTGTACAACTTCCGGAAGGCCTTTCGGCTAGGCGGCAGCCTAAGCAGACCAGTCACCGGTTGATGTCGATGTCTAATTCTACAATGCTACTTCGCGCGTTGTGTTGCCGCCTGCTTTCAGGTGCCGGAATTGGAGGTTTTCTTCCCGGCGTTAAACAGATTGCTAATGTGGCCGCTCTTCCCGGAATCGTTGGACACTCAATTGGCCTTCCAGACATTCACTCCGGATATGGATTCGCTATCGGTGAGCATATATATATATCTATATATATATATATATATATATTTTTTTTTTTGTACGTACACACTTGTGTATTAGGAAGACTAAAGTGAACGTTTCTACGGGTTACTGCTGTGTTGCAGGGTTTCTGTCGACTTTAACGTCGATGGAGTGATCTTTGTAGGCTTGTGGAGTGTCTGTGAGTAGGCATACAGCGTGACTGTCGTAAATGTGAATGAAGCGATAACTATGGTGGTGGCGCTGCTCGTCTAACGAGTCTCTCAGATAAAACAGTTCATGTACAGTGTCAGTTTAATCATTTGACACAACAGTCCTACAATCGAAATTCCTACTACGAATAGCCGTCGTTACGGGCTCGGTACCAGTGGCAATAGAATCGTTGTTCCTTCAACTGTCGATTGAATTCAATCAAAGTAATTCAACTCAAATTTGATTAGGGATTATTCAAATGTGCTTAGCTGCTTACCAATATGCCGTTTCAATTGCATGGGTGTGGGTTACTTTTTAACCCTGCTATGCATTCTGCTATGCATTTTTGCTGTACCGGTAGGCAACATGGCTGCATTCGACATGAACGACCCTCTATCGGTCGTGTCGCCAGGAGGTGTCGGCTTTGACATCAACTGCGGCGTCCGCCTGCTTCGAACCAACCTCATGGAAAAAGACATTTTACCTCACAAGGTATGCACGATAAGTGTGTCTGTGGAACAGCCAAATCTATCTATCTATCTATATATATATATATATATATATATATATATATATATATCTAGCAACAGGTGCACGCATAACAAGTAGGCGGCGACTTTAACCGATTTTTGATTATGTTCTGGCCATTCCGATAATTCTGCTTGCTTACGCTACTTATTGCCTACTGGATTAATATATGCTAGTTTTGGTCATCGCACCACAGTTTGCACGCTTCGTCATTTTTCTCGTTTGTTACTGTTGCTTTCGTTCCTTGTTGTTCTGCCATCAGGAGCAACTCGCACAATCGCTATTCGACCACATCCCTGTTGGAGTGGGCAGTAAGGGCATTATCCCGATGAATGCAAAGGACCTCGAAGAGGCGCTCGAAATGGGAATGGATTGGTCTCTCAGGTATGGTGTTGAGTCCGCGAACCGCTCGGTCTTGTTGCCGCTCCAAGTCGAGACGAGCTTTTGTGAGAGGTTAAGCGCGCCATAATCTTATCTGTGCATGTATGCAGTATTAATATACTCGACACGAGTTTTTTTAAACCAAGGAATACTCTCACTTATTTTTTCGCCAGAATATTAACATAAATTGTTGGTATTTGAAAGTTTGTTTAGACACGCGTGCACATCAGTCAATATAAATTCGCGTCACGTGCAATCAATGTTTGTCTTGTATTTTGTCTGCACGATGCTCTTTGCAGAAGTGATTATTTTTGTGTTTTTCTATCTACTGACGTTAAACGTACGTATTTTCTGCGTATCCGATTTTAATAAGCCGCCATGTAGGCATGATTTCTCATATTTTCTTTTTTTTTATTAATTAAGAATTAAATAATAATTAAAAATCTTACGTTGAACGTTCATAAGCATGTCTCCTTCCCTCTTTTCGGCTTTCTGAAGCTTTAGACCATTTTGTGGCAAATTTCTCTTTATATTGGAAAAACGCCGCCATAGCGGCCTAGCGATAACTGCGCTTAGCTATATTGTGCCTTAATCATTATTCTTACTACTAACAGTATTATTTTATTTCAGGGAAGGTTATGCATGGGCCGAAGATAAGGAGCACTGCGAGGAATACGGAAGAATGTTAAATGCCGACCCAGCTAAGGTATCCAGCTTATGCTATATATACTTTTATATTTACACATATGGCTAATTGAATTTTTGTAGGTAATACTTCGGTCAACAAGGTTTTATGCCATATTAGCTTAATGGCTAGAAGGTCACATGTTGTTGAATGGTCGAGTTGTATTTAGTTTTTGTCAATGTTTGATATAAGTAATTATGTACAATATTACGCTTCCTCGATGCCGAGCACGCCTGGTTATGTAGAACACTTAGCAGGGTGTTTCAATACTTTTTTTATCTATATCTTTACATAAGTGAGAACATAAGTTTATGGGGGCGCATTTTTTAAGTAATCATATAACATAGAAGCAAATTGTAAGATGGAACTAAGAGGGTAAATGGCGCATAGGCGCCCAGCTACGGTTTTACTGTAGTGATTGCTTTAACTGAATCACTACTTGGTATAATACTATGAAATATCAGATCTGTCCTATTAGTGATATTTATGCAGTGCGCCGAGACGAGTGATATTTATGCAGTGCGAGAGAGAAAATCCGGTCGGGATCATTTTGAAAGCTGTTAGAAATACCTGCCATTAGTTGTGATGGAGCTTACAGCTGGATTAAGAACCCTATCGGGTGAGCGTTTCACGCTATTTTTGTGTTCAGAGCAAGTTGTAGTACAATATTTTATTTTGTATATGTGCATATACAACGTTTAATTAATTGGTACTATTTATTATTATTGTAAGGAGAGTATGGTATTCTGGCTTGATATAGAGGTAAACATCATTTGCTTGAACTAAGGGAACATGGCTCGTACTAGAATTTAGTGACGCTGATGGTATTCGAATTAGCGAAACGACTAGCTTTTTGTCACCCTGTTGTTTATCGGCGACTACAGGTCTCATCGAAAGCAAAGAAGCGGGGACTCCCTCAGCTTGGTACGTTGGGAGCTGGTAATCACTACGCCGAGATTCAAGTAGTTGAGGAGATCTTTAACCCAAAGGCTGCGTCGAAGATGGGTGTGGAAAAAACAGGACAGGTAATATGATTTGCTGAGTCGTAAACACATAGATAGTTTAATTGTATGATTCTTAAGCGAATTTTTACTGCGCTAACATGTATTGTGGGTCGCACACAGTTTAAGGCTCGAACAACACAAACTTTGTCTGACCTATAGTCCTTCGAAAATTGGAAAAGTACAAGCTCACGCAAATGGGCCTTTATGAGTGCGATTTTTCTTTTACCAAAAAAAAAAACGATTACACCGCGGACGATTTGATATACGTTTAGTAGGAATTAATTAGCTAAAGAATAGGCTATAAGAATAGCGCATCCGCTGAACCGAGTGAAGCTTACTAACGAAAAGAGCTTTTTTACTATATATATATATATATATATATATATATATATATATATGTTTCGTTTTCTTTAACTTGGCAAAGACGCGCCTCCAACGCTTTGCACTCCAAGATGTATGTACCAATTGTGTCGGTTTCGTGCGGTTGATGTTGGACTTTCAGGTTTGTGTGATGATTCACTCTGGGTCGCGTGGGTTCGGCCATCAAGTAGCAACTGATGCGCTGTTAGAGATGGAACGCGCGATGAAGCGCGACAATATTGAAGTCAACGACAGGCAGCTTGCCTGCGCCAGAATTCAGTCACAAGAAGGTTGGTATTTTGTTTTTCGTTTGATTCCTAACCACGACTTCTCCTGCTACTTCTGAAACTGCTACCATAACCGTAATAATAGGACCCGCGACTATGAGTCTGTGAGTGTTCATTTGTTTTTAAGATTAATTTTTACCTTTATCATTTTAAGTGTTCATTGTTTTTTAGACTTTTCTTCAATTCTCTGACGGACTCTCTCTCGGACAATTTCTCAAATCTACATTGGCATGATTTGGCTTCGACCAAGACACGTTCAACCATGCAGTTGCTGCTTTTTGCGTTGTCAACAATTTGCAATATTTATTAGTAAACATACTACGAAAAGCAACTATCACGACACTGTAGAAATAACAATAGCAAATATATGAAGCTAAACGGATTTTAGTCTTCATTATGAATATCTAATTATGAAACTTTGTTACATCTACTGCATGTACGTATTTTGTATCATTAATTATATTGTTTTTCTCTGCGAGCTCCTGCCGTTTATTAGCTGGTCGACTGACAGTGATTATCCTCTCTATGCATTTGTGAATTTACCATCACTAGGGCAAAACTACTTGGCCGCAATGTCTGCTGCAGCCAACTTCGCCTGGGTGAACCGAAGCAGTATGACATTCCTCACGCGACAGGCATTTGCCAAGATGTTCAACTCCACCCCTGACGATCTTGACATGCACGTCATCTATGATGTCTCTCACAACATTGCTAAGGTCTGGTGCATACATATCCTCCTCAGAAATTTACTACCATGTTCCGTCCTAACCTAAGTTTTATGTCACTCAATGCTTGTTAATCCAGGTGTTATTGATCTTAGACATCTGCGTCTTCTATTATATGCAAACTCAGGTTTACCTTAGTAGTAAATTGGAGAAGTACATGAGATCCTTTTTGTTGCCTCGGACTC
Organism: Dermanyssus gallinae; assembly: GCA_003439945.1. NCBI lineage: Eukaryota > Metazoa > Arthropoda > Arachnida > Mesostigmata > Dermanyssidae > Dermanyssus > Dermanyssus gallinae. The sequence continues at coordinate 1,361 of QVRM01002542.1, read as the reverse complement.
GGTAAATAAAGGGTTAAAGTTTTCGACTCGTTTTGTGCCTACAGATCGAGGAGCACATGGTGGATGGTCGCCAGCGTACCTTACTCGTGCACCGCAAGGGGTCAACGCGCGCCTTTCCCCCACACCATCCATTAATTCCTGTCGATTACCAGTTAATAGGACAACCCGTTCTTATCGGCGGCACAATGGGAACATGCAGCTATGTTCTTACAGGTAATGCTTAACTATGCATTTATTTTCATTTGGAACTAGCGAGCTAAGAGTGTATAGATAACGACGTAGATCAGTAAAAATCCAATCAGTTGCATGAAAGCATATATAATAAGATAAAACTCTGTACTTCAATAAACTCAGAAAAGTAGAAGAATAAAATGGGGAATTACATATATATATATATATATATATACTTTTTCGGACTGACCCTTAGCCAATATTTAACGTCCACGAGACTGCTTTCGCATTGACTCATAAGACGGACCCATAAATACAAATGTGCAATGGTGGGGCTCGAACCTGTGCACCTATGTGTCTCGCCCGGTCGCGAGGCGCACGCTTAAGCACCACGCTACCGGGTTTGACATATATATTTACATAACATATCCTAATCTAAATTTGTTCTTCGACAAACTTGTTGACTTTTTGTCTGAACCCGACAGGAACGGAAGAGGGTATGGCGCGTACATTCGGCTCAACGTGTCACGGCCGCGGGCCGAGCCCTGTCACGGGCGAAGTCCCGCCGAAATCTCGATTACCAGGATGTACTAACTAAGCTCGAGAGCCAGGGTATCTCAATCAGGTTGGTTAACTAAGGGCTTCCCTAACAAAGGAAAGAACAGGTGGCTGTTAATTTCATCTAACACGTTTACCTGCCTGGTCATGGCAGACACTTACAAATTATAGAATAGATGCATCCATATAAAATAATCGCTTCAGAAAGGTTGGCCTCCTCTCACTTTATTATCAACTCGACCCAGAATATCCCTCAAAATATCGGCGGCCCGCAACTATTTTCAAGAGCAATGCCCTTTGCTGTCTGCTGTCATTTTACAGAGTCGCATCACCTAAACTCGTCATGGAGGAGGCTCCGAGAGTTATAAAAACGTCACGGATTGTAGTGAATACTTGCCACGAAGCTGGAATTTCCGCTAAATGCTTTAAATTACGCCCTATTGCTGTCATAAAGGGTTAACCTCTATATCGATATATCTAAACGTATTATAATGCGTGCTGTATATGTGTATACAACAACAGTCGTAGAGGATATTGGACTTGGGGTTTTTAGAGGTTTTATTAAATCTGCATAAGAACTTGGCAATCTTTGGAAAGAAAGAAGAATGCGGTGTCTCAGATTGGAGCACGAT
>QVRM01002541.1:0-35469 GCA_003439945.1 Dermanyssus gallinae | reverse complement strand
TGGAAACCATGCAAACAAATTTAAGAGTGGTTGGTCTGGGTCTCGAACCCAGTCCTCCCGACGCAAGGCAAAGGCTTTGCCACTAAGCCATCTTGCTCGGCTAATCGCTACATACACAACAAGCGCCATACTTGAATTGCCCAGACATCAGGCGGCGCCTGGGCCAATGCCTTTGGAAAAGCCCTCGTTACCACATAAATTAATTATTATTCGTGGCTGGTTAAATGATATTGTGAAGCCAAAAGCTCGCAACGGCCGTACCATTGACGAAAGTCTAGTACGCAATTGTCTTCATGTCAATTGACGAAGTCTAGCACTCATTATTCCTAATAAGCCAAGGCAGCAGGCGTCCCAGGCGGTACCCATTGGGCGTTAACGTTTGGCCCGGGTTTCATATGCAGCACATTTCCCCCGTATTGGCAGTAGCCTTAACAGCCCTCGAATGGGCCACGACAGAATGACAATATGAATTCGTTGTCATCCAACCGAATATCGTATGCCTTGCCCCCCTTACCACCGTTAAGTGGCCCCGGGAGAGTTACTATTGGGAGTTAGCACCGTCTGACCAACTTTCATTTTGGCGCGTGAAGGTCCCCGCAGCGCGCGGAAGTCGCGCACCAGCGGACAAACGCCGGAAAGAGAGTCATAGGTACTCCCGTATTTTGGGTTGACTCTTGGCCGGAGCGGCACCCTCATGGAAGAACCCCTCAGCCCTCCGCTCCGTTTACCGGCGATCGCCACGAGAAGGCGTCCAACCCTGCAACTATAACTCACGTCTCTGTACCCTGGGGGCGTCATTTTGTTTGGTTCATCGACGAGGCATTTGGCAACCATTAGAGAGTCTGGTATGGGGGTGGGGACTGCCGTGTCACCCTTCCTCGGGCCGCCGGCCACCCTACTTGGATGGTCGGGACCGGTTGGAAGAATCGGACCTATGCCCCCTGCGATGCGCGTCACTTTAGATACGAAGCGATGCCTAGCAGTTACCGTTCCCTGGGGGTGGGGGGGAGGCGGGTGTTAGTGGATTTGTGAGTCCCACACTAGTCACTGGCTGTGGTGACGCATGTACATCACGATTCCCGTAATCCCCCATATTAATGCTGAGAGGTTTCAGCATATAAACAAAAAGTACGCAATTGAAGGTTCACTCAATGCGAGTTTTAAAGATAGAAGTCGCTATTTTTTTTTTTTATAACCTGAGGTTGAAGGTAAATCTTGCATAAGACACCGGGCGATACGTTGGGTATTCGCCGCGGTAGTGTCAGATTCTTACTGACTAAACCCCCAACCGGTAAGTATCTTGGGGATGCCATCCCGTACTAAAGTTGAATATTACTTCGAATAGCATCCTTGCAGGGACCAGCTGTCGGCGCTTATCGCCAACCTTGTCTTATCCCGCGGTAAGTCCTCAGGTTTGCTGGGCCGCCGTGGCGGCCAGCCGGGCGATCCTTGCCCGCTCCAGGTGGTCCTTGCGTTTCAGCAGCTCTTCTGCAAGCTGGGCTCCTTTGTGCCAGTGCTCCTCCGACGCGCAGATATACCTGACGAAGCCTCTCATTCCGTGTGCGCCGAGCTCTCGGGCTAGTTGTTGATCCATCCGCTCCGCTCGGACGTCCTGCAGCGCACTGCATAGTAGCAGGGTGCGCAGTGGGGAGTCCACGTCGCAGGCGGGCACAGTGTACAGCTTTCAGCAATATCTTTAAACCTGGCCAGATACTGTTTGAAGTCGCCGTGGCCAGTCAGGAACTGCGTCATAAAGTACGTCGTGCCGCCACCTGGTCTGTTGATCCATTCTCCTATGTACGGAATGATTTCGCGTGTGGAGGCGCCGGGTCGGTTTTCGACTACCGTGTCCCACCGGGCTTGCCACGCGAGCAATGTTTCGGCCTTCTGCTGCTCTGCGGCGAGTGTCGGGTCCGCCCATTTCCTTCTCCTCTCCTCGGCCTTGAGGTCCCACGGGGCTGTGCCCGCGAGGACACACGCCGCCTCTCCGTTAACGTCCCGGTAGGCCTGGACCGTCCGGAGAGCAAGTATGCGCTGGGCCTTCATCATCGTGTTTCTATTGCACTCGGTCCGGAGCGTAGATTCCGCCCAGACCGGTGCTCCAAAAAGCATGATTGATTCGCCGACGCTTGCCAGCAGGCGGCGTTTGCCCTCCTTGGGTCCTCGGATGTTAGGCATGATCCTGGCTAGCTGTCCGGCAGCCTTCGTCGTTTTCGCCGCTGCGATCCGTATATGAGGCGACCCTCGCAGTCCACGGTCCAGGTGCATGCCAAGGTATCGTACAACTTTGGACGTCTTTATCGCCGTACCATCAAGTCGGATATCTAAGTCGCGGCAGGCTTTTTTGCCGACGAGGAGGGCGGCCTCTGTCTTCGCCGGGGCGAGTTCGAGCCCGTTTTGCCTCATCCACAGCGAAATTTCCCACAGGGCCAGGTTGGCCTTGGTTTCCAGTTCGCCGGGACTTCGCGCTTAGACTGTCACCGCAACGTCGTCTGCATAGGCCAGCAGGTCAACTCCGGGCGGGAGGTCTCTGAGCCGCAGAACTCCGTCGTACGCCAGATTCCACAGCAGTGGACCAAGGATCGATCCCTGTGGCACCCCCGCCGTAATGGTTAGCTCTGTCCCGGCGCTGGTTAGGTCCCTCTCCTTTAGGTAGTCCGAGACCATCCTGGTCAGGTACTGTGGGACTCTCCTGGCTCTCAGCGTTCGCAGAATCACCTTCCATGGAAAGGAGTGTAACGCGTTACCTACGTCGAGTAGTATGACCAGATACAGTTCCCGGGTTTTACGCGTTGCTTTCCGGAGGGTTCCGCCTTGGACAGGACCCTGTGGATAGGATCTCGGCGCGTGTTACCGGGGGTGCTTCCTCGTCGGGAGTCAGAGGTCGCTCTTACGGGGTTCGATCAAATTCGGGCTGCCTCGGGAATAGTTGCTCGAGGGCTGCTTTCCTTTCGTCGGTAGTTAACGTTGTCTCGCACCTTCCCTTGATTTTCCCCCGAACAAGCTTGTACGGCTTGCCCCATGTGTCTTGTTCCACGCTATCCAGGAACTCTTTCCATGCGCGTTCCCTACTTTTGGCGATTTCTCGCCGTAGTAAGGCACGGCACTTCCGGAGCTCCCCGACAGCTCCCGCCATTCGGTCATTGTTATCCCCCACTTGACCTCGCGGCGGGCTCGGAGGCAGTCTCTTCTCCTTCCGGCGATCTCTTCCGTCCAAGAAGTCGCTACTTAAGGCCGACGGTCTGCTCCATCTCTGTGGCCATATAGCAGAAGGCTGTGTGAGTGTAATGTAGTCATTCATCGTATGAGAATCAAATTTGATCTGAGCTAAGTTAATTTTAGAGATGTTAGTTGCGTACAACTGTTGAAGTCTCGTAAGTGACTAATCAGATCTAGAACTGCAAACGGAACGGCAAGCGTACGTCTACGAATGCTTCTCTGTAATTGTGAAGAAACTAAGGGGCAATTGATCTTGCACGTGAAGAATAGAAAGATAAATACTGCGAGATGCGCTGGAAGGGCTAACGTCGCTGTTGTTATAGTTCCCGGCACTTGGAGGAACCGACAGAACCCACTGCGCTGATTTGCAATGAAACAGATGGATCTCTCCCTTTTGGACAGAGCGTTGTGGGCATACACGTTGGCATTCATGGTAGCCGTTTGATTGCCCGGCCAATTGTACTCGAGGCTGCCAACCATCAGGGCATCAATACCCTGTCTAATATCTGTTTAAAGCGTCGTATAATAAGGAGTGCCGGGTGACCAACCCAGTGTCTTTTTTCGGAACATGGAGATTGTGCCACTGAGGAATCCACAGACATGTCATTCCTAAGAGTCTCACTCGTGCTTTGCCCGCCCGACAAATCCTCTTTTCTGACCTTCCCCATTCAACACATCAGTTCCGCCACCCCCTCGTCTTCGCTGAGTACTTCCTATTATATAGTATACTTTAATTTATGCGCCAAACCTGGCGTCATTCGCCTATTAACTTCCTATGATTGTGCAAATTATATTGCTGCGAGATTCATACCAGGATCTTTTCTGAATTCTTATCCGGAATCTTGGATGGAGAGTCTATGACGGATCGAGTGAATTAACTTATGATGATAGATACGCATCACTTCCTTGTGATCATGTGTCTCGTGGAGGTGGTGCTCTGTGTATTAATTAGAATCATCTATAATGCTGTGAAATTAAAATGTGCAGTGATATAGAAATAGTCGATACGGATTTCCATGCTACAGCTGGCCGTATTAAATTTGTCTGTTTTACGCATTCAATGTTCATACATTTGCACTCAATGCCAGAACCTCATTAGGTGAATATGTGTAGTTTATATATATATATATATATATATAAGTTCGCTAACTCGTGTTATACAATTTGGCAGGATATATTGCGAGACTATCCGGGCCTGTCGGGTCTTCTCGTAGCCTCAGTGTTCAGTGGGTCGCTGTCGACGCTGTCGTCCGGCTACAATGCTCTGGCTGCCGTTACGTGGGATGACTTCGTCCGGCCGAAAGTTAACGTCTCTGACAAGAGCGCGGTCTACATCACAAAACTAATCGGTTGGTGACGATCATTGAGTGTTTTCACGTGTTTTAACCATTTAGCTTACAACTAGAGCAGCAACAAATAATTGTGTTGTCAAGTGTAAATGAATATATATATATATATATATATATATACGCATACCTTAGCACGTAAACTTTCGCCCGTATTGCACATTTTCTTTTTAGTGTACTAACTGTAACATTCTTAGCAAAATTCTAGCGACACAGAACAGAATTGAGTATTATTATGTATTCATGCTGCTAAGCCAGCAGCCGGAAAATTCAGTACAATCACAAACACTTATTTGGAGTTTTACACAATTGGTACTTTTATTAAATACATTAAGACATTGGCATTCTAGATCACGCCGGCCTGACAAAAACAGCTAACAGCAGGCCATGTTCTGAACTACAGCGCTGCAGCTGTGAGGCGTTCACTTTCAGCTAAAACGGTGGCCAACGAATGTTGTTCCCTGATCTAAAATGACACTTCATTAACGGCTCAACGAACAAAACTCACAGAGTAAATAAGTTTGGAAATCATGCACAAACGTTAAGAACGAAAGGCCTTGACACACTGGTTTGTAACGCTTCCCAACACATGATTGTTGCTATTGCTGTTGGTGTCATGATTGTTGCTATTGTTGCTGCTGTTGAATATCGTCGAGGTGCTGTCACTACGCAATTGCTGAACGCAGCAGAGATGGCTTAGACGGCTGGTGCACGTGCTAGAAAACTGAGGCACTGCTCTCATGCGTAAAGTCGAATTCTGTTCAAGTAGAGTTCTATCTTTTCACCGTTGTTGATGTTAAATAGGGTTGAACATTGCAATTGCCCTACTGTGGCATTCCGCTGCTGAAAAGGGCCCAGACAATTCAATTCGCTTTCAGTTTTGTCTAGTCTAAGCTCGCTATGACTTGGCTAGAAGGGTAGAGAAGGAAAAGAAAAAGGAAGAGAGAAGCTTTCAGCCCTATATACGACATTTGAGGGGGCAGCATAGGTGTTGTTGCATAAACTCGCCAGTCTTCGCAGGGTGAATAGAGAGTCACTGACAAATGACGACGACAAAGCGACAGAACGCTGCAGAACAAGAAGAACAAGATATCGACGAAGGAAGAGAATCGAGGGAAGAACAAGATATCGACGGGCTAATCCGGACAGTATTTCGGTTCGATATCCGACCGAGTGAGAGTGACAAAAGAGAGTGTTTGTTTGGCCAATTTTAATCGACGTTGTTGTTGTTGTCGACGTCGTCGTCGTTGTCGTCATCATTGTCATCATTTGCAGCGGCGCTGTACGGCGTACTGTCGGTGTTCATCGCGTTCGTGGCCGGATCGATGGACTCGATTGTGCAGGCGTCATCGTCGCTGATCGGTGCCATGACCGGCCCACTGCTGGCGATCTTCGTGCTCGGCGTGCTCGTGCCCTACGTACGCAAGAACGGCGCCATCTACGGCGTGTGTCTGGGCCTCGTGTTCGCCTGGTGGCTCACGTTGGGCTCGATCATCTATCCGCGCGTCGGCGACGACCTGCCGACCAGCAACGCCCAGTGTCCCGCCCAGACGTTTCTCCTGCTCAACGACAGCGTGACCTCGGACAACGGCGCGCTAGCGTCACTAAGCGCCGACGTGACAATGGTCGCGGCGGCGGCGGCGGCCACAACGCCAGCAGGTCTGCTGGCAACAGCGCTGACGTCGCATGTACCGCTGCTAACAACGCCCGGCGTGGCGACGCCCGGCTTGACGACGCGCGGCTCATTCGATCCGCCGTCGACGCCGGACGGAATTCTCGCCTTCTATCACATCTCGTTCATCTGGATCACCGGTCTCGGTTTTGCCGTCACCGTGATTCTGTCTGTGCTGATCACGGCGCTGTTCGGTACGTGTCGTCAAGTTCGGTTTGTTTGCAAGAACGAGCATGTTTACACAGTTAGTAGTTACTCGTCTAGCCCCAATTGATTAAGTCCGCAGATTGTGAGGAATGCTGCTTTGGCAGAGAGAGAGAGAGAGACAGTGAATAAGTGAGTGGATGTGTGTGTTTTAGAGAGAAAGAGAGAGAGAGGGGGGTGGGTATCCGTCGTGCCGGGATCGAACTCACAGCTGACTTTTTTTCAAATTGACTTTGAATTGAATTCGAAAACTTCACATTTGGCTCGTGTCACAGTGCACCAGTTGGCCGAAAGCTCAACGACTTCATCCGTCACTAAGCATGCACGTCTGTCGGATTCAGCCAATTCACACAAGAATTGAGTCCCCTTCTTCACCTCCCCTGCACACAAGAAGTAGAACTTGATATGGGAGATCTGGGGCAGACACTCAGGATCTGTTCTGAATTAGGTTTCTATGATTCCAAATTAGATACGGAGTATGCAGGAAGCGACTGTTATCGGTCACAGCCGCAGCGAAGAAGCACCTAGACCCAGCCCTTATTTAGCTTGGCAAATAGAGAGGATGTAGGCTTTTTCATGCGTGCGCCATCGCTGTAGTGGTTCTTTTAAAATTTGGCCTTTTGTGACCAGTCTTGCCAGCTGTCTGTGCAAAACGTTACTTGCAAAAACCATAAAGGTTTGCTACCTTTCGTATGATACCCGTCCGCTTATGTGAGATAGAGTCGCATTTGCATAAAAACAACATTCAGAAGCTCTTCGTGTAGTCTAGGATGTGAACACGCAGGTTAGTAGCTCTGCACGAGCGGTTCTCTAAGGCGGATATAGAGTTTTGTAGTCTAGAAGTGATCTCCGCGGAAAAATCTCATGTCACATGCCGCTATGTGATTTATAAGCAGAGTGTGGCCACTGGTGATCAACTGATGCACAGAGAGTGGACTAGAATTAAAAACATTTTTGAGGAGGTTGTTTTTAATTCCAGACTATCTTCCGTCCCCTACGGGCTTGGGACTTAACCTGGGGTATATCTTCAATGCACCGAGGGCCAGACATGTTAAGATATCTAGGATTTCCTCAACAGTCCTTGTGGCAGAATGGCCGCTGACTCTCGGCGGTATGATTTATCATCTATTTTCAATGAGCATCGCTCAAAAACAATTCGATCAACAACAGGGATTGAACCGGCGACATCCCGGTAGATGACAACCATGACTAGCGCAATAGTCTCCTAGACCACGCCGCCACTATAGTGGACTGGTTGAATTGGTTTGGGCTGCTGCTGCTGGTTCTGCGAGTGCTACTAATTGTCTTCTTCGCATCTATAGAACACTTCAGGGCAGCAAATTATTTACGCATTTCCAGGGAACAGAAAAATTAACTAAAAATATCTATCATTGTCGCAATTTTGGCTGCAATACGGCTATCTGCTAGTTCGATGTGTAGAATCAAAACTTTGTTATGGTTAGCGTTTTTGTCGGTTTTTATTAATATTAATATTCTATACCGTGATCACAATGGAGACAGATGCTAATGATGTTTTTGTTTCTTTCAAACAGATGACAAGGAAAGCCGCGTAGATCCGCGATATGTCGCACCGATCGCTCGCCGATTTATGAGCTCCCAAGAAAGTCCGCTTAAGATGGCCGCATACAAAACAGTGCCTCTATTGGAAAACAACGGAACCTCGCCGCTGTAGAAAAACGCCGGCGCCACTGTATGCATTTAGTCACCAGTGTTGTACTTATGTCGCATAAGTAGACCATCGACGTCTCGCTGGAGACACATTTCGCCGATTTGCACGTCAAATGAAGTTGACTCTTACGAAGAACACGCAACAGGTCATGGACCACCGTTTCTAGTTCTGTAAGCAGTTTTGTACAACCGACCGTAGTAAGGATTCGTACGGTCTTGTACGCCTGTGAATAAAGAAGTCATCGCCGTATCTCTGTATATATATTAATATAGATATAACAGAATTGTTTAGCGTTTTAACATTAAAATAAAGATATAAAGAAAATCATGTGACCACTATGCCCGAACGAGTGTCGTTCTTCTATACTCTACATGAAATGGAGAAACCTTTGGAAGCCTATATTTGTTGTATTTGTTCAGCTTTTAGGTTTAAAAAAATGGCTGTTTAACAAACAGTTTCGTCAACCTCGAGTCCACGATCGTATTGATTTAGTATAGTACCTAGTCGTATAGTGTCGAGTCCACACCACCAGCCACAAATATCGACGATTACATTGCTACGAATGCCACGAATCATACCAGACTCAGATGTGCTTTAGCCTAAAAGCGCCTTTCCCTTATAGTCGATGACTGTTTGGCACGGTCGAACGCGTTCAGAACGTCATAGTCGAACTGCAACAAAATAGCCACAGAGGTCAAAAGTGTCCTCGTGTACGAGAACATCGTCGACTTGCGATTAACGAAACGATCGGAAATCGTTAGCGCATCCATGTGCTCCCGGTAGGACAGAATCGATTGAACTTCGGCGAATACCGCCGCGCGACTCAAGTGGGACCCGTCTTCGTCAGGGGGACCCGGTGTACCGCTATGAACAATACCGGCCACAGCGATGCCACGGCCTGCGGTCGCTTCGATGGCTTCACAGATCGAGGGCGCTTTGACGCTAAACTTTGAACGGGCCGAGCTGGTGTCGGCGGTGGCTGTGGTCCTCCTCGGCGTTCGCCTCCGCATGGCAGGAGACGTCGATGTTACGGCCGACCGAAGCAGTAGGAGCTCGGCGCGATGGCATTCGGCGACGACAGCCGAACCCAGGCGCGCTGTTTCGAACACCTGAATCACCTGTGCGCACGCCACTGCAGCATACGTGATGTCCGCCAGATAATTGTTCTGCGTGCGGCCGCCCAGTAACACGGCCGACCCGAAGCGTCGGCCCAGCAGGAAGGCAATCTTGACGTAGATGACGAGCAGAACCTTGCTGAAGATCGTGTTCAGCTGGGCTATCTGCGATCGAATCGAGTGCTTGGCTTGCGAAAGTCGCCAAATAATTGCCGGCTTGATGGGCTTCGTGAGCATAATGGGCTTCGTGGACATAATGGGCGTCGTGGGCATCGTGGGCGTCGTAGTCGTGGTGGTGGTGAGAAAGTTCGCGAGACAGCGAAGCTGACAGAGTACGGCGGATTCGCACTGAGCGTACATGCAGAACGTCAGGTACTGTACAGGCCACACATAGAGGCCAGACACGTGTGCCAACTGCACGATCAGCGGATCTCGGCGGGCGACGGAACGCACGGCGTTATAGACGTCAACGGCAAACGACGGTGTGATCAGCAGAAGCTGTTTAACGAAGGGCACCACGTCAAACGTCAGGCAGCACATCGCTTGTCGCCGGAACAGGATCCTCGACAGGATTCGCTCGTGACGCATCATGGCCGCCCCGCCCGACAGCATGATGAGACACGAGTTCACACGGTGTCCGACGGCAACGAAGAACAACACCGCAGGCTTCTCTTTCGCCTGGCGGACGACTTCAACGATGAGTCCGCTGGCGAATACGGCGAAAGCAACCAGCGTCCCGAATCGACACAGCCGATCGAGCCGCCTCGTGGCGCCGGGTTCGGGCGTATCGCCGGCGCCGAACGGGTGCCGGCGTCGGGGTTTGACGTCGATTCCGTACAGGGCGAACACGGAGCAGAATAGCCTGGTGTACCAGGAGAGGCGTGGCGGGTAAGTGAGGCCCTTCGGATGGCCAGTCATAGCTGTCACGATGCGGCGAGCTCGCCGGCAGTGGCTAAGTGAACCGATCTGCTCAGTTTATCGTATCGATACCTTTCCCGAGATTACAGCGTTACGAACGCGTCGCGTGGTGGTGACCATCTTCCGCGTCAGTCAGGATCTGCAGTTCAGTCGGCCGATCTGTTAGGATCTGCAGCCTGTATAGCGTTTAGTAGGACAATGAGATTTTGTATTTTGTACTTGTACAAACGGGTATTGGCGCCCCTATTGGGTGCTATACCACTTTGCGGCGGAGAGCCTACAATCTAACTAACAATATGCGTTGCCGGACGGGCGACTGATACGGTTACAATGCAGCAAGCAAGCGGGCATACACCAAATTGCATGTAATCCTGCTCTCTCTCGTTCTTTCTTTCTGCCTCACGTAATATGAAGAGCGTATACGCATTCTAATGGATAAGTTTCCCGAATTATCAGCACAGGGTCTGCCGAATACATACGAGCAGCAGTCGCTCAACAGGACAATGTATCATCGCTGTCGCTATTGTTCTGTGGGACAGTGAGCCTGAAAGCGTCTGGACTATGGTTTCAACACATGTTTTTTGTGTCGAAGCCAACGACAGCCGAAAAGCATACGCTTCCCCTTGTTCTCGCGACAGCAAGCGTCGCTTGAATGCGAAACAACCGTAACGTCATTGTTCCGATAAATAGAGGCTCTACTTGAGTTGTTTCACCTCATGTATCGACTATCATGCCATGCATAGACTGTCGATCGATACCGCGGGAGAAGCACCTTAATCAGTTTCTCAAGATACAAGCACACTTTGCGCTGTGTGCAACTTCTCTCTCTCTCTAGAGAGAGAGATTTATATATATATATATATATATACATATAACCAACATGTAGCTCAGAGCGACACACATGCTTACATGTAAGCTGCTCATTCTTTACGGTGTCTATGTCAATTGTACATATGCATGTATTTTCATAAGATCAATTTAAAACAGGCCGCTATTTCATATACGCAAAATTGGGCTCGTCCGGGATGTGAACCCAGGACCTCTCGCACCCGAAGCGAGAATCATACCCCTAGACCAACGAGCCACACTAGATGCAGTTATACCTAGGGGAGCAGCCGGGGATAGAATTAGAGGTTTTTAAGCAGGTTGTTTTTAACTCTAGGTTATCCTCCGTCTCCTACGGGCTTGGACCTCACTGTAAGACATATCTCACACAGCCGCGGACATGTTGAGAAAGGGGCAGCACAGCTGCTGGCTCTCAGCGATATATGGTTTATCATCTATTTTCGATAAACATTGCTCAAAGAAAATTTGATTGGCAACATTGATAGAATTCGCGGCATCCCGGTGGATGATAACCATGAATAGCGCGCTAGACCACGCCGCCACTACAAGCGACCGGGCCAATAATTAAAAACAATAAGGAGGTTGTTTTTAATTCTAGACCATCCTTTGTCCCCTGCGGCTTGGAATTCATTCTGAAGCATACCTTCAAGGCAGCGAGGGCCGGACATGTTGAGATATCTAGAGTTTCGCTAACAGTCCTTGTAACAGCATGGCCGCTGACTCTCAGCGATATGGTCTATCATCTATTTGCAATGAGCATACCTCAAAGAGAATTCGATCAACAACAGGGATCGAAACGGCGACACCCTGATATATATAGGCATTTAAAAAAATATATATATTTAGGCATATATATATATATATAAAGGCGAGCACTGCCGAGTGTGCAAATGTATTGTAAATAATTAATAAATCATCACAATATTTTCTATATATATATATATATATATATATATTATTCACACACCCTTTAGCAGGGGGCTTTATTGAGATCACGGAAGAAGGTTATTGCAAGTCAGCCTTCAGGCGGCATAGATATCGGGTTGTACATGAATAAGATTACGTGCTAAGCGCCATGCAAACATTTTGTTAACGATCCCACTTTGCTGGTTAAGTTGGACCTTCGTAGCCGAATTCAGACGATAACACTCGAATAGTAAAGCCATTACCCGTGACTATTTCCAATTTAGTTCAGAGAACTTGACATTCCGCAGGGCCGGGGTGCTAAGCCTTAATCTCTAGAGGTCTGAAATGCTTCCAAGTGACGCTTCCATAACGTCGTCGATATCTCTATGGCCCATACAAACTACATCTTCGTAAAAATAACCTAATTCCCTAGTTTACAGTTTTTCAAAACAGACAAAGAATTGCACTAGAAAATTGTGGCAACAAGATGTAGACCATGAAGGAGCAATTGCATCTTGCCGTTGCTGCACACAGTTACCGTTGCCTTCTGGACGGGTTCCTCTTAGACTCTACAATCGCCCATATCCGTAAAAGGGTGAAAAGCTAAACAGTTATCCGGGTTACTTAAAGCTGGGTCCGCTTTAATTTCATTTACAGACAGATCGTCAGCTAAGGAGCATTCCTTTTAGCTTGGCCACATGTTAGCAACACGTGACGCGATGTCCGCGAAGCGATCGGTTTTTGGCGGAAACGCGAGGTCCAGAAACAGCGGTCCGGGAGGCATCCCGGGTGTAACGATATCTGGGAAGCGTTCCTGCTCTTAACGAAAAATGAAGCTGAGAGCGTCTTGAGCGGACCTTGATAGTCTTTCGTCGATACGCGGACGCCAGGTTCACGCGCTGCGGTCCGCTTACGCATATATGTCGGTCCTAGCGCCAGAGCGTCTTAGTTCCGTCTCAAAGGGGTCAAGCAGGTGTAGTATGACACTGTGTCTGACTTTTTGGCACCCTCCTGCACGTCCTGGCGCTGAATGAGAATTAAAAACAAGTCAATAATAAAAATACTGCTAGGCGACTTAATCAATTGAAAGCAGAAATTACTGCCAACGAGTTCAAACTGCAGAATGGTCTTTTCCGCACTGTCACTGCACAAAAATGCGATAGAAGCATCAATGGCAAACCTGTCCCCGCAACTGAAGCATTTAATTTTTCTAGCTTTCGAGACACACACATTAGTTATGTACGTGGGAGCTGCTGTTGCATGCTAGAGGTGCTTAAACTCTAATAGGTCATATCGCTGCAAATTGCCGAAGCAATCTAGCTTTTAAGCGTTGTGGCCAGTCTGAGCAGGTCTGCCTATCCGCAGGGGGTAAATTGTATTAACTGCAGGAATCTATATTCGTCGACTCTATGTCCTGCCGCTTCCGAGCATGCAAAATCAAAAAAACGCAGGGCATAATGAAACTTCTACAGCCGGTCAGCACTGAAGTTTCTGCGTGACTGGTATTAAGGTTGTCGACTCGACGAACGCCTTGTCTTACATAAAGCCAGCCCTAAAGGCCTTAATGATCCAGATCGCTGAGACATCTTCCAGACTGGATGTTCGAGTCAATCTGCCAGGCTCCATAAGCATTTTTTCAGAATAGCACTGTTTCCCGCAAGCAGAAGTGCAAGTGGACTATACTGTTTTCAATCCAACCCGTCCTCCAAGATGCTCAGCGCAATATCTCCTAAGGCGGCGGAGTTTTTCAAAGACTTATTAAGGGCAATTTGCCGGCATCCATGTGAACGCAAAAACTGAAGAACGTAGGAAATCAGGTCAATTTTTCTAGTTTCGACAATTGCATACTTCTTGTATGAGGGGGGCGATGGCCATGACGCAGTCATAATCAGAGAAGTATGGCTGAATCACTTCGATCACCCTTCACACTCCATCGGCACTTAACGTGCGCTCCACTCGCCGAATCCCATCCTCCTTAATATTCAGTTTTGACGGAAATGCCCAGGCATTACGATCGCAAAGAGTCGTATTCTGTTCCCCAGGTTACTTCGACGGCTTCGGAGTCCTTCATCAAAGACTTCTTCAAAGACATCCGAAAAAATGTCAACAATAACTGCGATCGTCTAAGTAAATTAAAGAAAGTAAATTCCTGAAGAACAAATGCAAAACGCTGAGATCCGAGCTATCGTTTCCAGAAAGCGAAGAAGGCAGTCAGGGACATTTTTATCTCACATAGCCTATCTGCTGGCCGACGAACTGTACACATCTCCAAAGTTGCTCTCTTTGCGTCCAAAATCTCTCAGGTGTTGGATTCGTTTGACACTCTATTACCTACCCATCGTGTCCACTCCTAGCAGAACATTCACACATGCCACCATAACTGTTGTGCCTTTTGTTACAGAAGATAGCAGTATTCAATTGCTTGCGTGCCATATAGCCTTCATTTGGGGATATGCATACAATAAAACTCATTTCATGTTCTCCCAAACCTCAACCAAGCCAATCTCCAACAGTCTCTTTGTTCGCAAACTAAAAAATGGCTTACTACTGAATCAGTGCTGCGCTGTAAGTGACGTTTTGTGTCATTGTGATGTGACGACTCTCATTATGCTAAAACGAGTGAATCTTGAGCTCTCTCACGTCTGGTTACCCGACACTACTGCTTAAATTTTAAATTGCGATATTTTACTTCTTATGTGAAATATGGACTGACATTGTGTATTTTTGCTTTGCTTGCGAGATTTGTATCCAGCTCGACACAAAAACAAAGATGCCTAAATTATACAAATTGGGAGTTGTATGCAATCTGCGCAATCTGGCGTCCCCGCTGAGTGCGGACGAGTAGTATTATAAGTTGTAATTTGGTGCTGAAGCAAGTGTCTATGAACGCTTACCTTCCGTCGCCCTCAGCCATGTGTATGTACATATAGAAGGCGGCGAATCGCAAGAGCGAATTTATGGGATTAATCAATAATTGGTTCATTTAGGTAAATACGGCGTTGTCACTGTACCTTTGTTGACATATGACATGTGCGACTACGGCCTACCTTTGTTGGAGCATATGCTGCGTCTTGTCGCTAAAGGGTGAAGGTGCAGTCGATAGGGCTACTTTTATGTGTTCAACGCGAAGCTTGAATCATGGTCGATATCAAAGCGGCGTTTTATGGAGCCGCATGAGAAAAACGAAGCCAAAAAAAGAAATATTTTTCAAAGTATGCTCTGGCAGAAAGAGAGCTGAGACCAAGAAATAACTAGTCAGAAGGGTGGCTCGATTTGGAGAGCGTATTAGGGCTAAGGCAATTCTCAGTTAGTTATTTAATAACTATAAATTTCGTTTACTTGTTTGCTTAACGAACTATATATCGATGCAATTGACTATCGAGATCGATATTGATTAGTATTGTTGTAATATTTGATCGGGGCATTGTTACATAGCGTGTCAACGAATAGTCGCAAGTATACTAATTTATCTGAACAATAAATGTATCCTGTTATAGAACTAATGCGAAACGAGAACATATTTATATAAAGAATAATATAACACACAGCGCTGTATTTATTTCTCAATACTGGTTTTGCTCTAATGGGTAGAGCTCACATTTGTTGTCACTTACGGACGGCAAGGTCTGTTTACATATATATATATATATATATATATATATATAAAATATTGTGATGATTTATTAATCATTTACAATACGTTTGCACACTCGGCAGTGCTCGCCTTAATAAAAATGGTGGTAAAAAGGTGTCACGTGAAGTTAAGAGTCAGTTGTCCGTGTCCTTGCTTGATGGTTGCCCCCGCTCTTATGGACTTGGTGCGAGCGGTATATCCTCAAGGTTCCTTGCAAAGTTAAAACGGTGAGATCCATAAGATTCCTCTTCGTGACGCCGAGCCCCAAGAGCGTCCTCGCAGATTCGGAGTCCCATACACCACTCATAGAGATAGTGATGGATCCGAATCTGCGAGGTTTTTGCGGGTCGGGGAGCTCCGCTCTTAGGAACTCGACGTCATATTTGGCGATCTTGTCTTGCCGTGCTTTTGCCAGATCCCGGTTCGGGCCGCAAACCTCGGCATCTTAAACCCAGACCTCGGTAGGTGTTTTTATTACGAGGTCGGGCTTTAGACCCGGTATGCCCGGTCGACGGAATACTCGCTCACGAACCACCTCATGAACCCTTTCGTGGAGAAGACGCGCCACGCGATCACAGACGTCGTCATGTCTCTTTATGGTTTGTTTGTGTGTTGTATCGCACATCTGAGCGACATGAGCCAACGTCTCAGGCGCATGACACCCGTGCCTACAACGTTTGTTGTAGCCCGGGCGTCCCCTGGCCAATCTGGCACGCGTTGGTAGTGCGTTGATCCTGAGCTTTAGTAGGTTTAAATACTCCTTACCAGATAGGTAGGGCATACTCTTAATCCAGTAATGTACAAAGGGCGTTTCGTGTGCTTTTTTAAAATGTGCCCCATCGAACGTGTTGTGTAGTTGTTGAGACCAGTAATCGGTCTCTTGTGTAGCGGTCTCAATGGAGGTTCCCAAGAGCTCGCAAAGAAGTCTTGTTTTCGCAAGATCTTGTTTAGAGTGCTCGGTGGTTAGCATCCATTGGACCCCAAGGTGCGTGGAGTGTTGTAGTGCTGTCAGGCGGGAGAGGCGGAGTCTGGGAATGAATGTTTGGAGGCAGGGGATGTCTAGACCGCCGTGTGCTGTGTGCGTGTACAGGTAGGCGTTCGGCACCGAGTTTTCGAGCTTAAGCCATTTCGACTTAACAACCTTTCTGATCTCTTTATCTAGGTCACTAAGGAAAAATATGAGTCTTTGGTGGGGTTTAAGGGGAGCTATCGTGAGTCTGTTGAGTAAATTAAGGAGTATATCCTTGGTGGAGTCAACTCTGCCATTGCTGTCAAAGTCGACTCCAAGATATATATATATATATATATATATATCAACACACATTAATCGGATTGCGGCCGTACTAAACATCTAACCTAGCCTACTCTATGCACACCGATTCGTGAAGCAGCATCTCAACATGCCCCACACTGACCTACCCCCTGGGTAGCAGCTAGCTGCTCGGCTGTACCGCGTGGTACCGCCGCCTTCGGACGCCGCTGGGGCCAAGTGATCGACTCTAAGCGATCCGGAAAAGACAAGAGCCAAGAGTGCCTCTAACATTGTAGCGGTCGTTTATATACCGCGTTTGATGACCCCACGCTACTACATCGGCGGCAACTTACAATGTGTACCCACTGTGCTTTCACATCGTCTGCTTACGTACATTACGCACGTCACTCTAGCTTCCGTTGTCTTCACCGTCTGCTCTAAGTGTATAGCGCGCTCTAATTATCTGTGACATAATCCCCCTTTTGAGGGACAAAGTCACCTCAAAATAACATTGTCAGTAGCCTAACAAGCATCATCTCAATCACACTCCAATGTATGTCTCGTGATACATTACATGGCGGCCCACAGAAACCTCGCAAGCGATCGCGCTGGTCGACTGGCGAACCGTCCCTCGCCGAGATGAACACGGTAGGCGCGCAGTGTTCCGTGTCTTCCTTGCAGAGGCTCTTGAATGAGGCCGAGTCGCCAGAATGCTTGCGGTAGTGCTTCGTGTTCCATTACGACGCCGTCGCCCCTCTTGAGCAGGTCGTTCCGCTCTCCTCTGCCCCGTAGAGCTTTTCTCAGTACGAGCATGTATTCAACCCGCCACAGCTTCCAGATCGAATTCAGTAGCTTTCCTGCTGCTTCTATATCTTCTTGCTTGTATATCTTCTTCGCAAGCCCGCCCAAATGATTGCTGAGCGACGTTATTTTGCCGGCTGGTAACGTCAGCGGCACCCTTGGCGTGAGGAAATTACCTGGTGCCAGAACTCTCGGCTCGTCGGGTCGACCGTTATGAGATTCATAAGGGTAGGCTTGCTGTTCTTCAACGTCCTCCGCAAGCAGCCTTTCACCACTCCAACCATTCCCTCGAAAAAGCCACCCCACCAGGGGGCCCGTGGGACGTTAAAGTCCCCACAGGCTCCCCCGTGGCCCAAGTAATTCTGAAGAGATTCGTCACGGGACGCTTTGGTGAGGGCTACTAGGCATCTGCTTGCCTTTTGGAACGTCAAGTGCGCGGCACAGTTGTAGATTGTCGTCTTTACTAGTTGTCTCATTCTGATAATCAAATAGTTTTCTTCTAACTTTTTCATCGTTGCTTCAACCTGCATGTGGTTGGCACGGACCCTGCTCTCGCGAGCATGCGCGATAATCAACCGCGTGACCGGAGCGTCTTACAGTAGGACCGGGTGTCGCGTCTCAAAAGACTCTTCTGCCAACTGTAGGCGACCGCCGACCCGCAGCAGGCCTCCGTCATCGATGAACGGTTTCAGATCCGCAATCTTCGGATCGTCGGGTGTTTCGCTCTTGGCGAGACTCGCTATGGCCTCCCCCATAACAGCGTAGCTGGACTCGCCTGAGGACTCCGCGCCCGTCAGCATGTCGTCCATGTACAGGTCATGGAGGATGCTCTTACACGCGTCGTAGTGACTGGCTGCGTGTTTCTGTGCGTAAGCGTTGATGACGGTATTATGCTGGCTGTCCTTAACACCGAACGAGGTCGAGGTCATTCTATAATGCAACCGGTCTGTCAGTTGTTCGTCATCCTCGAACCATAAGAAACATAGCTGGTTTCTATCATCTAGGTGAACACGGGCCATCAGATAAGCATTGCTGATGTCCGCCACCCATGCGACTCTATACCGTCGGAATCTTGTCAACATAGACATTGGACACAGCAACAAGTTCAGCATCCTCGATGCAGTCGTTGAGCGACAATTGACCTTTGATCGCAGTCGGCATAAACTGAATACGGGCTGAACTTTATACGATAGTTTGCTAGGCTGTATTACAGGAAAATGCGGCATAACGTATATCGGTGACTCTCCGGGTGGAAGAGGTTCCGCAAACTCTTGTTCGATGAACGCGCGGATTTCTCGTACGTCTAGTCTGTCCTCAACTCCGGGTCTCGTCGTAGCCTCTTCGCCAATGCCTCTAGTTGCTTTTCTGAGGCTTTTTCGTTGCTGTTAATCATTGATACGTTGGGCTTGAGATTGAGCCGAACTTGGTAGCTCCCGTCGGTGGACCGCTCCACCTTTGATAGGACGTGCTTTGGCACAACCTGTGGGCTCTTCTTTTGTAGTTCGTCTGGCTGTGTACCGATAGACTCAAGCGACCAAAACGTCTCCAGCTCAGTTGCCGCCGATACTGTTGCCTCCGCTCGCACCTGATCAGTCGTCTCCGAAGCAAGTACGAGCCCGAAGTGAGTTTCAAGGCCAACGGTCCGGGTATTCAGACAACGTGGTCCGCTCTCCATGATGCTGAACCAGTTGTTTGCATCTAGCAGCAAATCAACGGTTACCGGACCGCCGGCTTTTTCCGCAAGCTCGTGCCTCCGCAAGCTCGTGCCCTCCGCAAGCTCGTACATATGTAGCCCGGAACCTTGGCGGACGGGGTGGGTAAATGGGCCGCTGTAATCTCCTCCACTACCCTCGGGGTAAGCGTCACTGGCTCGCCGTTACGCGGCACCAACCGCAGCTGTACAATGGGCAACATCTTGGCTTGCCGGGGGTCTGTTGCCACCAAAGGCGTGCAAGTAGGTGCATTCGCTGCCGATGGTCTTCGGCTGAAGGCTGAATCAGCGAGACAGCGAGGAACGAAAGTTCGCTGTGAGCCGCTATCTAACAAAACTCTACTAGCTACAACACGTTCACCCCTATCACACATGACATCTACATGTCCCGTGGGCAACAATGGATTTGCACATCTTACAGGTAATACAATATTGCTCGATACATTCTGTGTACACATCGCGGATGCATGCGAACCCTTACAATGCTTGTAACATGTAATCTTGCTGGTACACAATGTGCGTACCCGATGTCGTCCCGCCATCAAACACTTCCGACACACCTTGGTCTCTGCCACTCGTTCACGCTTCTCATCCATCGACATCGTAGTCATACATGTGGTCGTGTTGTGCCCACCACCGCAAAATAAACAGCTAACCAACTGTCGTATGTTTTTGTTGCATGGTATGTGATTATAGAACATGTGCCCTCCTCGCCTGTTATTACAATTGTTGTTAGTAATGTTATTATTATTATCATTATTAATGTTACGGTTATTACCGGGCCGGGGTCCTACGTGCGCTTGGTATACGTACTTGTGCTGAGTCATTACGCGAGGCTTTCCTTGCCGGCCTCAGACTACTCGATCACGGTCGCGGCGTACCACCCTACCCTGGTTTGCTGTCTCTCTGTGTGTTGTTTCTCCCGCGACGTCACTTCGGTGGTAAGAAAATGCATCAACTCCTGAAAATGTGCGCCAGTTTTTCTGATAACTTAGCTCTCACACACAACTCGGATTTCACGGAGGGATCTCCACCAGTCGCGGCTCGAGCCGCTTCTACCGAGCTAATATATTGCAATACCAACGGCTCTGATAGAGCACGCAAAACAATCGTATACAATTATTATGGTTTATTAACACCCAGGTTGGGTAATTTATAAACAAGTACATCAGTTTCAATTAGTCGTTCTTCTACATTACCGGATCTTCTCTCATCTTGTGAGTTTAGCTATTGACTGCACTGCTGGACATATTGCGGCGTGGTATCTACCGCAATGGCCTAAGGATCTCGCGCACCTACAACATCCTGAGAATTGTGAAATTCTTGTGTGCTGCATAACACGTGATGGAATCTGTGGGCTGCAAATGCCGTAGTTAGATGCCTACTCTTATATTCCGCTGCTCGCCAGGCTGTACTTCTCATTGCTATCGTCGTGTATATTTCTATGTCTATGTTCTTTAATTGTTCCCCCCCCCCCACTTCACAGTGTTGGTCACAAACGCCGTCGTTTTAGGTAAACCCCATCGTACTTGTAATTCCTGTGTCATTAGAGCCTAACTATCTATTCCTACAAGAATTAGCTAATACCGAAATTCGCTTCATAAAGAAAAATCGAAGTTTATCTAGTAACTATATTTCTGCCTCTCCTAATTTCTCCCATATAAGTGATACACCAAATGTTGCTATTGGTTCTCGTCCATCTTGAAAAGGGCGGACGCAGTCTGTATTGACAACATTTGCGGGTTTTAATTGCTGCTGCCGCTCGAATGGCTTTTTCTACTCTGCTCTCAATATGCTTTAGGAAACTACTACCATTTGACAATATGGTGACCCCTAAAAAGAAAAATTTATTTACAAAATGTACTACATTACCCTTGGCTCGAAGAACGTCGTCTTTCGCCAATCGACTTCCTCTTCGAAATTTTACTGCTACTGTGGTTTGCCAGTTAATACTAAGTCCCATATCGTCCATATAATCAATTGGTCGTTCCAGTCTCTGCTTAACCCTAAATAAACTCCTGCCATAGATCGCAATGTCATCTGCATACATTAAAGTACTTGCCCAGTCTCGGGTCCACCTCAGTCTCACCCGGTTGGGTAGCCCTCCCAACAATCGTATATAATACAGCACCGTAACATTTCTCATTAAACTGCAAGGTTCGCAATGCTGCTACCGAATTGTTCACTTGGTCTTATAATCCGTGTAGCGCTATGTGATCCACGCGAATGCTTCTAGACATGTCTAATAACTTCTACTATATACCACACACAATAGTCTCAACACAACTATACCTGTCCATCAGATAGTTTAGCACATGTGGAAAGTTGTCGGCGGTTAGGGGTATCTCGGCGACTGCACTCGCTGCATCGCCCTCGAGTAGATCACGCAAAATTTTGAGTCGTTGTAAATCTGATAAACTTTGTTTCTTACCGACCAAACTTCTAAACACTGGAAGGTAGCAAATTCCTAATCTGATCTATCATTTTCATATACGTTTCACAACGTGCCATTTGCCCGGCTAGCTCACTCGGTAGAGCATGAGACTCTTAATCTCAGGATCGTGGGTTCGTGCTCCACGTTTGGCGCCAACAATGATACAGAACTAATGCGGAACGAGAACAATTTTATATCAAGAGTAATATAATACACAGCTTTGTATTTATTTCTCGATACTGGTCTTCCTCGCGTGGGTGGAGCTCACATTCGTTCCCACTATACAGACAGCGGGGCCTAAGTGTATGGCGCGCTCTAACTATTAGTGACAGTACGCTGTCAGGCTTGTAAAATACATTATGTAGAAGCTGCATGCAATAAAACCTGTACAGCAAGACATGAGGGAGGGTAACGGTACCCATAAAGGCACGTAGCTTCAGACAAGGAGAGCAGTTTATCTAACATCAGTTTGTTCTAAAAATTTTAATTAAGCAATTTATGTCCTCGCCTGGATAATTGACAAGCGATGACGAATAGAAAATAATCCGTGAAAATAAGGGCCGCCGTGTTGATGGAATGGGTACTGCCCAAAGCGCAAAAATCAGAATAAACATGTGTCATACACATATCTTACGTAAGGGCACCATGATATGGCTTAAAATGAATAAGGGGGGCACAAATAAATACCTACGAATATATATATATATATATATATATATATATTTTATATATATATATACATATATATATATATATATATATATATATATATGTATTTATATCTATGTATATATATATATATATGTACTTTATATATTATATATATATTATCTTAGTCAGCTATTTTATTACTAATAATATTTTCTTTAAATAAAAATAGCTCGACAGAATCCAGTGTTATTATTTTAACTGAACGTACGTAAAATGCATTTTACATAAGCCTCACTGTATCAACTTAATATTTAGTTCCACGTTAGTTCCACGCACAAAAATGCGTGTATATGTGACCTATACCTCCAAAGATCAGCTGCAACTTCTAGTGAAAGAAATCTTATTGATTTCTATTCTGCTCCCCTATTATGGGGTCACTACGTGGAACATCGCCTATGACGACGTGCTGCGTATCCAACACCTCCCAAAAGGGGTGGAGACAATAGCATACGCTGACAATCTGGCAGTAATCGTCGAAGCCAAGACAAGTGTTCAGCTTGAGCTGAACGCCAACAAGATTCTGCAGGTGATTAACGAATAGATGAAAAGCGTATTTATGATATGATTTATAGTATGAAAAGCTCGAATTGGTACCGGAGAATAGCGAGGCGGTTTTGCTCACCGGCGGAGTCACAGTCGACCCGGTAAACTATACGTTGGTAGACAAGAGCATCAAGATCGTCGAGCATGCTCGGCACCTGGAAGTCTACCTAGACAGAGGTCTCAGGAGAAGTGAACACGTTAATATTGCCATGACAGAGGCAATGAAAACAGCAAACGACGTTGCAAAGATCCTACCGAACATCCACGGACCCAAGCGAGCGGATCGGAGGAGACTTGTGGTGTCAGTGGCCGGATCGATAGCCCTCTTCGGTTGTACAGTCTGGTTCACCTCGGCAACAGCCACAGCGACCCTAAAAACTTGCTAAGGAAAACCCAGTGACTGACGGTGCTAAAAATTATTTAAGCACACCGTACGTTAAAACGGCTGCTGCCCTGGTTCTGGCCGGCACTCTTCCATGGGATCTTGTCGTCAAGGAATGACACAGATTGTGGAAAAAGGAATCACAGTACTCAAAAGAGGCGGAGCGTAAAGCTATGCTTTTCGAATGGCAACGAGAATAGACAGAATTGCGCAAGGGTGAGCCCGGAGCCAAGGTTCGGGATCTAATTTCGGACATCAAAAGTGGATGGATCGTCCAGGGGGCGACATGGACTTTTTATGACTCAAGTCATAACTAGCCATGGAGATTTCCAGGCCCACCTGGACGATTTCAACGTAGTTACCTAATCGAGGAGCTGCATCCACTGTACACAAAGCGCACGAGACGACGCGTCCCACACGGTGTTTGTTTGCCCAACCCTAGAGCAAGCAAGGGCATTGGCTTTAAACAACGTGGCATACCGTTGACAGCAAAACGCCGATACGACCTTTGAGAAATCCTCCTCCAAACATGCCAAAAACAATCATTAAGGATTTAATTCCATTTATCCTCGAAACGACTAGCGGCTGGAAAGTTCGGTCTTAAACAGCAAAAGAAGTCATCGAGGAAGAAGAGCGACTTGCCCGAAAACGTCTGCAAAGGTCCCCCCTCATGGAAGATGGAGGCAAAAAAGAACGCAGAGACGCGGAACGGAATGGTTCTAATGAGGGAGGAACCTTCCCCACGAGTGACCTCGGCTCATTGCTCCGGTAGGCACCCACCGCTTCTGCCTACCCATAACACTAATAACCGAAGATCTGTAAGGCCTGGAGTAAATCTTACGAAAAGTGCAGCTTTCAGACCATTGAAAACCCGGAATTTCTAGCTTTTCCGCTAGAGACGAGTCGCATGTTTAGTAGCTTCGGCAGTTCTCCATTATGATTTATCATTGTTTAAGGCGTGTGCCCTTCCATCATCCAGATAGCGTTTTGAGTGAGTTAAAGGCAATTTAAAAATTAACCAGCATAGCTTAACGTGTAGACTTAGAATGGTTTTGCTGCCGCCTAATGCCCCTGTTCCTCAAATGAGCACAGCAAGCAGGCTTCGCGATGTAGCTAGATCGAAAGAGTTCTCTCTATTCTCCACAAAATTTGCACACACATTCGTCAATTTCATAACACGTTTCTTCCAGACAGATAGAATGGTGATAACCATGTCAGGGTATTTTACACAACAGACTCATATTTGTTTGTAGAGCTTTTTTCCACTTATCTGTGGAGAACGCTGATTCCTCTGTATAGTTCTGCATTACAAAGTTAATATTTCTTCCTTATCTAAACTCTAGGTATTGGTCCAACACATCTGCATTAAATGGTATTTTGTCAGATATGGAGTCCTATTGTCGACTTTTTGAAAATTAGTTTAGAAAAATTAATTAAAACGCCTTGATTTTGAAGGGGGGGGGGCTTTTTGAACGGGGCTTAATTTGGTGCGTCGCAATTGCTATTACAGCATGGAGAGAGCGATCGAAATGATGAAGAGCGATAAAATTAAAGATGGACCGAGATTAATTATCGTTAACGTTAACGCTGTAGTCTAAAGGAGAGAACAAACGGTTTTATTATTTATGTACATAATACTTATTAGAGAACTTGCGGTTTATTAACAGAACGGCGGACGAACACTTGTTTTTAGGCAAACGTTTTTCATTATTTGAATGCAGGAGCGTGACATGTTTTCAGACGTTATCCCTCCTCAGGAATCATCTAGACAAAGAGTATGTACAATATATTGTAATACAATACAAAGTCGCCTTTCTTTAAGGGATACATAACGCGCGTGTACACCCCAATATAGGTGAGCGTACTCGGTGCTCAAATCGTCGCTAATTGGAGCTGACTAAGGGAGTTTGAGAAGTTTAAGGCTTTTAAAGAGTTGCATGTAAAATTCTAGTCGTGCACTGAAGTATGGTGTTACAAACCTCTAAGCGGGAATTAGCAGCGAGTAGCTTTCGTCAGTGTTCTTCTGCATTCCAAGCCGTTGTGCTACGACGCCCTCATTAAGGTGGTTCAAGAGTATTGCGTAGTACTCTAAAGTAATTGCTCATCTCGTGAAAAGCCGACTAACAGAACACCTTTTGTATCTCAGGAAACGGTCGCCAAGACCTGGCCGGTTGAGATGTGCTTCTTTACCCTGGTGGGAGGCATTTCGGCCGTCTTCGGTTCTGGGGTGAAGTGGTGGACCCGGTTACAAATCGGCTAAAAAAATCCCGCGAATTCTGTTGTAAAAATTCCTGCGGATTCCGTTCTAAAGAGAAAAGACCGCTCAAACTGCTCTCCGCGGCTGATACGCACGTCAGTATTTGCTTCTTGCTTGTTTATTTGTGCGGAGTCACTTTGCTTACATTTTAGTGCATATTTGTTGATGCAAGATTTTACGCAGTGCACCATGGGCATGTATGGCACTAATGGTCTCCATTCCTATTCCGCGCAGCCTTAGTCGGTGGTCAGCCATATCAAGCTAGTGGATTTCCAACACAGTTTTCTCATCCGAAGCCGTTTTTGGCCGTCCAGAACGTGCTGTCACTTGATCCTTATATTCCCCCATTTAGATGAGGCAACCCACTTGGCGATGGTACTGCATGCTGGCGATGGTACGATATTTGCCTCCGAAAAAGAAGTGTTTAATCGCTACACGGTACTCGTTTTGCTTCATTGTGATTGAAGAGTCTGACATGTCACACTTACGCGGCCTGCACCAAACACAATTCGAAACCAATTCACAAGATATTTGTTTCTTCTTTCAAACATTTGTTTTACCGTCAGCAGATACACAAGGCGGTTCTTGCTTGAGGAGTGCAGACCCATTACACGCTTGATTGTAAGCCGGCTTTACGCGGTCCAGCATGTCAAGTTGCTGCCGCGAGAGCTATCTCTAGATGACCTGGATGCCGTAAGAAGCGACGGGGGCGAGTTTGAGGTCGAAGAGACCGAGAGCAGTCTTCAGAAAAAGCAGCTGCGGCTTCTGTATTCCAACAGATGCCACTAGCGCGTTTCTCACCCGATCCGTGATGTGCTCTGTGAATGAACGGCCGTTGGAGGGGATGACGATGCCGAGATACTTGAAGCTTTTGACATACTTAAGCTCCGTCGAGGCAAGCCGCAGAGTGTCGTTGCCAGCTACCCGACCTCCCTTGCGGAACTTCATAGCCTCGGTCTTGGACAGGTTGATCTCGAGACCGATGCCCTGCACGTAGGTCGCGAGCCTTGCCAGGGACTGCTGCAGATGGAACCTTGACGTGCTGTAGAGCACTACGTCGTCAGCGTACATTAGGACCTGCACCATATTGCGGGTGCCCTCCACCTAGCGAGGGAGGTCGGCCAGCAGATGCAGAATTTTAGAGGGCACACCTGCCCCGGCCAGCTTAGCAATGATCTTGTCTCTTGGTGCCGAGTCGAACGCTGAGCGGAAGTCCGTGTAGACGGCGTACATGAAGGCGCCTCGGCATTGAAGTACCCGCTGAGCGTCATCGATCAGGAAGCTGCACGCATCTAACGTAGACCGCCCAGCTCGGAAGCCATACTGCTCTTCCGGAATTACCCCGCGACCCTCTAAGAACGCTGATAGCCGTGTGATCAGGATTGCGGAGAACGGCTTGTGGCAACAGCTTTTCTGTATATATTTATTATAGTTTTATTATGATTTTGATGTTTCGTTAAAATCAAACATAAATTGGGGGGACCCGGTCGGAACTGTTTCCGGTTTCGCTCGGTATATCCCAGGGGTCGTGCCTTGGTTCACTAGCTTTCCTCTGCTTTATAAATGTCCTGCTCAACGATCTTCCGCGACGCATAGTGGGCACTCGAGAGTCCGTCCGCCCAGACATTCTGCTATACGCAGACGATCTTGCGATATATGGAACAAGCCGATTCGAGGTGTAGCAGAGCCTGGCGAGGCTTGAGCAGTACGTGGCGGATGCAGGACTGGAGATCAACATCGGCAAGACCAAGGCCATGAAGTTCCGTAAAGCTGGTCGACTCGCGGCGAGCGATGAGCTACGGCTGTACTCCACACCACTGGAGTATGTCAACAACTTTCCGTATCTTGGCCTCTCTCTCCCCGGTACGTCGTTTACCGAGCACATCGCCGAGAAGGTCAGAAAAGCTCTCGTAGCAAGCGTCGGAATTGAGAAACCCACGCTTCTCTGCCTCAACACGGCGCTAAGACTTTTTAACAATAAGATCGCGCCTATGGCATCCTGCGGCATCCAGCTTATCTAGGAGAACTTGAGCGTGGCCCAGCTCGCGAGGCTTGATAAAGTGAAACCCGCCTTTCTCAAGCGAGTGCTCGGCTTCCACACGCCGTACCGCAATCGTCTGGTCTATCTACTCGCCGGTACCCCGCTCTTCATAGAGGACCTGCAACGCCAGTTCCGGTTGCCGGAAACACAGGCCTACAGGGATTTTATCTGTCAGTGGGAGGAGCGACGTGGATCCCGACTTCTTTAGTACGGGTGCAATGACAAACAATGCGTGGAGGGGACTACATCGCACTAACCGCAGTGTGGTAGTAAGCTATGCAGTGCACGGCTCCCACCATGTTCGCTGTAAAACTCAAGGGTACCATGAGCCGGCAGAAGAATGTATCTGTAACAGGTGTGGGAGAGCTTGTGGGAGATATCATGCGGGGGACTGCTCCAGAGTTGAATCACTGGCCAGGCTGGCCCAGTGACCGTGTTTTTATGCATAATATTTGGCTATATACCTAACAAAGGTGATTAATAAATGAATGAAATAAATGATGCGGAAAATATCGCACGAGCATCGGCTATAATTTATGCCGATGACAGCACTTTTAAATATGTTTGGCAGCAAACCGTATTGCTATCAATACAAAGAAGACTTACGTGGTGGTCTTCGGAAAAAGTAACACCTTTGAATGTCACCTGTAATTCAAAATGGCCACCTGATACAACCTAGCGACTGTGTACAGATCCTGGGTGTAACAGTACTTTCTGGTAACGCGTATGTAGAGTCCCTTTTGCATCGACTTGCGATTATTCATCAAGATTCACACATTCATCAAGATATATGAAGAACCCATGTTGAGCATCTTCATTCAAGCTGCTTTATAACGCACTTTTTTGAGTCACCTTACGTTTAGATCCGAATTTTGGATTGCCTGCAGTAATGGTTGGGCGGAACAAATGAGTGTGTCACAGAGGCGCTTCCTTCGTATGTTTCAAGAATCAGCCAGTCGAAAGAAAACAACACAATATATTGAATATAGATAATACTATGCGCTACTTAATTCTGATGGTGATTTTTAAGAACATCCATGGGATTGAGCCAAAGATACTAGAACTTGATCACCTTGGAGGGGCGAGAGAGGCCAGGGCATCTCACACGGTCACACTGAAGATCCGATGCATCGAAGCAGCAAGGGCTGCTGTTAGAGAGCGGAACTTTCTTCCGGTCAGCTTGATTTGTTTAAAATCCTTAAACAACGTTAAAGGTAATCCAAAGTCGCACATATTATCCCGTCAATGCTGCATATACTTATCTTTTTAAATTAACTCTCACATAGAGAAAAAAACAAGGTAGTTTCATTCCGGCTGTAACTTTGGAAACACAATAGTAAGTGGAATAGGTTTAAATTACTACCGACTCCTTGCAGTGTTTTAAATATATGAAATAATATAGCGTTGTAAATGTGTATATAATAAATAACTGACTTTGCTCAAAAACACATTTATAGTCTTCCTTTTGACGAATACTCTAAACTGGACTGTTTATCTAATACTTGTTTGCACATGTTCTAGCAGGTTTGGCACGATAGAGTCGCTTCTAGCTGTGCAAACAAATTGAGCACTAATATACCATAATATTACCACTTGATCGAATTGTAATCATGTTGTGGTAAACCCTAAAATCTCAAAGCTATGTAAAACAAAACAAATTATGGTTTACTTGCTCATGTCTAATACTTAATCATCGAAGCGTCGGACATCAACGGCCTCGATAAACGCTTGCAGAGTGGCTTTCTCTATACGAGCCCTATTGCAAATTAAAATATGCATATTTAGATATCGGTGTTCAATTCGCAATTGCCGCAGTGCACTGCTGAGACTAAAAGTTGGTAATACACAAATTCGCTGTAATGAGTATAAGTATAAGCGACTTGAGTGAGATAGCGCAGCGGCCTCGCGAATTTCAGAGGGGCGGTACAATGGTGGCGGTATGGTTGTTTCTGGGTCAGCTCGCTAGGTCGTGAAAATGTAACTTAACATATAAATATAAAATCAGCATACACTGGGCCAAAACGAAATTAATGCTTATTCGATAGGCCGGCCTCTTGCCTTTCTATAAATAATACAGGCACACGAATCAAACGGAATTTCTAGCTTTTTATAGCAACCACGCTAGTACACTGTTAGATATCCTTAGGTAACTAATACCTAAGGATATCTAACAGGCTTTGCGAAATTATCGTTAAGTTACCACCATGCAAATATATGTTCACGACTCTATTATGCTCACTGCTCATTCATCTCTAATCTCATGGAACCTTTATGATATAAATAAAGGCGCTTTCATTGATTGTGCCCATATTCTTTTTAGAAACGAATAAAAAATTATTATATATATATATATATATATATATATATATATATATATATATATATATATATATATATATATTTATATCAACGTCAATCAATGTCAACAACTTGCCAGCTTGTTATACATATATTTGTAGGCCTGTGGTAGTAACAGAGGATCATTGAAAGCTGCATGACGCTCCCGGCGACCGCAACTAAATGCACACGACCAGCTGTGGAGAGTTCCAACGGTTACCCTAATCCCTCATCTGCAGATAGGTGGGAAGACCATACGATTCCGCTCCCAGCCGAAGCCCACTGGAAAACTATGTACATGGCGTGTTTGAGTGAGAGCCTGACAAACACCGATATGACAATATCGACGCGCTGCTTACCGTCTCTCGATCAAGTAGCTCGATCAGCTGCAAACAACGACAAGCATATATTGAAACTGCCAGTTTTGTAAGCGGTAAGCGTGACTTTTGAAAAGCGACTGAAGAGGTGTGCATCTCCCTTGTCCGCTCTCTCTCTCTCTCTCTCTATATATATATATATATATATATATTTTCCAAACCAGAGTTTCTCCGTGACGTTACCGAAAGGGTAGAGAAGGTAATCACCATCCTATAGAGAACATTTGATCTAGCTGTTATATCGACATCGACGCCTTGCGGTGTCAATGGCGAATGAAGAGGCAAGTGTTCTGCGGCAAGCTCCTCTTTTTCTCTCTGCGGGAATTAATAGCTCACAGTTAGCGGGTAGTTAGTTACTTTGTTGCTTAGTTCGTCTGTGCGTTAGCTCATGTTGTCTGCCATTCATCCGGCTAGCTGACAATGGCGTCGTCAGACACGATGTTGTTGACCTTGTTGCGTTGAGAGGGCGTCAATCTGACATGGCGACACCACGAGCCTGTATAACGTCACGTTTATCTCTCTCTCTCTCTCTCTATATATATATATATATATATATACCTTCTCTCTCTATCTCCCTTACTCTGTTCCTATGTACACTTCCACCTCAAATCTCTTATGTGCTTTACATGTCGCCTGCTGCGGGCGGTAGCAAAGACCTTCTACCAGTAACACTACCACCACTACTACTACGACGACGACATTACCACGCGTTGTCGTAATGGTGTGACTCATATAAGCTGCTGTATATTGTTAATCGTTTCTCAAATGACCTTTGCGTACGCTCTGACATTCACCAGTAGAAGCTACCCCTTACGTGTCTCTAAAGCCTTGTATAAATATATATATATACAGGAATGTATCTATTTATATAGATATTATACATATGTATATTAACATTGTGTTCATACATCCGGAATAAAAATATATATATATATACGTTGTGTCGATACATCCGGAATATATATATATATATATATATACACCTTACAGCATTTAAAAACCTACCTTCAGGCAAATGCGCTTTTATGAGGATTATTTTGCAAGTTAATGTTGGTTATTGTTGGATTGCAAGGTACTGAAAATGTTGCCGGAAACTAGTGCTTACGTAGAGTAAAGATTAAGTTTTGCTTTATGAACACATATTACTTGTGTTACTCTTTAAATAATCTAAACGTATGCATGACGTTACAAACAATGTTCGAATAAGCGATTGCCGGTCATTATAGACGTTCTACCGATTTCAAAGATTCTATCGCATGCGCACATTTCCCGAACGGTTCCAGCAGCGTCGGATATTTTGGTGATCAGATCATGAATACAATCAAGAAAAGCCGATTTAGGAGAAATCATTTCTCCAAACCGGCAAGCCCGTACCGCAGAGTTACTGCGTGCTGGTGCTGCAGTTCGTTGAAGCTAAATCTCGAATAAATAAATTGTGGAACGTCCACCAACCCTTGTGGCAAGGTGTCACTCAGAAATGCTAAAATTGTGGCACGTTTCTCGCTTTAACTTCTCAGAAGGTAAACAAGGGCCTAAACGTTGGTCAATTAGTATGCCAACCCAAGCACTCACGGTTTATATGCAAGTTCACCGGGCAAGGGAACCCCTGATGAGAAGTGTGCCCATTACACCCGCTGGTGCGTGTTGTGTAAACGAGGCTACATCGTTAAACACATATACCAAAATAGATGTCGTTTTTTTGTCGATTAGAGTGCATTGTGCACTGTACGGCACCTTATACCAACACTTGCCGACACTCGGCTTGTAGAAGAAGCTTGACCGATGGCCACTTTTGGTGTTTTACATATAGACTTCATTCTACATTCCACGTCATACCATGGAAGATGTACATCCTCCATGGTCGGGGAACGATACCCTCTGATGCGCGCGAATCAAGTAGGCGTCTAAAGTTTTCGGGCTGACCCTCAGCCAAGATTTAACGTCCACGGAACTGTTTTTCACATTGCTTCATAGACGGACCCCCATAAATACAAATGTGCAACGGTGGGGCTCGAACCCGCGCACCTATGTGTCTACTCCGGTTGCAAGGCGGAGACTTAATCCACCACGACACTGTCCGTAGGTCCCCTGCGTGGCGCACGCGTCATGGCAGAGAAGTTTAAATGATAGCACAATGCGTAATATTTGTAACGGTGAACATTTCTACCGCTAAACTTTTATTACATCGCAACCAGAGCTAAATCCGTTGATGGCGCAGTATTCTTCATAAAAGTGCGCAGTTCCCTAAACGTGTGTGTTCGATAGGGTGTACGAATGAAGATCAGCTGGCATTCCGCGCTCAGCTCTGCCATCTCCGCGATCTGCTCTCTTCGTAAACATCCCTTAATGAAAACAGATTGTGAAAATGTCTTATAAAGCGACAAAACTCTGTACAGACGTGCTGGCGGGCTCCTCGTGCAATTTACGGTAGACACAACCCGCCCTGTGAGAACATCATTCGTGAACTTGTGCAAAAGTTTCACAGCACAGGTGCGATGCAGCGTGTGATGTAGAAAACAAACCATGGAAGACCACGGACACGCAAATATTGCAACTGTGGCAGACAATGTGGGACAACGTGCGGAAATATCGGTTCGGCGACGTGCCCAACAAACTGGGTATTTTGCTTATTTCAGCCTGCTGTATTTTAAGGTCGGATCTAGCGACGCATTCATATAAGACCCAATTGGCGCAAGAGCTCAAGCCAATGGACCATCAGAAAATTTTCAATTTTTTTTTATTTAAATGAAGTCAATTGAGCTTTCGAGACGAAGCAGCGCGATGCGAATCTGTGAAGAAAATTAGTTATTTTAATCACTCTTGTTTTTATTTTACTCCAATGATCTCAAGCTATTTTTCAAACACCCTATAATAGGTCTAGTAGTATAACCGCGATGTCGAATTTCTAAGTTAATAAGCGTAAAGGCTGAGAAACAAGACATGTTTTGACGTTTGCGAACTTTCCTCGCTAATCAACGTTGAATGATTTTTTTGCAGCTGATCCTAATTACATCGAGGGGTGTAGTTATTTTATGGAACAAGCAGCTTTCTCATAATCGCACATTTTAAAAATCAATGTCCGACGACTAAACCTGTTCATAAAAGGCCTCCTGAAGGATTTTTTTAAATGAAAATTTTTATTTTCTTTCCATGAAAATTAAAGAAATAAGGTTTCACCTTCACTCCGAAACCTCAAAAATGCTAAGTTTAAATGCAAAATTTAGTTTGTTGTTTGAGTTTGAATAATGACAAACTAAAATGAAAAATTTAGTTTGTTAGTTGAGTATAAGTGGTACCGTCGTTTTTGCGACGGACCTGAAGAGACCGAAGATGATTCCCGTTTGAGGATCATACGTCAATACCAGAGAACAACGGTGAAAAGGTTCGTGATATCTTACTTAACAATTGCTGAATTACTATAGCGTAGATGGCTGAATAATTGGAGATATCTTCTGGATCAGTTGTAACAATCTTGCCTAGGTTTAATGCATCAGAAAACTGACAGCGAAGTTCGTTCTAAAAAAATCTAGGATTTCCAGCGAAGGAACGCCCGTTGGGAAGTGCCCAAATTGAAGCTTATTGCTGTTGTTACTGCTATTGGTTGTGTTGTTGTTGTTATTGTGGCGGTAGCAAAAGACTCTATGTTGTTTCAGAGAGTGATTACAGGAGGCAAGCCATGGATATATGATTATGACAACGAGACTAGGCAAAGCCCAATCCTCCCAGTGGTGTTTCCTCTAGAGAGTCGAACAAACACAGACAGAGCAGACTGTTTTTTCGACTGCAAAATAATTGTCTTTTGCCACCTGGTTCTACGGTCGATAAGGAATACTAAAGCGACATTTTAAGAAGAATACGCGAGCAAATCCAACCCGAGCGGCCTGAACTTCGGGCAAACAACACAGCGGCGCAATCATTGTTACTGATGTTGGATTATTTGATGAATAATTCGTCGATTTCTATATTGCCACAACCTTCCTATTCGCCGGAGGACCTAGCTCCGTGCGACTTTTCCTGTTCTCACGGATAAAGAAAACCTAAAAGATAACATTCCGAAGCTATTAAGGATATGCAGTGAAACTCGTAAGAGCAACTCGATTTTCAAAGATTTGTTAAAAAATGTTTCGAATAGAAAATAAGGTGGCAAAGATGCACTGCAGCGGCGGGAGCTATTTTAAAAGAAACAAAAATACGTTCAAGTAACTTTCAGTTAAAGTATATTAATTTACTTACCGCACGTCGTATAAGGTCGATAAGGTTAGCATATATGCATTAAATATGCACTTCGGGACAAAAAAAATCATCACCTATCGCTTTTACTCTCCGTATATTTTGTACTTACAATGATAAGTGATATTAAAAATGACTGCACCTACGTCGAAAGAGAGTACAATCAGTTTTAAAATACGCTTCGAATGTTGCGTTAGAGTATGCGTTTTATTATTTACATAATTTAAATAAAATATGTCAGGAAAGCTACATAACGTTTCTTTTTTTTTTAATGTATTTTTAAGTCTTATGTGTTGTTGAACTGTTTATTCTACTGTAAATTA
Organism: Dermanyssus gallinae; assembly: GCA_003439945.1. NCBI lineage: Eukaryota > Metazoa > Arthropoda > Arachnida > Mesostigmata > Dermanyssidae > Dermanyssus > Dermanyssus gallinae. The sequence continues at coordinate 520 of QVRM01002541.1, read as the reverse complement.
ACAGTAATCACGCCATGTTTACCTAATAACGGCCGCCATGCGATATGGCATTGATCCAATGAACTCATCAGTGAATCGCTGTGAGATATTGTTTCTTGGCGCATCCTTTTGATTATATTTACTTTTTGTGTAGCATTCATTTCGGAGGTGTTACTGGAGCCGGAGCTCTGACTCGTCGTTTTAGCTCATTCCACACGTGACTTCATGAAACTAATTCTAGCCTCGGCGTAGTATCCCGAACAAGTTCAGTAATGGGCGGCCTGGAATTGCCGTGCATATTTATGAAGTTCTCGCCAGCAGCCCCTGCAATATACACCATGTGGGGTGTCAGAGTCTCATCAACGCATCATTGGAGGGCTTAAACTTTGTCTTTGATGAGAATTGTGGACTCGAGGGACCTCCACGGGTTCGGTGCTCCTGCCTAAGGATGTTGCACAGCAATACGTGATTGAACCGGTGTCGCAACTGACCCGCTTCACAATGCAAGGTTGCGCAGACCGGCAACACAATTTTCCCGTAC
>QVRM01002540.1:0-139500 GCA_003439945.1 Dermanyssus gallinae | reverse complement strand
AAACACCTCTTAAGCAAACCAAAGTTTGCTCGAATGAGGTGTTCCCATACTCTGTCACGACCATACATCACGTTGGAACATCTTGAGTAAAAAGTGCCGCTGCCCTCGGGACGGACGTCGCCGGGCGTCGCCCTACCTCTCCACAAAGAGATTAGGTTGTGCGCATTGTCTCGACGATGTGAACAGTGGAAGGTCGTTGTTCTGTTTTATCCATCGGTGGTTAACCCCTGTAACGCAGTATTTTCGATATCTGCTACGGGAATCGTTGTTCTTCTCGGTGCCTGCTAACACTCAGTTACCGACCGCCACACCAACCACCCACCCACGGCCAGACGCTTCTGCTCGACGTCGTTTTCACATTCTACGTCGCCTTATCACAATTTCTCCGCATCTTTGTGCACCCCAGTGCCCAAACGGAAGTAGTTTAAGTGAGTGACTATTTCGTGTCGTCGCCTTCTTACAATCGTCATTGTCGTTGTGCCGGCGCCACCAGCCACTGCCACAACACTACCACCACAACTATAGCAACCAGCCTCAACCATTATGTCTAACGCCGCGAACATGACACTGCTTAGGAAGCAGGGAGTAGTGAAAGGACTCAGATTACCCAGGCCACGCCCGAATATGTGACGTTAGTAGCTACGCGCCAGTCGAGGCCCGTGACAATCACGTCATCTTAGTGTTGATGTCAACCTTTTTTTAGTCCCGGAGCCTAGGGACTATACATCATTATTTTCCACTAGAGAATTTTCCCTTGTTGTATATCGTATAACCAGCCCCGTGTCGGGTACGTGCATAGATCAAATTGCTGTTTATAATTGGTCAAAGTTTACCACCATCTAGCCTACGGTTCTCAAAACTCTGTTTTTCTCTGATCATTATCCGGTTATCTTATCTTTCTTCTTCTATAAACCTTATCTTAGGTGTTATAGATCTACGTAGAAGTCGGCTTACAAGGACAGCATTCTGTAGCAATCGTTTTAAATTTTTGCGTAAGGACTTCTTTATTCCGGAAATTCATCAACGGGTTCTGTGATAGAGACACGATTCAGTGACTTCCCGTCCGCGATAGTTTGAGGGGATAAAGCCTTAACCATCCGGTAGAAACTGCAGATGAGCTAAGCCGTTGCTTCATTACGTTAGGTAATTCTACAGCCGGTCACCTCGAAAAGAGCAGATATGGTATGTATGGAAAAAATTATAATGTTTCTTCTGTTTGTAAAGTTCTTAATATCATTTCCCATCTTAAAGCAAAGTGGAGTCGAGGTGTCATGGATATGCTTGAAAAAAGAGCTGATAGACGCGGTGGAGAGCGACGTATAGGGCCTGCCGTACTAAGTAGTTATGGCCAAACTCCGGACTTCCCCCGAAACTCCCCCCGTGTGCTGCGGGAGACTGTAACTGGTCTTTTTCCGGCACAGCCGCGGAGAGAAAACGAGAAGTTCTAAGTCACCCCGGAAGACATTCCGGAGGTGACGCTGGAGGAGGTCGAACACGCCGGAAATCGGTTGTCAACCGGTAAAGCGCCTGGCCTAGACGGAATTCCCCCGAGTAGCGAGGCTACTGGTCAAAAGGTGGCCTAAGGTCTTTCAAGACCTAGGCCCGAGGTTGTGGAAAAGGGCAAGCCTGGTTCCGATCCCAAACCCGGGAGGAAAACGGGGCCTTCGGCTTACCGGCCCATATGCCTTATTCGCCATGGGTAAGATCCTGGAGAACGTGATAGTCAAGAGACTAACGACGAGATTCAGGAAAGAACGCCCTATCAGATGCCCAGTACGGTTTCCGGAAGGAAGGTCTGAAACGGGCGGGTAGGAGACTATGAAGACCCCTAAAACAAGGGATTCGTGCTCCTGATCCTCCTGGATGTCAAAAATGCCTTCAAACACAATGAATTGGAAGTAATTGAAGAGGAAGGGCTTTTCCCTCTACCTCCGTCGAATGTTTCATCCTATCTGGATGACAGAGGCTTGGTTGCAGGGGAGCAGGAGTACGAGGTTACTGCGGAGTCCCACAGGGCTCGATTCTAGGACCCGTGCTCTGGAACATAGCTTACCGACGGGGTGCTCGAGATCCGAGGTCTCCCGTATGGGGTGGAGACGTTGGCGTACGCCGATGACCTTGCACTCATGATAACGGCCAGGACCGAAAGAGCTCTGGAGAGCGCCGCCAATGAGGCCTGTCAATGTGTCCGAGTGGATGGAGTCCCATTCACTTTGAAACTGGCGCCCGACAAGACGGAGGCGATGTACCTAACAGCAGAAAGAGGTCGGACCGGCATTAATGATTGAATCGACCTCGTGATGGCGGGCCAACCGATAGAAATCAGAAAGAAGGTAAGGGTACCTTGGGGTTAATGCTAGACCTGGACTGACCGGATCGGCACACGTTAAGTACGTGGCCGAAAAGGCCCAAAGGGTCTCCCTGAACCTGGCGCGGATCATGCCTAGGGTCGGTGGGGTGGCTGAGGTGAAAAGAAGGCTCCTGGCCTCGGTGGCCGAATCAACGGCGCTATACGCAGCCCCAGTCTGGGGGAACATGGCAATGCAGACGGCGAAAAATAGGGGGGCACTAAGGTCGACTCAGCGAATGCTGGCAATCAGAGTAAGCCGGGCGTAATCGAACAGTCTCGACCGAAGTTCTCCTGGTCCTAGCCCCAAAATGCTGCCATGGGACCTCCTAGTGGCTGAACGAAGTAAAATGCATCTAGACGAAGTTCTGGATCTCACCAAAGCCAGAGTGCCACCATATCGGCCTGGCATGAGGAATGGGCGGCAGGTAAAACCCGGTGTGACCACAGGGAGCTGGAACAACAGTCTGATAACGGACCTCAGGGTATGGTATGACCGCCGACACGGGGAGCTTTCCTACTGGACGACTCAGGTTCTGACCGGACACGGCCAGTTCCAGAGCTACCTGTCAAGGATCAAGAAGGCCATCAGCGATATTTGCGTACTGTGCGACTCTGGAGAAACGGACAACGTAGAGCATACTGTTCTGCGGTGTGATGCTCTCAGGGAAGCACGGGACGCAGCCCCAGCCGCTGTGAGAGGCCGACCCGTCAAGGAGGTGGTCGCCCATATGATGACTTCGGCGGAGGCATGGAGGCAGGCGACGAGCCTGTTCGACGCCGTTTGTCACTCAAGACAGCCAAGGAAACGGCCAGGCGGGAGAGGTTTGAGCGGGTCTCTCGGGAGAGTGGTCGAGACGAGGAGCCGAGGGAGGGGGAAGTGAATGGGGAAAAAAAAGGTAACCTCAACTTTTGTGTTTCTTTCAAGGCGGTCTCCAGCAAAGATGCTGAAGAGCGCTCGTAAGAAAGAACCACTTATCCTAACGCGTCAAAATGAATTGACTAGTAAGTGTCGGGAAGCTTTGTCGAAAGTCTTGACACAATCGATAAAAGCGGCGTACATGTTTTTCTAGACACACCCAACACCCGCTGAACTTTTGATTAGAGGATAGGACTTGAGTCTTGTGTACCCCGACCCTGTCTAAATACAAACTGCTTCGGAAGCAAGGCGTTTTCCACAGTTGGAAACGTCATAGAGAAAATGTGCTCATCAAAGCTGTGAAAGTGGTCCAAGAAATGTCTATGCATATAGTGAGAATAAAAATGTACTTCGCGTCGATAGGCTATTTTGAGCTTACAGTCAGTTTATTTGTATTATTATGATCACAGAGCACTTTTGGCCTTTGTAGTCTGCCTCATACGGCACTATCTGTGACTCTACAGGTTAAGTACAGAAGAACGCCGTAAGGCGTGTTCATTGACATTAATTCACTAGATCAAACGACGTTTTATCTATACTTTATATCCTTGTATTCCGTTGTCCGTGCCGCTTCCTTCTATGGCATTTTTTACAGATTGAGCCCAAACCTGGTCGGCGCTCCAAGTCGGGACGATTTGAAGCTTCGTTCCAGACACCATTGATCTGGTGGACTCCGTAGTTTCTTGTCGTTCCCAGGTCGGCACGACTTGAAACTCTGGCGAAGCATCTGAAGCTACATGTTGTTCCGAAGTTGGGACGATTTGAAGCTTGGTGAAGACTTGGAAGGTACTTGTTGTTCCCAAGTCGGGACGACTTGAATTTCTGGTGAAGACTCTGGTGGTCGGGTTGTGATGGACTCCGAAGTCGATTCTTGTTCTCTGCGTATCATCTCCCGTTCTAGGTTGCGCCGCGGCATAATGCGTGCTCGCCTCTGTGCAGCCGTTCGAGCCATTTTAGATGTAGTATGAGGATCGCTCAAAAGTAATTTGCTCATGGTAGCGAATACTTTATATACCAACTGAAAGGCGACGGAGTGGAAAGAGGGGTTGATTGAGTCGGCAAGCTGGTCGTGCCCTCGCCCAATCAACTACTCAATATCTCTCTCGTGTCCTCACCAGCCCTCTCTTGCTCCGCCACTCATCGGGCTGACGAACTTTGTCATGTTCAGACAACAGGAACGCGATTGGCGGGGATTGCCTGAAGAGATCACGCAGAGAATTGCTGCTGTGAGTAGGTAGCTGACCTAATTGAATAGGGGATAAACTGTGTTTATGCATCTATCGGAGGCGCGTATCAGCAGGTGACCAGTCACAGGATGGAGCATTGATTGGGGGCACTTGTATCGGAGCTCGGACCCCCAGTTTAACAAGCGGAAGATGCTGAAACAGTGTTCAAACTGCATTAGCCATAGTTTTTGGCATAAGCTTAGTTAGCTTTCAGTTACATCCGTTTGGGGGTACTGCCGCCTCTCTGATTTAACTCCATAAGGTTATTTTTTTATTAGTTGCGTCAGGTTGAGGCCTGAGGAGGTAAGACGGTCGTGTGGGCATCTATAAGCGTTTCACTTGCAGCATTTTATCTGCGCGCTCTGTTTGTAGTCCTAATACTTTTCGGTCTAGACGGTACATTTGCACTAAAAAACGGGCCTGTCTTAAGTGCTTTTTTGTAGGCTTTCATTCCAACCGTGTGTCTTATAGAGACACCCTGTTAAATACCCTATATGCTTTGTTGCCGAAATGTACCATTACCCGTATTATTGTTTTTGGCGATGTCAACCTTTTTTCAGTCCCGGAGTCTAGGGACTATACATCATTATTTTCCACTAGAGAATTTTCCCTTGTTGTATATCGTATAACCAGCCCGTGTCGGGTACGTGCATAGATCAAATTGCTGTTTATAATTGCTCAAAGGTTACGGTTCTCAAAACTCTGTTTTTCTCTGAAAATTATCCGGTTATATTATCTTTCTTCTTCTTATAAACCCTATCTTAGGTGTTATAGATCCACGTAGAAGTCGGCTTACAAGGACAGCATTCTGTAGCAATCGTTAATAGATTTCGTCAATTTTTTTGATAAAATTCCTTAAATTTCATATTATTGATTGATTCAAGTCTTGCAATACAAATTGGTAAAAACATTACTTGACTTCTACGATTGTTCATTGTCGCATTGAAGAAACAGTCGATAAGATTAGCACGTGCAAGTTGCGCTAGGGCACGCGTGACGTTTTCTTCAGTAAAATCGACAGCGACGGAAAGTTAACAGCATTCGGCTCGATATCACATGTTCTACAGAGCTTTTTTAGAAATCTTCTCTGAACACCTTCGATCATGGCTATGTGCTTGCACAGTAAGAAAACCCATTGGCTTTGGATGAGAGAGAAGGACCTGCGCTTCACTTAGTCTCTTGCTTATCAACTATGTTGACCAGATCTGTCCAGAGTACCGGAAGGCCACAGTGTTGATCTGTGCAGATGACTTCGTGGTCACCCTCCACGATAGTAACACTGTAACTATGCACATTAGAACCACGCGCCTGTCAACAGGTTAGTTGTTATGATACTCAAAATGAGTGAAATTTATTAAGTGATTATTATATGCTGTTTTAGCTGTTTGTTTATCTTCAGCTAGGACGGTTGCACTAATTGAGCTAGGTATTGACTCACGCATTCTGTAGTGTTTTGTGTCGCGACTTATCCGTAATGTGTTGCACCTCATTCATCCTAGCTCAAGTCGGAATATGTGTGAGGCCATTTAGAAGATGTCGGAACAGCAAATACATTCTGGAGAGTGGAGGTGCGGCTGCATCCAACAAAGAACAGTGAGAAAACGACTTCATCGGAGCAGTTAAAAATGCTAGCGGACGATACTGCAATCGGTTTACCTTAATTGTGCCACCCACCGGCACTAAAGAAAGCGCATCAGTGTTGGACGTAGACATGGGACAGGGAAAGCCAGCTCGCCAATGACCCCACAAGAAGAGAGTAATTTGCGCAGAGACTTAAATTACGGTGCCATGGTGTACAAGTTGGTCGTCTACTACCGTGATGCTTGCACATTTGTGCAAAGTGTTCGCTTTCGTTGGAGACGGGAGAACAACTGGTTATTTGTAACTAATGCTGTTCTGCTGTGTTTCACTTGGGGTGCCTAGAGCCCGCGCCCTCCGAGGACACACAGTTTGTGTCGCGCGGATCCTATGAATTAGAGGAACCCAACTTTGTCCTGATAAAGGAATGTTTGTATGTGTTACAGTGGAACTTAGTGAAGCTGTGGGCATCACACACGGAGCTTCAGCGAAGAGTCGCCGGCAATGAAGCGACTCCCCTGAAGCAACTTGCGCACCCAGAGACCACCGATAAGTGTTTAAACTTCACGTTAAAAGAAAAGGTTAGCGTGAAGAAAACGAACGGAACACGGAAAGCGCGGAAGAACAAGAAGTCATGGTTGACGGAAGGCGGAGATATCTGATTGTACCAACAAAGCCGATCTACGATAGAGGTAGCGCAGTTAGATGATTTCTCTAAGAAGCTTTGGGATGAAAAAGGCGTGCATGTATGTATTTTCATATATTTTTTTCTGATTTTCTTCGATTATTAACTAGCACGCCCTTTTCATGCATTTTATGTGCTAATCGATTGCTTTAAATTTGCCAGTATTTGTTTCAGTTTCGAAATTGCGCCTCCCCGCTATGGTTAGCCCAATTAATGCAACCGGACGTATTTTAAAGATCGGAGTTGTAAGGATATGTCTAAACGTTTTAGTTCTTCGTGTAACCTAAGTAAAACTATCAGAGACAGTAAACGATAGTCGCACAGGCTAAAAACACTTATGGGTGTAAATAAGGATATACATAACAGAATTCATTTACTGGGATTAGCGGAATTGCCCCGCCCGATTGAACAAAGCACAATTGAACTACCAATCCTCATTAGATGAAGGGCTGGTGAGGAGGACACGAGAGATCTTGAGTAGTTGATTGGGCGAGGGCACGACCAGTTTGCCGACTCAATCAACCCCTCTTTCCACTTCATCGCCTTTCAGTTGGTCTTCGCGCTCTGTTTGTAGTTCTGATGCTTTTCGGTCTAGATGGTACATTTGTACAAAAAACGGGCCTGTTTTAAGTGGTTTATTGTAGGCTTTCATTCTAACTATGTGTCTTGTAGAGACACCCTGTTGAATACCCTAGATACTTTATTGCCGAAATGTACCGTTAACCGCATTATTGTTATGGGTAATGTCAAAATTTTTTCAGTCCCGCAGCCTAGCGACTATACGTCATTATTTTCCACTAGAGAATGTTTCCTTGTTGTATATCGTATAACCAGACCCGTATCGGGTACGTGCATAGACCAAATTGGTATTTGTAATTACTCAAAGTTTATTACCATATCGGTTCTCAGAACTCTGTTTTTTCTGGTCATTATCCGGTTATCTTATCTTTGTTCTTCTTATAAACCTTATAATAGGTGTTATAGATGCACGTAAAAGTCGGCTTACGAGGACAGCTTTTTGTAGCAATCGCTTTAAATTCTTGCGTGGCGACTTCTCTCAGCTCTGGAAATTCATCAACGGGTTCTGCGGTAGGGGACACGATTCATTGGACTTACTGTCCGCGGTATAAGTTTGCGGGGATAAAGCCTTAAAACGTCCGCTAGAAACTGCAGATGAGCTAAACCGTTGCTTTACCTCGTTAGGTGATAATACAGTCGCTCACCTCGAAAGAGCAGATATATGGAAGCCATACTTGATAAATATGGGAAAAATTATAACGTTTCTCTGTTTTTAAGGTTTTTGATATCCTTCCTCATCCTGAAGCAAACTAGAGTCGCGGTGTCATGGGTATGCCTGAACAATTAGTTAAATTAGTAGCTCGATCGATTGCATGATTCCTGACTACAATTATGAATAATTCGTTTGAGCCTAGCCTGACTTCAGGGGTAAAGAATATGGTGGTATTTCCCTTATTAAAGGAAAGTGGTGAACGAAATCGTGCAGCCAATTTTAGGTCGGTCTCAGTTTTATGTGTCACCAGTCATTAAGGAACTTTTGCTGGTAAGGTGCGAAATCGACATGTAGTGTCGATCAATTTTCTTCAGCCTAACCAGTTCGGTTTTTGCAGGAGTTGATCGACTGACCTCGCGTTAGACCATTTATCGCAATGGTTGTCCGACTCGGTCAAGGCGCATGAGTTTTGTCTCGAAGTCTTTTCTGACGTCGTTGCTGCTTTCAATTGACCTGATCATTTCTGCCTATTCCAGTTGCTCGCTCAGCTGGACTGCTCCGGAGCTCCCAGGAGAGAGTCAGCCGGTTCAAGCTGGTCGAATGGAGTTCTCTGGCAGCAGGTTGAACCCTGTGGGGGAGGATTAAGGTTTTTAGTGGCTGAAATTTCCACACTAGGTGCTGTTGGATGCCAGTACCGGTAGTGAGTTCGCATTTCCAAACTTCCCAGGCCAAAAATGAGGTCCAGTGTTAGCACAGGAGAAGTATATGCTCAACGCTCAGAATCAAATTTCGCTCGCCCAAAGTAGTATCTCCTAATTGATTGGATAATCCGAATTTGACATATTTAATCAGTTCGTTGGTTCTCTCTCGAGGCTCTCGCAAATACGTTAGTGCGTTGTCTTATCTAAGATCTCTCCAATTCTGATATTGAGACGGGTGCAATATTTATCGTATTTTATGGTCAGCCAGAATAAGGGTCACCGCTAACACGTTTGGACTGCTACAAAATGTTTAAATCACATTAAATTCTAGCGCTACTCCCGGCATCACTTGATCTCCAGGTTCTTTATCAATTCAACAACCTGAGCATACAAAGCTCTATGTGCGGGGCATACAGACTCGTTACTTGCATTGGTAGGTGCTTCCCTGCAGCCGTCTCGAGAACGCTTAAAGCTTTTAACTTCGCCATCGACAAATTTGTGAAACAGTAGGTCAATGATGCTGCTTCCGTTATGACTTATTCTGTAAGCTCCTGTCTGCTTCCGTGTGGTCTTCGCGTGCGTTTGCACGTCTCAGCACCTCTCCTTTACCGTTAGAAGCCCCACTATTAATACAAGTATTGAAGTCGCCACCGACGGTGGTTGGCATAGACAGGTCGAAACCTGATAAACCAGAACTCACCGTGTCAGCGACCTCTGCCGAGTCAAGATGTGGGGGGGGGGGGGGGGTAGAAGACAACAATGTTCACCTTCATAGATGAGAGGCTCACACAGAAATCGCTCTTCCTCACACATTGCACCGGTGGTAAACGTTTACGTAGGTAGATTGATAATCCACCCACTGGTCTGCCTGTCCCAATATAATGAAGCCGAAGCCAACAGATACCGGAAAAGATTAACGAATTCCACGAATTGGCCGCCACAACGTATAACGTCTCTAGCAGCCAGTCGACCACCTCTTCTGAATTTCATAGCCTGGGTCTCACTGTGTTAATTTCCAGCCCCCTCGAGACAAAGAATACCTCCGCCAGAGAAGGGATGCGTTTGATGGCACCCAATCGTAATGAGCGACCACTATGTCATCTGCGTACATAATAACTGTGGCCTTCTGTTACTCGCGACAAGGAGCCACTTCAATCCTTCCACTACTTCCTGTATAAGGCAGTTCTGTCTTCCTATCATCGTATGTTCAATGAGTGTCCGACTCGGTCAAGATGTATGAGTTTTGTCTCGAAGTCTTTCCTGGCGTAACTGCTGCCTTTAATTGTCTTGATCATTTTTTCCTATTCCAGATGCTCGCTCAGCTGGGCTGCTTCGGGGCTCTCAGGAGAGAGTAAGGCGGTTCAAGCTGGTCGAATGGAGTCCTCGTGGCAGCAGGTTGAACCCTTTGGGGAAGGATTGAGGTTTTTAGTGGCTCTCGCGGATAAGTTGATACGTTGTCCTAATCTAAGATTTCTCCAACTCTGATATCGAGACGGATGCAATATTTATCGCATTTTATGGTCAGCCAGAATAAGGGTCACCGCTAAAACTGTTTGGCTGCTACAACAAATATTTAAATCACAATAAAATCTAGCGTTACTTCTAGCATCACTTGATCTCCAAATTCTTTATCAATTCAACAACCATCGCTTTATGTGCAGGGCATACAGACTCATTGCTTGTCAAGCCTAGTAGCTTCTTAAATGCTTTTGAATTGCGTGAGAGTTCTAGCGCTATTTATTTCGTAATCACTCTAGGATTATCAACCTAGTTTCGTCCCTGAAAATGTCGCCTGGCCTCTAGCAGCTGCTAGTTACAGATAGCAATTCGTTAGACATTCAATACAAATTGGATATGTATTGCTAAAAACTAGAAACGTATGGCATATATATATATATATATATATATATATATGTCTTCATATATATATGTCTTCATATATCTAGGGAAATTACAACACAAGCCCATATAAAAAACATACGCGTTTATTTTACATTTACAATACTGGCTTCCACAGAGTGTATTTGTAATATTAGGTATTACCGAAGAAGATTATATTCGTCCAGTGCTTAAGTCATGCACGCTTTTATAGCAGCATTTTCATGTAGCGCATCGCTCTGTTAGGAGGGTCTCAGTCAAACTGCCTAGCTCAAGGCCATGCAGCGACGAACAAAGACTTATCCCCGTACGCCTTTCCGTAAAGCCAACGTTCTCGAAGACCCTCGAGGCTTTCGTCCTTGCTTTGTCTCAGAGCGAAAACACATGAAAAGAATACTACCACATACGTAACAAAACAAACAACCGCAAACGCTATTTGCGCGTCATATTCCTCCCAGCTGTAAAGGCGAATCGCTGTTGGCTGGTTTGTCATTGTTGACCTCTTGATACTGTCTACGGGCTCAACAACAGCAATGGGCACCGTTTTTTCCTGGCGTTGGCTCTGGTCTTCAGTTACTGCGGTACTGACGTAGTTCGAAGGTTCGGCGGTCAAGGATACAACTCCGGACGTTCGATCGTCTCTCACAACTTCACTGCGTGTGAGCTGTGGTGCCAAGTTGTCTTCAATTCAATTTCAATTCAATTCAGCATTTATTTCACCACAAAATTGGTAGACAGTTGATTCAATTTTCACAAGGTGTCACAATGTGACTTTTTGGTTTTACAATAAAAATTTAACTTTGGATGATAAGGACGTTCCGAATATTTCTGGGCACACAAGTATATGATAGCGTCCAATATAAAACTCTCCACAAAAGCTACAAACACATTCTTCAATATTAAAACAGCTTGGCTTCATGCATATGTAATGGTGGTACCCGTGCCAGGTTATTCGGCAGATTACTGAGCGGTTCCTTTGCATGGCTCCTTTCCATCTACGTAAAGAAAAGGCCGGGCTATCAGTATAATTCTCAGCTACAAATGTTAAATTTCTGTTTTCTCTGTAGGCTCGATATGAGTCTAGAATATGCGGTGTAAATGGTGTGTTACTAAGTGCTAGGTCTTCAATAAGTGTTCTCTCTCCGCACATCTCTAAGGCAAGTGTTGCCGAAGCGCACTTTGGAAGCCGCAAAACACGCTTAACATATCTGGCCTTTAGCTTGTCTAGACTTTTAAATGGCTAAGCGTCAGGTATGGTGCAATTGTGGAAAGGCAGTATGTTGCTACAGGGAGTACTTTGATGTTAAAGCAATTTATAGCTGTTTTTACGTCCACATCGTGCATATTACCTAACAAAAACATTGCAGACGTAGCTTTTGCTTGTATCTCCTCGATATGTCTGCTAAAAGAGAGCCCGGGCGTTAGTGTGATGCCTAAGTACGAGAAGTGGCTAACTAATTTGAGTGGTTGTCCATATACTGACAGATCATGATCACTGGCCGCGTATGACCTTCCTCTGCTAAAGCGTAAGACCTGTGACTTTTCCGCGTTAATCTTGAGCTTGTTTTCTTCGCACCACTTCGCAGTTTCGTTGAGGTAAAACTGTAGATGGTTACGAGATTTTGCTAAAATGACTAAGTCGTCAGCATAAAATGCAAAATGGGCTTTAAGATTACGCAGTAAGTCCGCGAGTCCAGTCACGTACAAAATAAAAAGAAATGGGCTAGCTGAGTCTCCCTGGGCTACCCCGATTTTTTGTGTTACGGGTGTTTGTACATAGTGGTCGCCGTTTTTCACCCAAATTATATTGTGCGCTAATATATTATGAACGAGATTAAAAAGGGGGCCTGTTATGTTAAAACGTTTGCGAAGCGTGTCTAATAAACGGTCCCTTGGCAGGCAATCGAAAGCAGTTTGAAAATCTACAAACGCAGCGTATGTCATTTTCTTGTTAGAAAGGCGTTGTGATACATGGTTTAAAACAAACTCAACTGCATCTGACGTCGATCGCCTCTTTAAAAAACCGTATTGTTCTGCTGGAATTTTGTCTTCTACGCACGGGTACAGTCGATTAACGATGAGCGACGTTAATATTTTGTGAAGGACGCTTGTAAGTGCTATGCCCCTGTAGTTCTTTGGGTCAGTTGCCTCTCCCTTTCGCTTAAATATAGGCTGTAGATAGCTTTTCCGCCACTCATCGGGAATTTTGCCTTGTCAAACACATTCATTGTATAGTTTTGTCACAATAGGGCATAAAGCGTCAATATTAGACTTTAGGTGTTCATTAAGAATACGATCGGGTCCTGCTGATTTCCCGTTTTGCTTCGATATAATTGCGGTTTTGACTTCGTCCTCAGTAAAATCAACAATTTCTTCTAAAAGGTCCTGATCTGGCAATATGACGTTTCTCGTAAATAGATTTGTAAGGTGGGCTACCCACTCTTCGTCATTTATCAATGGGTTTGAAGGCACTGGTCTCCTTGGAAGAAGTAGCCATGGTTTCCGCACGCTTTCCGAAATTAGCCTAATGCGTTGTTGTTCCTCGTAATGCCGTTTCTTTTCTTTCTTCATACATCTAAATATTCGTTTTAATTCCGCCAGTTGTAGAAGTTCACTTGTCGTTCTGGGTTTGTACAAACAGATCACCTTCTTCATTTGTCGACACTCCTTGTCAAACCACGGCTTGTGTCTCTGCAGTCTCACGTTCTTTGGTTTTGCAGCCGTGTGGATAGATCGCTTAATCGTTTTTTCAATATAGTTTATATCATCTGTGCCGTAGGCCATTTGTAGTGCTTGTTCCAGTATATGGACATCCAATGAGCGAGATGGTCGGTTGATTATAGGTGTCGCCATTTCTTGTCTTCGGTGTAATTTGAACTCCACTTGACAGTGCTTGCGGTGTGCCGATTGTATTACGGTAAGATCAAAGATAGCCTCGACCGTTTGTGGTATCGATGATAAAACAATATCAACCGCGCTGCATCCATTCCAGCTAAAATATGTTGGGTCATTGCATTTATTATGAATGCTTAATCCAAGTTCGATGACCGCAGCTTTAAAACTTTCTTGCCTGGTTCCTTCTTTTGTCAAATTACAGTTAAAATCACCACCTATAATTATATTTTTATTTACATTTGTGCAGATTTCCATGCAGTTACCTAAGTCCTGTACTATTTGATGGACGGTCCGTTCAGGTGGGCTATAAACACATATAAGATAGTAGTCAATTAGTTCTAGTACAATCTGCCTGGCGGTGCTACGAAGAAGCTTGGCATGCTCCTTCGTTCGCACGCCTATGCACACGCCCCACTTTGGTCGTCCCCGGCCCTCTGATTTAATCGCTAGTCCATGAAACATTTTATGACTTATAAAAGGGGTGCGTGTAAAATCTGTTTCAAATGTCTCGGTTAAAAATATTATGTCATATTCACTAAACATAATTTCTCCTGACGTTCGGTAGAGACTATTTAGGGACTCTACATTCCACAAAAGACATTTTGATGACACTGTCATCGAGTTCCGATTTCCGGACGTAATGTCGAGTCACTTGTATGTTTCCATTTCGTCATTGTTATAATTGTTGTCAGCTTCTGGCCTGCAGCGCTTGGCACCAATGCTAGCTCCCGTATCGTTTGTTGCGTTATATACTCTATACGGCTTTAGCTGTCCGCGGTACGGTCTAAAATGTATACCCTCTGGCCACACTGACGGGTCCAGTAGCGCATTAAACTTATCAGCGTCTACCTGAACGTGGTAGCTATTGTAATATGTTTGATTCATGCCGACGAGCTTCGTCATGTTCACGTTTGTGTCGGATCCAACAATGCGGCTGACGTACTCCTTGAGGGCGTCTGCAGAGTGCGATAACTCCAATCTGCTGACAAAAAGGGCTCTGACTTTTGGACGTTCAGGTATATTGCGTGCCTCTACAGCTTTTAGCTGAGTCATTTTATTCGTTCCTGTCGTTACGTGCACGATACGTCCTCCTCTTCCAACTGTGCGCCACGAATTGTCACGTGCCGTGTCTTTCCTACCGGGTGCACTTACGACGTTGCGTTGTTGGCTAGTGTTGAAGTGAAGGCGACGTGGTGTAGGGACGTTGCGATTTGAAGGCAGGTTTGTGTTTTGGCATTGTTGATGTTGCTGTTGTTTACCAATGGGCCGTTGGATGGCTCGGTGATCAGCTGATTTGGGAGTCGGGCCATTCTTGCTAACTATCTTCTTTGTAAGATCTTCATTTTGTTTTTGAGGGCTTCAAACTTTGCGGTACAATTACAAGATGCCGGGTTGACCAAGGCTGTATTTCTTGAGACATCTATTGACACCTCTCTCCAAACGCACAATTTACAGTACAAATTATTTTTGTCTGGAATTTGAAAAGTGCAGTGGCTGTGTGCGGGTTTGCTGCATCCTTCGCAAACTGTGCGCTCTTTTACTTGAAGCATTTGTCCTGCACAAGTTACGCATGGTGGCCCTGGATTAACCTCGACATCGCCGCACAGGAGCAAGAGTGCGAGCAATAGTGCAGTTGTTCTTAACATTTGGTGTTTTGTAAAGCAGCGTTGAGGTGGCTGCATAAACAAACTCACCCCATTGAGGAGGTTATCTTGGAGATCCGTCAGCCGTGAGTGTCTTGGTAGGCCGTAGAGTCCGTTGTCGTAAGACACTGTCACGCACTCTTTGCTAACAGTTGTATTTTGAATTAAAACGTGGCTCACTAATAGAGCACACACAAAGCGCGTCCGCACGGTCGCCGCCATCTTGAAGACTGACCAAGTTGTCTTCTGAACGAGTGTTGCTGTGATGATCCTGCAGCGAGTTGTCGTCGGTCTGTACTGCCACTACGGTGTTGTGCAATGACAGACCAACGCTTTGTCGCCACTGCGTTTTCCGCAGAAGGAGACTATCCTGCTGCGGGATATAACGACGTTGCCGAGACATGGTAGAAGCGGACAGCTGCAGTGCGGCCAGGAGGGGCTGCACCCTCGACGGAGGTTCGGAGAGCTCGGAGGGCCAGTGTTGATGCCATCGGGTGACGACAGGTTCGCCATCGAGCAGCCATGAATAAGGTACAAACAGCTGACAACGAACACGGCAAACGTACGCATTGTGTTCAGTGGTTGTTGCACGGCCGGGTGTAGCGATGAGATGCAAGTTCCACCGTCGAGTAAACCTGAGGTGGTCCCTCGTGTGACCAGTCGTTCCTCGCTCTTGATTTCGTGAATAAAGGAGCTTCTTTTCTATTTATTAGTGGCATGTATCTATGAGCCGCGTGTCCGCGGCACGTAATCGCGTTTCTAACTCGTTTATTTGAGGAAACTTAGCCATCTTATATTTTATTCGCTACTATTTTGCACTTTGATTAAGTATAACTTAGGTTTAATTATAGGTCGACAACATAAATAAGACTAATACAATACACAATAAGTAGGCATTGTTAGCGGATTTGCATGCGTCTGCCTGTTTAATTATTGCGGTTTCTACTTAGTAAATGTGCTAAAGTGCACCGCTGAAATGTCTTTGTGAGGAGTGCAATGTCAACCAACTTAAACATGTCATCACGTGCAAGATCCATTGCCTCCTTAAGTCCCTCACAATTCCAGAGAAGCACTCGTAGAGGTATGTTTGCCACTACACTTGCACTTCTAGAACTAGTCAGTCACTTACGGGGGCTTGGACCGCCAGGCGCACTAAAACTCTCCTTAACCATCCTCTCGCAGGAGACGTCTCCAACCCAGCGACAAAACAGGCTTCCCTTCGGCCAGAATTCATTTCTGCAACAGTTTGCGTAATCATCGTCACGCACCACCACACAGAACACAGCATCACTACCATGTGTATGTAGCTTCCAAGCTGCTTTTACAGTTCTGCCCTTGCCAGTAAGCCACGCTTGCTGCCCGACCGTCGATGTCTTCTGCGCCAATCGTGCCACTCTCAAGGAGCAGATCTTCGCAGGTCTAGCATAGACTTCTAATCCGCCTATATCATCTGTTGCACTACCGCGCTGCACCCGATGCTTTGTTATGTTGTCTCGTTGCTTACGAACCACAACAAAACCATCGTCGTCTGCCTTCTCCTCCGGTCGTAGATCAGCTGGATCTGCTGTCGACGTTGTTGTCACCGCAGCTGATGACGCCGCTGTACCACCACCCGGTGGTTCCATCTCAACAACAGTGCCGTTCAAGTTGCCACTGTCATTACTCTTTTTTTTTTTTTTTTTTTTTTTTTTTTAAGGGGTGGAAAATGCATTTACGCACACCCGCCGATATAATGACGGGTAGTGTGGGGCTAGACGCTCGGAGAGGGAATACGCGACTCACTCTAATCCGAGCGCACTACCCACTAAAAACCACCCCCCCCCGGAACCCCCTCCTGGTTCGGAATTGTGAACCATTACCTCGAGACCAGGAGGGAGGAGTCTCACGCTTCAACCCTTTCCTTAGTCTGTAGGTGCATCCCGAGCAGGTAAGTCCTGCTGGGTTAAATCAGGGGGGCTCCGGGCGACGAATCGCGCCCGGCGATTATTCTCCAGCCGGATCTTTTCGCGCATGAGCCCGTCGAGGTATTTTAGGCCAGCACCCCAATTAGTCGTTGAGTCGACCATGTGCGTGACGATCACTTGCGCGGTAGATGCCCGTAGGGTAAACGGTGAGCTATCGCGGTACGCAGACAACGCCGTGCATGTCTCAATTGTATGCGCGGCATCATCGGGCACTCCGGCGTCGCAGAGAACGCATATGTCCGTCGCGGCTTTTCCGATCTTCATCATGTACGCCTGAAACTGACCATGTCCGCTCAGCGCCTGGGCAGCGTAATATGTCATTGGTCTCTGTGCCGTATACCACTTGCGCAAGTCCGTGATGAGGAAGCGTGTCCACGTGCCTCTCGTGTCTCCGGCAGGCGGGTGGGTCCACATCTCCGCCCAAGCGGCGAGTGTGGCCTCTCGAGCCTCGGTCCATGGTATCTCTCCGTTTAATCTCCGCCTACTCCTTTCCTCCGCCAGCATGTCCCATGGAAGCAGGCATGCGAGAACAAGTAGGACGTCCGTGGAAACCGTCCGGTACGCCCGGCTAACCCGAATTGCCACACCCCGTTGGGAGCGGCGCAGAGCCTGGCGGGCCGTGTCCGTCCTGAGTGCTAAGTCCGCCCACACTGGCGCGGCATAGAGCGCGACCGCTTCTGCAACAGCAGCTAGTAGACGCCGTTTGGGATCGGACGCGCCTCCCTCCCGGGGTAGTATTCGGGCCAGGTTGGCCGATACTCTTGCCACCTTTTGCGTAACCTGCCTAATGTGGGGCAGGCCAGTTAGACCTGTGTCCAAGGTCACCCCTAGGTACCTGGCGTGGCGGGACGGCGTGAGAGCGTGCCCGTTGAGCTCCAGAGACATAGGTCCTATCCGCCTGCGTCCTGTTAGAAAAAGGGCCTCGGTTTTCTGTGGTGCTAACTCCAGGTGATGTTCAGTCATCCACCTGTTTATCCGGTCAAGAGCCGTGTTTGCCCTGGCCTCCAGGATAGTCCATGTGCGAGCGGTGACCACCAGTGCAAGATCATCCGCGTAGGCGATTGTCTCCACCCCATCCGGCAGGTCGTCGAGCCGCAAGACACCATCGTATGCTACGTTCCATAGAACTGGGCCGAGTACTGAGCCCTGCGGCACCCCCGCCGTAATTGGATGGGTTTCGCCTTGCGTGAAGAGTGTCCGCTCCTCCAGGTACGATGATAGTATGCGCCGCAGGTACGGGGAGATCCCCTTCTGCTCGAGCGCACTCATTATTGTCGACCAGTTGGCGGTGTTGAACGCATTGCGGACGTCCAGCAATATCAACAGCACGTAGTTGCGTGACCAGAGTGGCCGCTGCTGCTCGGCGCGAGCCGCCCTTATGACTCGCTCCACGGCGTCAAGGGTGGATCGGCTCCTGCGAAATCCGTATTGGTTATTTGAGAGGGCATCTCTCGCCTCCAGTTCGTCGTTTAAACGCCGAACGAGCACGTTTTCGACTAGTTTGCTTACAGCGTCGAGTAAGCATATGGGGCGATGCGCTGACGAGCCGGGTGAGGCGTTCGGCTTCGGTATCAGTACTAAATGGGCACGTTTCCACTGGGTGGGAAAGCGACCCTCTACGAGCAAGCGTGACACTAGCTTTGCAAGAGGCTTGGGATAGGATCGTGCCAGCAGTCGCACCACGTCCGGTGGGACCCCGTCCGGGCCCGGGGCTTTACCCGGTGCTAGCCGCTCCGCCGCTTCTATTATGTCCTCTGTTGTTACTTCCGGGATCTGTTCAGGGTCAACGGGAATGCTTGTATGAACGCGGGCCGGTTGTTGCGGAAAGAGCTTGAGAACTACCCGGCGAATTTCTTCTGCCGGGAGAGGTGGTGGTGGTGCGCGGAGCTTGCCCATAACGATCCGATAGGGAAGACCCCACACGTCCACCTCAACCGAATCCACCAAGGCCTTCCAGGATTCGACTTTTGCCTGCTGAATGAGCTTTCGTAAGTAGAGTCGATGCGTACGATAAAGGTCCCCTAGGCGCTCAACCCTGGCAGTGGCATCTGCCAGAGGGTCGACATTGTGCCCCTGTCGTCTTCGTTTCGCCAGCCAAGAGCGTGCACGTGTCAGTGTGCGGTTCGCGCGTAAACAGTCTACACGGGCTGTCTGAATAACCGAGCTCCACCAAGGTTTAGCAGGCCGGGCTCTCGTGCCGCCACGTCTGGCTGGGCCCCCGGCTGCCCGGCAGGCAGCCGCCAGGATTTTAGCCAGGGTATCCGCGTCTAATGGAGTGTCCGCCAAGCGATTGAACCGGTGTCTAAAGAAAGTCTGGAGAGCCTTTTTGTTGATGTATCGCATCTGCCACGTGCGCCTCCGCGTATCGGGACAACGCGTGATCGGCGAGGGCAATTCAAACGTTAGATAGCGGTGGTCGCTTAAGGTTTCCTCGTTCTCCTGGACCTTCCAGTCTTGTATCCGTCGTAGGGCGCTCGGGTCCGCAAAGGTGAGGTCTAAGAACGATGTTTGACCTCGGCGCGCGAACGTAGGAACGTCGCCATGGTTAGCCAGGGTCATGTTGTGCTCGGACATCCAGTCAAGAAGAGTCGCGCCTTTGTCGGTGGCACGGTGACCCCCCCAGGCAGTGTGCACCGCATTGAAGTCCCCCGTGACAAGCAGTGAGTGTTTTGGGTATCGGTGAGATGTTATTGACACCGATAGCCTATCCAGGTAGCCCTCCAGGTCATGCAGAGTTTTATTAGGCGAAAAATAACACGAATATACAACGATATTATTGTGTGGAAGGTACGCCCACACGAAGCCTTCAGCATGACCCCAATCGGTGAGGGAGAGCTTCGCGTCTTGACGTGTCCACCAGATGGCCACATTGCTTTGTGCATCAGTGTACATGTTAGGTGCTGAACGAGAGATGTACACATTTGGTTCTGATAAGAGGCAAAGGCCTACCTGGTGTTGTGTGGTGTATGCGTTCAGTAGGTCGTGGGCCGCCCGGCACCGATTGAGGTTTACCTGGAGAAACCTGACCATTACTCTTCCTGGGGGGTTTCAACCTGGGAGGCATTGCCCGCCGTTTGCCAGTCTTCCGTCGGCGCGAGGGTCCTACGGCAAAATTGTCGCCGCCCTCGATCCAACGCCTGTTCAGCGGGTCTGGATGCTTCTGGTAGGGCGCCACCTGTTTTTGGCTCTCCATGTGAAATAGGCTCCCTCCGCTTACGTGATTCTTGTAGCTGTGTGCGGTATGACGGGCAGGCCATACTGTCGGCTCTGTGGCCCGAGACCTCGCACACAATACAGTGTGTTGTCTCGGCTGTACACGCAGCCACCGCATGGTCTGGCGATCCGCATCGACGACAGAGGCGGGCGGCCGTTTTGGGTGCCGTGCAGGTAGCAGCCTTGTGGCCGGGTCTCTGGCAGTTGAAGCACGTGGGCAACCTCTCCCAGACCTCGGGCCTGCACCTGCTGCCCGCGATCAGGATAGATCGCTGGGCCTGAAGCCACCGGGCTGTAGGGGCCGTCACCTTCAGCAACGTGTACCAGCGGGTCGTGGTGCGGCCCTGGCGTGGGTCACTAGCCACTATAGGAACCGCCTCAGTGGCCGCCAGTAGCTGACGGATGTCTGTCTCTATCCTTCTAGCACTGGCCAGAGGATTAATGCCCCATAAGGCCACTTCTCGCAAGCCGTCACTGATTCGGCTGTCAGTCTGGTGGCCAGTTGCCTTGCTGATGTCTTCTGCCAGCTGAGCCCCGAGATCCTGGGTGATGCCCCGTAGTCGGATAATGACGTCACCGTCATTATTCCTGACGAGGCCGCTAACAGCCGACTCCACTTGTGTGTTGTCGGCCAGATGAGCTCGTAGGCTCTTCACTGTGTCGGCCCAGGTCCGGCCCTCTCCGACCCTGACCCTGAGAGACAATTGTCCCGCCAGGACTGGGGCCGGCGGCGGGGCTTTACTCGCACTCACTGGCGACCGACCTGCTTGCAGCCTGTCTGCCCGGCAAAGCTCTATAAGGCCATCTCGTGATGACTGGGCCACGAGAGCCGCCAGAATCCGCTGCGTCGTCTCTGATCGCCACTGGTGGGCGACGTATAGGAGAGGGGGTTCCGTGCTCGCTGAGGTTGAAAGCTGGGTCATGCGATCAATAACGGAGCGGAACAGAGTGATAACAGCCTCATCGCAGGGCTTGTTGGGATGTAAAATGCCTACCACAAGGTGGCGAGCTTCGCCTCCGTTGCCTGGAGACCCAGCAAGGGTCTCCCAGGTGTCTGTGGTATGCAACACCGCCGCCGTACCTGGGGGCTGTGTAAGCAGCCGCGGTAGAGAGGGAAACTGACTAGCGAGACCGGCGAGTACCTCCGAGTCAGCCTTTGCCCCCGGGACAACCAGCACGCCCCTCACTTCTCTGAGGGAAGTGATCCTCTCGAAAGATGGAGGAACCTGCCGAAGGGAGCTCAGAGGCCAGAATAGGCCCGTTAGTTTAGCAAAGTCTTCAGCCGTCGTCGCCGCCGCGATACGCGATTCCAGATACACTCGGGCAGCCTCAGGATCCGCCGGGGCGCAGCGCAGGCAGATTGCTGAAGGGTCCGAAGATTGAGGAGGCCGCGCCAGCAACTCATCTCGTTCCCTCTGTGCCGCCTCCAACAAGGCCCGGAGGCTCCCGATCTCCTCCTCCGCGTCCTCCAGCGAGGTCCGCAGAGAAACCTTAAAGGAGTCCACCGCCGTTTCGACCCTGCGGAGATCCAGGTCCAGTTTCTCTGATACCTCTTTTAGCTCCATCCTGGTATTCCTTAACTTGCAGGCCTCTACCACTGTCTTAACATCTCCCTTGAGGACCGCTAACGCCCGGCCGTATGCCGCCTCTGCGTCAAAGCCCCGTTTAAGATCAGCCTCCGCGCAGTCCGTCGCCTCCGTCGCAGAGGTCTTGAGTGTCACGGTGTGTTGTTCACCGACGTCAGAGATGCGCTTCTTGTCGGAGCGAAGGCCCGTCGGGGATGTATCCGCCGGGCGTTTTCTAATGCCGACAGCCTCGGCGCACGACTGGTCCATCTCCTTTAGAGATTCTACACCGTCGACGTCAATGGCAGGACGGCCCGGTTCCTCAACAGGAACGTTAAGGTCGCTCCTTATCTCCTTGCTGGTAGGCAGCGGAGGATCTGGCGGCGGCCTCGCATGGCCCGACGACCGGCGTACTGGCATATCTTGTTGTTTTTTTTTTTCTCGGGTGTGCTAGACTAAGCAATGCCTACTTGGTAAATCGCCTCACAGGTCTGCACTGGTCCGTTGGACTGCGCGCGGAGACGAGACGGCTTCGTCTTCGTCTACACTGTCCGTCGGACAGCGCGCGGAGAGGAGATTGCTTCGTCTTCGTCCGCACTGTCCGTCGGACTGCGCGCGGAGAGGAGATTGCTTCGACTTCGTCCGCACTGTCCGTCGGACTGCGCGCGGAGACGAGATGGCTTCGTCTTCTCTCGCACACAGCGCTCGGCCAGAGCAATTGTAAGCCAAGCCTACACTGTTCTAAGATGGCGGCGCCCACGCAGTGCTGTGTTACTTCGTGGCGTGCACGAGAATAAGAAACTCACAGAATTTGAGACAACTCACCAACGACTTCTTTCTTGTGCACAGTGTACTCCTAGTCACTAAGTTTATCTGTTCCACACAATGAAACGAACGAAGGAGTCTCCCGTACTACTATCCGATGATATTTTCCGGGACCGATCTCACATGCGTCCGCATCGTTCGTCTGCAACACGAGACTTCCTGTCATTACTCTACTCTGCAGACGCCAAGCTTCTTTTGGCGCCTGCGCGGTTGTTTTTGCTGGTCTCTCCAGCCAGCTCTCTCGTCTTTGACTCGGTGACGTCACCTCCTTCTCTGCTGTCTGCTAGCCTGGCTTTCTTGCTTTTCCACGTTGTCCGCGTTCCGCCACATCTCTCCACGCTACTTTTGTCACTTAGCGTGGAGTTCAAACTCCCCGTAAGCGTAAGGGGTGCGGCAAACTGTTCCTGCGGGATTGCCTCGATTTTGGCAACCCGCTCCTGCAGTGCCGTGTGTACTAACCACAGTTTCACAAAGTTTAACTGTAGTTCACTCAATCGGCCGCACAACGTACCGTGACTTGGTTTCTGGGTGTCACAGGCTGCACACGGAGCCGAGTGCGCATCCTCGGGGAGCACGGGGTTTAGGCAACCCCCGTGAAACACTTTTGAGCAGCCTTGACTGCACACCACTAGTTGTTCACCCGTCTTTAACGGGTGCGAACACTTCGAACAACCGAACATCACGACTGCTAGCAACAACATACATATATATATATATATATAGGAAGAATAGGTGTAGTACAGGTATATATATATACAATGTGTAGATATTTACTCGTTCTGATCGTGGTAAAGTTATCGGTCAACATTCCTAGGACGGGCGCCAGCAAGCAACGCCAACACATCTCTTACGACTTATGTCAAGGCGCAAATCATAGTTTGACCTACAACAACATTCGTTTGGTGTACGTGCAGTACACGAAAACAAAAGTTACATGAGCCGCAGAGTGAATGAGCTCATTTGCAACAAGAAGAGCATGGAAAGGGCGTCTAATGTTAAGAGCGAAGAGCACTGTAGATTCGTCGCCATTGTCGCCTTGCTGTCCATCTGATTCCGTTATTTGGCCTCATTGTACTTAAGATAATCTAAATTATGCAAACAAGTGCGATTTTTGGCGCCGTCTCTCTCTGCACTATAGCACGCCCATTAGCAGTAGTAATCTCAGTGGCACCGTAATATAATAATCATATTTATTTCACTCATATTTAGTATGCATATAACATGGATAATTATACAAATATACAGTCAGCTGTTTGCGGCATGTTATTCAAGAGAGCCAGTGCAGTGATCTCTTCGCCAGGGCCGGGCAGGCAGACGCATGAAACTTCGTACACGCCTGAGAGCACAGTCGACAGGTGCACTCCGTGTACACATCGTGGAAGCTCGTATTCGAACAGACCAGGTGATGATACCCATGAACTATGTATCTGATGTAGACATGGCGATTGTCACATGCAAGACCAGACCAGAGATGAGAGGCACTGAAAATATCCAAGTCGTCAACCTCTCGTCGGGCTTGTTCAACTTTATTTTCCCATTTTGAGATGAAGCTCTTAAATAGTACTGTACTGTCTTCAACTTGAATCGAATTATCCCAACAACCGGTGCATAGCCAGACATTAGGTACACAAATCGGCTTCTTGCCTGCATTGACAGGCAAAGTATTCGCTTCATGTACATTGTGAAACACCTCTTAAGCAAACCAAAGTTTGCCCGAATGAGGTGTTCCCATACTCTGTCAAGACCAAACATCAGCGTTGGAACAATCTTGAGGTAGAAAAGTGCCGCTGCCGTCGGGACGGACAGTCGCCGGGCGTCGCCTACCTCTCCATAAAAAGAGATTAGGGTTGTGCGCTGTCTCGACAATGTGAGCAGTGAAGGTCGTTGTTCTGTTGTTATCCATCGGTGGTTAACCCCTGTAACGCAGTATTTTCAGTATCTGCTACGGGAATCGTCGTCTTCGCGGTGCCTGCTAACACTCAGTTACCGACCGCCACACCAACCACCCACCCACGGCCAGACGCTTCTGCTCGACGTCGTTTTCACATTCTACGTCGCCTTATTACAATTTCTCCGCATCTCCGTGCACCCCAGTGCCCAAACGGAATTAATAGTTTAAGTTAGTGACTTTTTCGTGTCGTCGCCTTCTTACAATCGTCATTGTCGTTGTGCCGCCGCCACCAGCCACTGCCACAACACTACCACCACAACTACAGCAACCAGCCTCAACCATTATGTCTAATGCCGCGAACATGACACTGCTTAGGAAGCAGAGGAGTAGTGAAAGGACTCAGATTACCCAGGCCAGCGCCCGATCTGTGACGTTAGATGCTACGCCAGTCGAGGCCCGTGACAATCACGTCATCTTAGTTCTGTTGAACAACGTAAACGTGCGACTGGCTAAACTCGAAGCACTCGACGAACGTATATCGAACCATCCCGACATGGCCGAGTGCGATATGGATGAGGAGATTGCTGCTTGCAGCCGGTATGAAAATACCGCGCTCGAATGTATCGAAACGTTAAAGGGTCTGCTACTGTCCACATCTGCTGCTTCAAGCTCGGGATCAGACAACTACGTTTCTGCACCGTCATCGCCCGCGGCGCCTACAGCACAACCTGTCGTCTCATCATGCTCTACGGTGCCGCTTCTAGACATTTCAACAGACCCATTCTCGGGGAATCGCCTCGAATATCGTTCGTTCATCGCTTTGTTTAAGAATTGGATTGCTCGTCGTAAAACGGCCACAGACACAGACAAGCTTATCGCTCTTCTTAAGCATCTTCAGGGTAAACCGAAAACACTTGTGATGTCTCTCGGCGTTCATGATGCAGCGTATGATGTCGCCTTGCGGCTGCTTGACGACAATTACGAATTGGTCGACATCGAGCGGCAGCAAGTGGTTCAAAGTTTATTTCAGTTGCCGAAGGTAACATTGATGGATAACGTAACCGGTCTGCGGGTGATGATAAATCGATGATCGAGTGCGAGCCAGTGTCAAGACGCTCGAGGCTTTGGCCATCCCGCTAGAAACCTTTTCGATCGCCTTTGCACCAGTGCTGCGAGCCGCGATTCCGTCCACGTTGTTGTATCCATACTCCGAAATAATGCGACTGGCAGCAATCAATGAGAAGCAAGTAATCAGCTACAGTGGTCCAATCCCGCCTTGGTGCGACCTATCGGACTTCCTTGAGCGGTGACCGTCAAATGATTAAGCCACGCGACTCTTTCTCACTCTGATCGCTCTTCACTTGAGGGCGCACTATCTTAACCAATTGGTTTTGCAGGGTCTCTTTAAGAATAAAGAAGTAAAAAGGAGACAACACAATCGATTTGTGCAAACAAAAATACACCGTACGCTCAATACCAACGAAACAACATATTCACGAGTATAGATGCTGACAAGTTTTTTTTTCAATATGAGCGGAAAAAATGATTTTAAGACTCCAAGACCCCGCATCCCATAGGCAGTTGGCACTAAATAGTTTCTCTCAGGGAAGCTGTGTTTTAAATCGAAATACTTTTAAACGGAGAGCTGCATACCGTTGCCAGTGCACCTTGGCTGACGCCGCTGACTGCAGTGTTGTGTGCACTGATGTGGGATCAAGCGCAGTTTATATTCAATGATCGTCTGCGTACAATATATATTTAAAACTCATCAGTATATATAGTTTAGCGTTTGTGAAATTATCTTGTTGGACATTTATTGTCATAGTCTTATTGAATAACTTGTTCCTATTTAGAAACTCAAAGTTTGTATTTTGTATTTATACATAGAAAACCATGTACCGGAGCTCTTAGAGAACACGTGCTGCAATTGGCTTACGCTGCTTAAAGTTTATACTGTAACGTCTAATTACACTGGTAACATTAAATTGAGTTTGATTAAAACGTTATATTGGAACGTTATTAAGAGAAACATATAACCACTTTGTGGACATTTTTAGACGCTGCAAATTAGAAAAAAAATATTGTATATATATATATATATATATATATATATGTGTGTGTATTAGAGGCACAGATTCGAAATGGGCTATTGTCGCCATTATGTATGCGGATAACATAGTAGTGGCTTATCGGGACCGTGGTGACATTCGTCGAACGTCGGCGACGTAGAAAGCTACCTTGACCGTAAGGGCCTGCAAAAAATTCGCGGAAGACAAAGGCTATTAAAGTTTGTCAAGTCCTTCCCGTATATGGGACTGAGACTACATTATCCGGGAACCACCTTCATCCAGCACATTTACGACAGGTGTCGATCGGCTATTGTCTCTATTCACATAGAAGTGAGGGACCCTTGCCGACTGTCCCTGAGTGCGGCAGTGCGCCTGTTTGAGTTTAAGATTGTGCCAATGTTGAGCTACAGCGTTGACATGGTGTGGTGCCATCTTTCAACGGCAAGTTTTGCGCAGCTAAAGAAATGTTTCACAATAGAATTGAAGCGTGTTCTTTGCTTGCCGCGGATGGCAAGAAATTGTTTCATGTACCTGCTAGCAAGTTGCGGACCGGCAGTGAAGACAATCAGAGTCAGACTTAGGCCAGCTTTTACAGGACCAATTCAGCAATATTTGTTGGAGTGGCAGAGAAAGTGACCTAAGCCTTGGCAGAGGTAGCGCAGTTAGATGTGTACCCCGCCAGGGAGCTTTAAGACGGAATGGCATGCACTGGCCGGCACGTGTACAAGGTACATTGTGCAGGGCTATCATCACTTGGTATGTTTGATTCAATGATTTCACCATGTTGGCGATCAATGTTGTTGCCGGTTCTGCTCGCAGATATGCGCTAAATACCACGCAGCAAGCTGCCAGACGCATCGGCAGTCTGCACTTTTTCGCTCGGTGGGACGGTCGCTGAAGTTTTTAAATGATATATAATGACGACTATATTCTAACTATGTATCATCTTAAAATGCAAAGTTATGCAAAATAAACAATGTGTGTAATAGTATTATTGTTCGACAACAGGTATTATACGTTGGAACTTGACATTCCTTCGACAGCAACCGCAACAAAATTTGCGCTATAATATAATTGTTTATTTATTTTTTAACTATCTGACAACCACATTATAGACGCTCGTAATGGGCTAAGTTGCCTGTGCCACGATATCGTCTAAATGCATCTATCGTCATTGCGTTCTTGTACTAGATTTTATATGGGCTTCCTCCAGCAGAGGTATGTAGCAGCAGGTCAATGACAAACACGTCCAACAAATACAATTAGCAAAGCCGGGGCTCGAACTTGCGATTGTTTTTGCTAGCCAGGTTGCCACGGCAACGCCTCGTTTCGAACGGTGCATTAGCCGCCTAAGCCACCGCCGTTACAATCCTTCCTTATATAAAGTAACTTGATGATGAATAAATAGCCCACGTTGTTTCAGTTGCTTTCTACTGACGATTTAAGATGGGTGCAATTCCAGAATAACGTTGTAAACAATATATCTTTATAACAATTTGTTTCGTAAGATTGGCTATTTGTTTCATAATAAGATGACATGTGACTATGAGTAATCAAGTTTCCAAAATGCATATATTAAGAAAATTAGCCATATTTTGTTCGGTACAATTTGACAGTTAGATTTACCATATTTGTTAATATCCTACACATGTATATCCGTTTATTTTTTTTTATTATAATACAATAAACAAATAGTAGCTATTGTCGGTCGAGTAGATGCGCGGAAGGGCATAGCTAGAACCGAGCCTGTAGAAAGTTATAATGGTACACCAGACAGTGCCGCAATGGTAATGTTTGTGGCCAGTCAAATTCATAAAATCAGTTAACTGTCTCGGAGCGTAACTAACTAGATAAGATAGAGCGCTCTCGAGTCAAAACTAAGAGCGAGAGAGGGCCGCATGACTCAATCACTTGGCGGTCTCCGCTCAAGGAGCCCGGTAGGTCGCACCTAGGTGGCATTGGACCGCTGTAGCTGATTACTCTCTCTCTACTAATTCAACATACGATGATAGGAAGACAGAACTGCCTCATACAGGAAGTAGTGGAAGGATTGGAGTAGCTCCTTGACGCCTTCACATTATTCCATAACTTCTATACAACCGCAAAATGCCTACTCGACTCCGCCAGATTTCGAGGAATGGTCAGATTTTTTTTTTTTTTTAGATTTCCCGTAAGGCGATTGCCCGTGTACGGATTTTTCATGTTCATTCATACGAGATTTATGGATACTAGTCAACGTGGCGGCTAGGGCAAAGCGTATTTTAATAATGGATTAGCCGGGTTTGGCAGGCCGACCTTTGCGAGCTGTGGTCAATGGATCAGAGGTGCTTTTGTGCGAGGTTTGGGACTTCCGCACGCTTCGTAAGCACCACCTAAAGCGACATATGCTTACGCACACCGGTCAAAAGTCTTTTAAATGTCCGTATTGTGACTTCAGAAGTGCTTGCGCAGACTTTCTTAAGCAGCACGTCGTGCGCTACGCTAAAGAGAATCCTCTCATATGTGATCAATGCGGCGAGGTGACTCAGAACGATGCTGATCTCCAAGAGCATAAGATAAGCCAGTACAACATCAACGTTTGATTTGTAGTAAGATTCTACCAAGCCACAAAACACTGCGCCGTCATGAGCGCACTCACCAGTCATATAGATGCGAGTTCTGTGCGTTTTCTTCACTATACGAGTCAAAAGTAAAACGTCATGAACGCTCAATCCACAGCCGAACCGACGCAGGCCTGGTTATCCAAACTTGATTGACTTGGGCAGCAAAAAGCTAGTAGAAGACAGTTGTAACATTGCCAAGTACGCTTTGTGTACATTCCGTATGTGTAAATAAATTATGTTGTAAAAATAACTATGCTTAATGTTTTACTGCTATTAAGCACACCTAAAAAAATGTACGGCTTAAAACATCTTAAAATATGTCGCCCGTCCTAATGCTATTTGCGAGGTACGCTAAAATCCAGCTTCCTGTCTGTTATTGAATCATTACACAAGATGAACGGTAGTAGAATAATATAACAAATATACATATGTATGTCTATGTAGAAATGCGCTTGTGTGTGCGTATGTATTAACACGTTATTGCCCTTTTGGGGATCTTAAATTACAACAATTACAAAATAAATTACAACAAGCAGGCCAACTGTTTAGTATATTTAGATTTCTAAATGCTTGTAATCCTGTAATCATTTCATGTAAAATTACGTTCTAGAGTTTGTTTTTGCTTCATCAGTTTACCTCTCTAGCAATAGTTACTTGTGTCTGTGTAGGCTTGTAAACAGTTTGTTATATTTTGTATGACGTGTACCAGTCTATAGAGGGGGGGGGGGGGTGGTACTACGTACACAGATAAGATGAGAGTGCTTTATTTCCACAATACATCTTCTAAGCATTTGCTTTAAGCACTAGTTAGTGCGTGTAAAGACTACCGCAATCTACTTATATTTCCTTTTTGTTGCACATTTTATCGCGTGCCCGCTGTATGAAATATATCCTACGCAATAATCCATAAAACGCAAATGTAATATCCGTGTGATATATATATATATATATATAATATATATATATATATACCGCGAAGATACATAATTGTTCTGGTCGTGGTAAATTTATCAGTCAATATTTTGCTATCGTCCCTAACGACTTAGGAGAATGACGAGGAGATGAAGTATAGATAAAACGTCGTTTGATCTAGTGAAAAATGTCAATGAACACGCCTTACGGCGTTCTTATGTACTTAACCTGTAGAGTTACAGATAATGCCGTAAGAGGCAGACTACAAAGACCAAGAGTGCTCTGTGATCATATTAATACAAATAAACTGACTGTAAGCTCAAAATAGCCTATCGACATAAAGTACTTTTTTATTCTTACTATATGCTTTCTTTGACCACGTTTACAGCTTTGATGAGCACATTTTCTCTATGACGTTTCCAACTGTGGAGAATGCCTTACTTCCGGAGTAGTTTGTATTTAGAAAGGGTCGGGGTTCACAGAACTCAAGTCCTCTCTTCTAATAAAAAGTTTAGCTGGTGTTGGATTTGCCTGGGGGCCTTCAAAAGCATTTAAGAAGCTACTAGGCTTGATAAGCTTAGAGTGAGATTTATTATAAACAAGCAACGAGTCTGTATGCCCCGCACATAGAGCTTTGTATGCTCAGGTTGTTGAATTGATAAAGAACCTGGAGATCAAGTGATGCCGGGAGTAGCGCTAGAATTTAATGTGATTTAAATATTTTGTAGCAGTCCAAAGGTGTTAGCGGTGAACCTTATTCTGGCTGACCATAAAATGCGATAAATATTGCACCCGTCTCAATATCAGAATTGGAGAAATCTTAGATTAAGACAATGCACTAACGTATTTGCGAGAGCCCCGAGAGAGAACCAACGAACTGATTAAATATGTCAAATTCGGATTATCCAATCAATTAGGAGATACTACTTTGGACGAGCGAAATTTGATTCTGAGCGTTGGGCATATACTCCTCCTGTGCTAACACTGGACCTCATTTTTGGCCTGGGAAGTTTGGAAATGCTGTCACTATCGGTACTGGCATCCAACAGCACCTAGTGTCGAAATTTCAGGCACTAAAAACCTTAATCCTCCCCCACAGGGTTCAACCTGCTGCCAGAGGACTCCACTCGACCAGCTGACTCTCTCCTGGGAGCTCCGGAGCAGTCCAGTTGAGCGAGCAACTGGAATAGAAAGAAATGATCAGGACAATTGAAAGCAGCAACTACGTCAGGAAAGACTTCGAGACAAAACTCATGCGCCTTGACCGAGTCGGCCAACCATTGCGATAAATGGTCTAACGCGAGGTCAGTCGATCAACTTCTGCAAAAGCCGAACTGGTTAGGCTGAAGGAAATTGATCGACACCACATGTCGATTTTACCTTACCATTGAGAGTTCCTCAGTGACACATAATCAAAAACCAAGGTTGACCTAAATTTTGGCTGCGCGGTCTCGTCCACTACTTTCCAATAATAAGGGAACGACCACCATATCCTTTACCCGTAAAGTCAGGTTAGACTCAAAATAATAATTCATAATTGTAGTTAGGGGTCCTGCAATCGATCGAGCTGCTAATCTAACAATTTTTATAAGCATACTCACGACACCTCGACTCCAGTTTGCTTTAGGATGGGAAATGATATCAAGAACTTTACAAACACAGAAACATTATAATTTTTCCATACTTTTTCAAGTGTAGCTTTAATATATCTGCTCTTTTCGAGGTGACCGGCTGTAGAATTACCTAAGGTGATGAAGCAACGGCTTAGCTCATCTGCAGTTTCTACCGGATGTGTTAAGGCTTTATCCCCTCAAACTTAAGTCGCGGACGGGAAGTCTACTGAATCATGTCCTCTATCACAAAACCCGTTAATGAATTTCCGGAATTAAAAGAAGTCCGAAAAGAATTAGGACTACAAACAGAGCGCGCAGATAAAATGCTGCAAGTGAAACGCTCATAGATGCCGACACGGCCGTCTCACTTCCTCAGGCCCCAGCCTGACGCAATTAATTCAAAAATTAGTTGCGTATCAAAGCTCCTCCACAATAACCTTATGGAGTTAAATCAGAGAGGCGGCAGTACCCCCAAACGGATGTAACTTAAAGCTAACTAAGCTTGTGCCAAAAGCTCTGTCTCATAGGCTGCCAGGAGAGCAATACTATGGCTTATGCAGTTGAGCACTGTTTCAGCATCTTCCGCTTGTTAAACTGGGGCTTCGAGCTCCGATACAAGTGCCCCCAATCAATGCTCCATCCTGTGCCTGGTCACCTGCTGTTACGCGCCTCCGATAGATGCATAAACACAGGCGAAAACGAATCAGGAAGGCGGTCTCGGGCGTTGTTTATCCCCTATCCGATTAGGTCAGCTACCTACTCACAGCAGCAATTCCCCGCGTGACCTCTTCAGGCAATCCCCGCCAATCGTGTTCCTGTTGTCTGAACATGACAAAGTTCGTCAGCCCGATGAGTGGCGGAGCAAGAGAGGGCTGGTGAGGACACAAGAGTTTTTGAGTAGTTAATTGGGCAAGGGCAGGACCAGCTTGCCGACTCAATCAACCCCTCTCTCATCGCCTTTCAGTTGGTATATAAAGTATTCGCTACCATGAGCAAATTACTTTTGAGCGATCCTCATACTACATCTAAAATGGCTCGAACGGCTGCACAGAGGCGAGCACGCATTATGCCGCGGCGCTACCTAGAACGCGAGATGATACGCAGAGAACAAGAA
Organism: Dermanyssus gallinae; assembly: GCA_003439945.1. Lineage (NCBI taxonomy): Eukaryota > Metazoa > Arthropoda > Arachnida > Mesostigmata > Dermanyssidae > Dermanyssus > Dermanyssus gallinae. The sequence goes on along the minus strand of QVRM01002540.1, from coordinate 106,628 downwards.
GCAACTTCGGAGTCCATCACAACACGACCACCAGGGTCTTCACCAGAGATTCAAGTCGTCCCGACTCGGGAACAACAAGTACCTTCCAAGTCTTCACCAAAGCTTCAAATCGTCCCAACTTCGGAACAACATGTAGCTTCAGATGCTTCGCCAGAGCTTCAAGTCGTGCCGTCCTGGGAACAACAGGAAACTACGGAGGCCACCACGTCAATGGTGTCTGGAACGAAGCTTCAAATCGTCCCGACTTGGAAGCGTCGACCAGGTTTGGGCTCAATCTGTAAAAAATGCCATAGGAGGAAGCGGCACGGACAACGGAATACAAGAGGATGAAATATAGATAAAACGTCGTTTGATCTAGTGAATTATTGTCAATGAACACGCCTTACGGCGTTCTTCTATATTTAACCTGTAGAGTCACAGATAATGCCGTAAGAGGCAGACTACAAAGACCAAAAGTGCTCTGTGATTATAATAATACAAATAAACTGACTGTAAGCTCAAAATAGCCTATCGACATGAAGTACATTTTTATTCTTACTATATGCGTAGACATTTTTGGATCACTTTCACAACTTCACATTTTTCTATAATGTTTCCAACTGTAGAGAACGCCTTACTTTCGGAGCAGTTTGTATTTAGAAATAGTCGGGGTACACCAGACTCAATTCCTATCCTCTAGTCAAAAGTTCAGCGGGTGTTGGGTGTGTCTAGAGTAACATGTACGCCGCTTTTATTGATTGTGTCAAGACCTTCGATAAAGCTTCCCGACACTTACTAGTCAATTCATTTTGACGTGTTAGGATAAGTGGTTCTTTCTTACGAGTGCTCTTCAGCATCTTTGCTGGAGACCGCCTTGAAAGAAACACAAGGGTTACCTTTTTTTGGGAGGTTTTAGGAATGCATGATGCACATGCGCCACTAGCAGCCCGCGTGACTAGTGTGAGACTCGCAAACCCACTAAACCCGGATTCCTCCCTACCCCCCCAGGCTCGGTATTACTTTGGCATTACATCGAAGCCGTGGGAGGGGCGTCTCTGCCGTTCTCCTTCAATCAGCTCTATCCCTGACTATCATCCCGCATGTCTACCTGCGGTTGGATAGGGGGATGCCATTTTGTAATCCGTCCTGTGAGGGTACGTCGAGACCATGAGAGCCTGACTGCTCTCCACCCCCTCCCTCGGCTCCTCGTCTCGACCACTCTCCCGAGAGACCCGCTCAAACCTCTCCCGCCTGGCCGTTTCCTTGGCTGTCTTGAGTGTCAAAACGGCGTCGAACAGGTTCGCCTCCCTCCATGCCTCCGCCGAAGTCATCATATGGGCGACCACCTCTTTGATGGGTCGGCCTCTCACAGCGGCTGGTGCTGCGTCCCGTGCTTCCCTGAGAGCATCACACCGCAGAACAGTATGCTCCACGTTGTCCGTTTCTCCAGAGTCGCACAGTACGCAAATATCGCTGATGGCCTTCTTGATCCTTGACAGGTAGCTGTGGAACTAGCCGTGTCCGGTCAGAACCTGAGTCGTCCAGTAGGAAAGCTCCCCGTGTCGGCGGTCATACGATACCCTGAGGTCCGGTATCAGACTCTTGGTTCAGCTCCCTGTGGTCACACCGGGTCTTACCTGCGCCCATTCTTCATGCCAGGCCGATATGGTGGCACTCCTGGCCCTGGTGAGATCCAGGCCTTCGTCTAGATGCATTTTACTTCGTTCAGCCACTAGGAGGTCCCATGGCAGCATTTTGGCTAGGACCAGGAGAGCCTCGGTCGAGACTGTTCGATACGCCCGGCTTACTCTAAATGCCAGCGTTCGTTGGGTCGACCTTAGTGCCCCCCTATTTTTCGCCGTCTGCATTGCCATGTTCCCCCAGACTGGGGCTGCGAATAGCGCCATTGATTCGGCCACCGAGGCCAGGAGCCTTCTTTTCACCTTAGCCACCCCACCGACCATAGGCATGATCCGCGCCAGGTTCAGGGAGACCCTTTGGGCCTTTTCGGCTACGTACTTAACGTGTGCCGATTGTGAGGGTGCGTCGAGACCATGAGAGCCTGGCTGCTCTCCACCCCCTCCCTCGGCTCCTCGTCTCAACCACTCTCCCGAGAGACCCGCTCAAACCTCTCCCGCCTGGCCGTTTCCTTGGCTGTCTTGAGTGTCAAAACGGCGTCGAACAGGTTCGCCTCCCTCCATGCCTCCGCCGAAGTCATCATATGGGCGACCACCTCCTTGATGGGTCGGCCTCTCACAGCGGCTGGTGCTGCGTCCCGTGCTTCCCTGAGAGCATCACACCGCAGAACAGTATGCTCCACGTTGTCCGTTTCTCCAGAGTCGCACAGTACGCAAATATCGCTGATGGCCTTCTTGATCTTTGACAGGTAGCTGTGGAACTAGCCGTGTCCGGTCAGAACCTGAGTCGTCCAGTCGGAAAGCTCCCCGTGTCGGCGGTCATACCATACCCTGAGGTCCGGTATCAGACACTTGGTCCAGCTCCCTGTGGTCACACCGGGTTTTACCTGCGCCCATTCTTCATGCCAGGCCGATATAGTGGCACTCCTGGCCCTGGTGAGATCCAGGCCTTCGTCTAGATGCATTTTACTTCGTTCAGCCACTAGGAGGTCCCATGGCAGCATTTTGGCTAGGACCAGGAGAGCCTCGGTCGAGACTGTTCGATACGCCCGACTTACTCTGAATGCCAGCGTTCGTTGTGTCGACCTTAGTGCCCTCCTATTTTTCGCTGTCTGCATTGCCATGTTCCCCCAGACTGGGGCTGCGAATAGCGCCATTGATTCGGCCACCGAAGCCAGGAGCCTTCTTTTCACCTTAGCCACCCCACCGACCCTAGGCATGATCCGCGCCAGGTTCAGGGAGACCCTTTGGGCCTTTTCGGCTACGTACTTAACGTGTGCCGATCCAGTCAGTCTAGTGTCTAGCATGACCCCAAGGTAATTTACCTTCTTTCTGATTTCTATCGGGTGGCCCGCCATCACGAGGTTAATGCCGGTCGTCCTCTTTCTGCCTGTTAGGTACATCGCCTCCGTCTTGTCGGGCGGCAGTTTCAAGTGATGGGATTCCATCCACTCGGACACCATTGACAAGGCCTCATTGGCGGCGCTCTCCAGGGCTCTTTCGGTTAAGTTAACATGAGTGCAAGGTCATCGGCGTACGCCAACGTCTCCACCCCATACGGGAGACCTCGGATCTCGAGCACCCCGTCGTAAGCTATGTTCCAGAGCACGGGTCCTAGAATCGAGCCCTGTGGGACTCCGGCAGTAACCTCGTACTCCTGCCCCCCTGCAACCAAGCCTCTGTCATCCAGGTAGGATGAAATCATTCGACGGAGGTAAAGGGAAAAGCCCTTTCTCTTCATCGCCTCCACAATGACTATCTAATTCATTATGTTGAAGGCATTTTTGACATCCAGGAGGATCAGGAGCACGAACCCCCTTGTTTTAGGGGTCTTCATAGTCTCCTCACCCGCCCGTTTCAGAACTCTCTTTAGAGCCCCTAATGCGATTCTGCCTTTTCGGAAACCGTACTGGGCATCTGATAGGGCGTTATTTTCCTGAATCTCGTCGTTTAGTCTCTTGACCATAACGTTCTCCAGAATCTTACCCATGGCGTCAATGAGGCATATGGGCCGGTAAGCCGAAGGCCCCGTTTTCCTCCCGGGTTTGGGTATCAAAACCAGGCTTGCCCTTTTCCACAGCCTCGGGAATCTCCCCTCTCTCAAAAGCTTGTTGGCAAGGTCTTGAAAGACCTTAGGCCACCTTTTGACCAGTAGCCTCGCTACCTCTGGGGGAATTCCGTCTAGTCCGGGCGCTTTACCGGTTGACAACCGCTGAAACCAGCTTTAGTCACTCGACGTCTGAACACCCATCAGTGTTCAAGAGCCCTGATGCATCAATGGCCAGCACGTGGCCATCCTCGAACTCAACCGGATCTACCCCGAGGAGTGGCTCCTTGTCGCCGTCGAAGACTTCCATAACTTCTAGCCAACTGCAAAATGCTTACGCAGCTCCGTCAGATGCTGAGCAATTGTCTGATCTGTGGATGCTAGCCAACTTGGCGGCTAGGGCGAAGCGTATTTATTTAATGGAACAGCCGAGTTTGGCACGCCGACCTTCGCGAGCCGTGGTCGACGGATCAGATGTGCTTTTTTGCGAGGTTTGCGACTTCCGCACTCTTCGTAAGCACCACCTAAAGCGACATATGCTTACGCACACCGGCCAGAAATCTTTTAAATGCCCGTTCTGTGAGTTCAGAAGTGCTCGCGCAGACTTCCTTAAGCAGCACGTCGTGTGTCACGCTAAGAAGAATCCGCTCATATGTGATCAATGCGGCGAGGTGGCTCAGAACGATGCCGATCTTCAAGAGCATAAGAGAAGCCAGCACATACATCAATGTTCGATTTGCAGTAAGATTTTACCAACTCACAAAACACTGCGCTGCCATAAGCGCACTCACCAATCATATAGATGCAAGTACTGTGCGTTTCCTTCACTATACGAGTCAAAGGTGCAACGTCATGAGCGCTCAATCCACAACCGAGCTGACGCAGGCCTGGTTATACAAACTTGATTGACTTGGGCAGCAAAAAGCTAAAACAGTTTAGTATACAGCTGTAACGTATTTTCTACATTGCCAGGTAGGCTTCGAGTACGTTCCGTATGTGTAAATAAAATATGTTACAGTATAGTATACAGCTGTAACGTATTTTATACATTGCCAGGTAGGCTTCGAGTACATTCCGTATGTGTAAATAAAATATATTGCAGTATAGTATACAGCTGTAACGTGTTTTATACATTGCCAGGTAGGCTTCGAGTAGATTCCGTATGTGTAAATAAAAGATGTTGTACAAATAACTATGTTTAATGTTTTACTGCTATTAGATACACCTAAAAAACGGTACGGCTTAAAACCTCTTAAAATAGGTCACCCGACATCTTACGCTATTTGCGAGGTACGTTTAAACTCAGCTGGTATTCGTGTCATTTGATCGTTACGCAATGTGAAAAGTACTAGAATAATATACAAAAATACATATACATGTCAATATAGGAAAGCTATATATATATATATATATATATATATATAAACTAAATCATCGGCATACATAAGCATTTCCACATGTGAATGCCGACTATGTATTTCCGTTGGGAGGTCGCTTACCAACATTACCAAATATATATATATATATATATATATATATATATATATTTGTCAGAAAACCTTTGAATAGTACAAATATTCTGAGCCTGTTAGACCTACACTGCGGCAGCGGAGCTCGTATTCTCTCAGAAGCTTCTCTCACTGACGTCATGCTCTGTGAGGAGAGGGAGGCAGAGATTCAAACACGCTGCTCCCGCTAACGGCCGTCTGACGAATGTATGATATATGAAATAAACGGACTTGTCAGTCGTTGTACTTAACCGCCAAGAACGGCTTGTTCACTCCCGTAAATAGCAAATAGAAATCCACTAATTCGCTTAAACAAAGGCTCCCCCGAAACTCTACATTGGTGCCGTGACCAGGATTTGAGTCCTTTGTTGATCCTGTGTGGATATTGTTTGCTATGTTCACGAATTTGGGTGTTTTTCGTCGTTTTGAACTTTGAGTGAACCGACCTCGAGCAGGCCTGCCGCTCGCGCGTTTCGAGTATTGTGTGTCTCGTGAAATCTTGCTCACAACGCCAACTCGATCATGACGGATCGAGCACTTACCTGCCTACGGCGCTTCCGGACAATCGAGCGCAACCGTTTAAAACTGTACGACGAACGGGCGCTACTAATAAGAGACAACGCGGCAGACCAGCGGGACAAAGCCGAGCTGGTCAACCTGCAACGAAATGTCGAAAAACGGCATCAGGCGATGAGCGACTACGACGCTCAGATTGTTGCTCACAGTAGTTTGCCTAAAGAAGACCTCGATCGTGAATTTGAAGAAAGTGATGAGCATTCAAATGCGGCTCAGATTACCCAGGCCAGCGCCCGATCTGTGACGTTAGTAGCTACGCCAGTCGAGGCCCGTGACAATCACGTCATCTTAGTTCTGTTGAACAACGTAAACGTGCGACTGGCTAAACTCGAAGCACTCGACGAACGTATATCGAACCATCCCGACATGGCCGAGCGCGATATGAATGAGGAGATTGCTGCTTGCAGCCGGTATGAAAATACCGCGCTCGAATGTATCGAAACGTTAAAGGGTCTGCTGCTGTCCACATCTGCTGCTTCAAAGTCGGGATCAGGCAACTACGTTTCTGCACCGTCATCGCCCGCGGCGTCTACAGCACAACCTGTCGTCTCATCATGCTCTACGGTGCCGCTTCTAGACATTTCAACAGACCCATTCTCGGGAAATCGCCTCGAATATCGTTCGTTCATCGCTTTGTTTAAGAATTGGATTGCTCGTCGTAAAACGGCCACAGACACAGACAAGCTTATCGCTCTTCTTAAGCATCTTCAGGGTAAACCGAAAACACTTGTGATGTCTCTCGGCGTTCATGATGCAGCGTATGATGTCGCCTTGCGGCTGCTTGACGACAATTACGAATTGGTCGACATCGAGCGGCAGCAAGTGGTTCAAAGTTTATTTCAGTTGCCGAAGGTAACATCGATGGATAACGTAGCCGGTCTGCGCGTGATGATAAATCGAGTGCGAGCCAGTGTCAAGACGTTCGAGGCTTTGGCCATCCCGCTCGAAACCTTTTCGATCGCCTTTGCACCAGTGCTGCGAGCCGCGATTCCGTCCACGTTGTTGTATCCATACTCCGAAATAATGCGACTGGCAGCAATCAATGAGAAGCAAGTAATCAGCTACAGTGGTCCAATCCCGCCTTGGTGCGACCTATCGGACTTCCTTGAGCGGTGACCGTCAAATGATTAAGCCACGCGACTCTTTCTCACTCTGATCAGTCTTCACTTGAGGGCGCACTATCTTAACCAATTGGTTCTGCAGGGTCTCTTTAAGAATAAAGGAGTAAAAAGGAGACAACACAATCGATTTGTGCAAACAAAAATACACCGTACGCTCAATACCAACGAAACAACATATTCACGAGTATAGATGCTGACAAGTTTTTTTTCAATATGAGCGGAAAAAATGATTTTAAGACTCCAAGACCCCGCATCCCATAGGCAGTTGGCACTAAATAGTTTCTCTCAGGGAAGCTGTGTTTTAAATCGAAATACTTTTAAACGGAGAGCTGTATACCGTTGCCAGTGCACCTTGGCTGACGCCGCTGACTGCAGTGTTGTGTGCACTGATGTGGGATCAAGCGCAGTTTATATTCAATGATCGTCTGCGTACAATATATATTTAAAACTCATCAGTATATATAGTTTAGCGTTTGTGAAATTATCTTGTTGGACATTTATTGTCATAGTCTTATTGAATAACTTGTTCCTATTTAGAAACTCAAAGTTTGTATTTTGTATTTATACATAGAAAACCATGTACCGGAGCTCTTAGAGAACACGTGCTGCAATTGGCTTACGCTGCTTAAAGTTTATACTGTAACGTCTAATTACACTGGTAACATTAAATTGAGTTTGATTAAAACGTTATATTGGAACGTTATTAAGAGAAACATATAACCACTTTGTGGACATTTTTAGACGCTGCAAATTAGAAAAAAAATATTTTATATATATATATATATATATATATATATATATATATATATATATATATATATATATGTGTGTATTAGAGGCACAGATTCGAAATAGGCTATTGTCGCCATTATGTATGCGGATAACATAGTAGTGGCTTATCGGGACCGTGGTGACATTCGTCGAACGTCGGCGACGTAGAAAGCTACCTTGACCGTAAGGGCCTGCAAAAAATTCGCGGAAGACAAAGGCTATTAAAGTTTGTCAAGTCCTTCCCGTATATGGGACTGAGACTACATTATCCGGGAACCACCTTCATCCAGCACATTTACGACAGGTGTCGATCGGCTATTGTCTCTATTCACATAGAAGTGAGGGACCCTTGCCGACTGTCTCTGAGTGCGGCAGTGCGCCTGTTTGAGTTTAAGATTGTGCCAATGTTGAGCTACAGCGTTGACATGGTGTGGTGCCATCTTTCAACGGCAAGTTTTGCGCAGCTAAAGAAATGTTTCACAATAGAATTGAAGCGTGTTCTTTGCTTGCCGCGGATGGCAAGAAATTGTTTCATGTACCTGCTAGCAAGTTGCGGACCGGCAGTGAAGACAATCAGAGTCAGACTTAGGCCAGCTTTTACAGGACCAATTCAGCAATATTTGTTGGAGTGGCAGAGAAAGTGACCTAAGCCTTGGCAGAGGTAGCGCAGTTAGATGTGTACCCCGCCAGGGAGCTTTAAGACGGAATGGCATGCACTGGCCGGCACGTGTACAAGGTACATTGTGCAGGGCTATCATCACTTGGTATGTTTGATTCAATGATTTCATCATGTTGGCGATCAATGTTGTTGCCGGTTCTGCTCGCAGATATGCGCTAAATACCACGCAGCAAGCTGCCAGACGCATTGGCAGTCTGCACTTTTTCGCTCGGTGGGACGGTCGCTGAAGTTTTTAAATGATATATAATGACGACTATATTCTAACTATGTATCATCTTAAAATGCAAAGTTATGCAAAATAAACAATGTGTGTAATAGTATTATTGTTCGACAACATGTATTATACGTTGGAACTTGACATTCCTTCGACAGCAACCGCAACAAAATTTGCGCTATAATATAATTGTTTATTTATTTTTTAACTATCTGACAACCACATTATAGACGCTCGTAATGGGCTAAGTTGCCTGTGCCACGATATCGTCTAAATGCATCTATCGTCATTGCGTTCTTGTACTAGATTTTATATGGGCTTCCTCCAGCAGAGGTATGTAGCAGCAGGTCAATGACAAACACGTCCAACAAATACAATTAGCAAAGCCGTGGCTCGAACTTGCGATTGTTTTTGCTAGCCAGGTTGCCACGGCAACGCCTCGTTTCGAACGGTGCATTAGCCGCCTAAGCCACCGCCGTTACAATCCTTCCTTATATAAAGTAACTTGATGATGAATAAATAGCCCACGTTGTTTCAGTTGCTTTCTACTGACGATTTAAGATGGGTGCAATTCCAGAATAACGTTGTAAACAATATATCTTTATAACAATTTGTTTCGTAAGATTGGCTAATTGTTTCATAATAAGATGACATGTGACTATGAGTAATCAAGTTTCCAAAATGCATATATTAAGAAAATTAGCCATATTTTGTTCGGTACAATTTGACAGTTAGATTTACCATATTTGTTAATATCCTACACATGTATATCCGTTTATTTTTTTTTATTATAATACAATAAACAAATAGTAGCTATTGTCGGTCGAGTAGATGCGCGGAAGGGCATAGCTAGAACCGAGCCTGTAGAAAGTTATAATGGTACACCAGACAGTGCCGCAATGGTAATGTTTGTGGCCAGTCAAATTCATAAAATCAGTTAACTGTCTCGGAGCGTAACTAACTAGATAAGATAGAGCGCTCTCGAGTCAAAACTAAGAGCGAGAGAGGGCCGCATGACTCAATCACTTGGCGGTCTCCGCTCAAGGAGCCCGGTAGGTCGCACCTAGGTGGCATTGGACCGCTGTAGCTGATTACTCTCTCTCTACTAATTCAACATACGATGATAGGAAGACAGAACTGCCTCATACAGGAAGTAGTGGAAGGATTGGAGTGGCTCCTTGACGCCTTCACATTATTCCATAACTTCTATACAACCGCAAAATGCCTACTCGACTCCGCCAGATTTCGAGGAATGGTCAGATTTATGGATACTAGTCAACGTGGCGGCTAGGGCAAAGCGTATTTTAATAATGGATTAGCCGGGTTTGGCAGGCCGACCTTTGCGAGCTGTGGTCAATGGATCAGAGGTGCTTTTGTGCGAGGTTTGGGACTTCCGCACGCTTCGTAAGCACCACCTAAAGCGACATATGCTTACGCACACCGGCCAGAAATCTTTTAAATGCCCGTTTTGTGAGTTCAGAAGTGCTCGCGCAGACTTCCTTAAGCAGCACGTCGTGCGTCACGCTAAGGAGAATCCGCTCATATGTGATCAATGCGGCGAGGTGGCTCAGAACGATGCCGATCTTCAAGAGCATAAGAGAAGCCAGCACATACATCAATGTTCGATTTGTAGTAAGATTCTACCAACCCACAAAACACTGCGCTGCCATGAGCGCACTCACCAATCATATAGATGCAAGTACTGTGCGTTTTCTTCACTATACGAGTCAAAGGTGAAACGTCATGAGCGCTCAATCCACAACCGAACTGACGCAGGCCTGGTTATACAAACTTGATTGACTTGGGCAGCAAAAAGCTAAAACAGTATAGTATACAGCTGTAACGTATTTTCTACATTGCCAGGTAGGCTTCGAGTACATTTCGTATGTGTAAATAAAATATATTGCAGTATAGTATACAGCTGTAACGTATTTTATACATTGCCAGGTAGGCTTCGAGTACATTCCGTATGTGTAAATAAAAGATGTTGTACAAATAACTATGTTTAATGTTTTACTGCTAATAGATACACCTAAAAAACGGTACGGCTTAAAACCTCTTAAAATAGGTCACCCGATATCTTACGCTATTTGCGAGGTACGTTTTAACTCAGCTTGCATTCGTGTCATTTGATTGGTACGCAAAGTGAAAAGTACTAGAATAATATAAAAAATGTATATACATGTCAATATAGGCAAGCGCCTATATATATATATATATATATATATATATATATATATATATCAACGCGTTACTGTAGTTTTGGGTGATCTTAAATTACAACAATAATCATGCTAACTAAAGAGCAGTAGTGGAACCATGAGGCCAACCATTTAGTATACGTAGATTTATAAATGCCGTCATATGCTGTAATCCCTCCATGTAGGATTGCATTCTAGAGTTTGTTTAGCTCCCCAGCAATAGTTACTTTTGTCTGTGTAGGCCAGTAAAAAGCTTCTTATACGTTATACGATGTTGTGTACCCGTCGTTTGGAGGTACTACGTACACAGATTAGGTGGAAGTGTATTATCTCTGCAATACATCTTCGCATCGATTAGCCTTGACCACCTGTTAGTGCGTATAGAGACTGCCACTATCTACTTACGTTTTCATTTTGTTGCACATTTTATTGCATGCCCGCTGTAGGATCTATACCCGGAAAACCTGATACTTGATATGTTGGTTAATATTCATTAAGTGTTCGGGCTTTTGATATTCCATAAAACGCAATTCTAATATCCGCGCGGTATTTATATATATATATATATATATATATATATGGTAATGTTCGTAAGCGACCTCCTGACGGAAATACATAGTCGGCATTCACATGTGGAAATGCTTATGTATGCCGATGATTTAGTATTGTTTTCCCGAAGTCGCTTTCACTTGCAGACTAAAGCGATGAAATTTGGACGAGGAGGAAAACTGGCCAAATGCTAGGAGTTCCGACTGGATTCAAAAATAATCGAAATCGTCCTTTACTTTCCCTACCTTCTCAATACGTGGCACAAGTTTTTCCAGGCACGTTGAGGATAGAGTCCGAGAAGGGCCTACAATCCTTATACAGTATCAGGGACACATACAGGCTGTCGATAGAGGTATGGGTTTGTGAAAGCTTCACGAGGGACTTCACAAAGCTTCGTACGAGGGGTTCACGAAGGTTTGTAACCTTTGTGCACTCACACAAGAAGCATGATCTTTCGGAGCTTCGTAGATACACGTCCGCACTCCTTGGCGCCAAACCTTGACGGCTTTTCACCTCAGAGAATCCACTAATGTTTGCAATATTGATGTTCAACGATTCACTGCAAGTCAGTGCACCTACCTGCTGACACAAAGTTCACTAGTTCAGGCTAGTACTCGCATCCTAACATCTTTTCTACAGACCTACAAAAAAGCGTGTCCCCACCGTACGATTCCGTACGATAAAAACCGTAAGTAGCGTAGTCAGCCGGCGCGCACTATGTCAAAGATCTTCTGCTTCAACAAGCGAGGAATCTCACGCCAGTCAGTTTAATAATGATGCGCTGTGTTCATCTGCTTGGAGATTTCGAGGATTCATAGCCTTTCGTCACACGAGGCAAATACATTCTTAATCGTCGTAATTGTGATTGTTGATAACAACTATTACATAAGAGTAATTTCCATATTAAGCAAATACACCAAGGACGTGGATATTGTACAAGGAAGCATTTAGATTTAAGGGCTACACCCAAAAGCTTACATTTTGGCACGAGTTTGAGACGCTGCGTTCATGTCCCGTAGCAACATTCGAATCTTGGTCGATTATAGAACTCCATTATGGCGCACTTCTATGTTTTGAAAGAGGTTTCTAAGCGCCGTACCGTTGCGGTTCTTTTCATGACTATATTGATAATATAAACGATAACAGCAGTCCAAAAACACTTCCTTAGCAAGTAAGGACGTCATGTCTTTTTTAAAAATGAGACACGAAATACTCTCACGTCGAGATTTCGGCAGCCGCCACCGACAACGAGATCTAGACACCAATTGCACAGGGAAGCCAATACAGTGGCACGGATTAGAAAACAACAATTGATGAGAAAATGACTCAAGATAGCAAAGCCAATTACTTTTGTCAAGAGAAAAGCATTAAAAAATATGACTGCACACACGCTAACAACTTAAAGAGAAAGAGGCGTGTAAAGACCGCATGCCGTTGACATCTAGCATGCAGCAAGCGCATGCCGTAACAGTCAATAACATCGGACTCGCTACAGCAGATTTTTAAAAAATATATTATGGTTTATTAACACCCAGGTTGGGTAAAAATAGACTTTTTTTATAAGGAATGGAATGAAACCTTTTTAGAGTGAACTATGATCCTTATAGGAATAGAACGTAACGTTGACTGTCTAGCTAGACTAAAAACTTGATCTCCACATTCGCTTACACGTGAAACAAGCTAATGATTCTAGTTGGGGATCGTTTGTTCTCGGCAAAAGTTTCCCGACCCCACACTCCTCTGCGGCGTCACCTTGCCTGTGGTGTTCTTCTCAATGTTCGATTTGTAGTAGGATTCTACCAACCCACAAAACACCGCGCTGCCATGAGCGCACTCATCAATTATATAGATGCAAGTTTTGCGCGTTTTCTTCACTATACGAGTCAAAGGTGAAACGTCATGAGCGCTCAGTCCACAACCGGACTGACGCAGGCCTGCTTACTCAAATTTGATTGATTTGGGCAGCAGAAAGCTAGCAGAATACAGCTGTAACATATTTGCTACCTTGCCATGTAGGCTTCTTGTACATTCCTTATGTGTAAATAAATTATGTTGTACAAATACCTATACTTAATGTTTTTCTGCTATTAGACACGCGTAAAAACTGTATGACTTAAAACCTCCTAAATTAAGTCACCCGTTTTCCGTACGCTATTTGCGTGGTACGCTAAAATCCAGCTTACATGCGTGTCATTTGATCGTTACACAAAGTGAAAAGTACTAGAACAATACACATTGTGAAAGTGTCACACACAAACTGAAAAGTACTAAAATAATAGAAAATAAAATACATATACATGTCTATATAGAAATGCGCTTGTATGTGCGTATATATCAACACGTTAAGTTTTTTGGGTAATCTTAAATTACAACAATACTGTTATAGTCATGCTTAAACTAAAGAGCAGCATGAGGCCAACCGTTTAGTATACTTAGATTTCTAAATGCCGTCCTATGCTGTAATCCCTTCATGTAGGATTGCGTTCTAGAGTTTGTTTTTGCTTCATTGCAGTTTAGCTCCCCAGAAATAGTTACTTTTGTCTGGTAGGCCAGTATGTGCTTTCTTAAATATTGTACAATGTCGTGTACTCGTCGTTTGGGAGTACTACGTAAACAGATTAGGCAAAAGTGTATTATCTCTGCAATACATCTTCTTAGCGATTAGCCTTGACCACCTGTTACTGCGTATAGAGACTGCCACTATCTACACATTTTATTGCATGCCCGCTGTAGAATCTATATCCGGAAAACCTGATACTTGATATGCTGGTTAATACTCATTAAGTGTTCGGGCTTTTGACATTCCATAAAACGCAATCCAAATGTCCGCGCTATATATATATATATATATATATATATATATATATATACACTGCGCAGATATTTACTCGTTCTGATCGTGGTAAAGTTATCGATCAACATTTGCTATCGTCTAACATCGGTCTCTTGCTCCTAGGACGGGCGCCAGCAAACAACACCAACACATCTCTAACAACTTATGTCAAGGCGCAAATCATAGTTTGACCAATTTACAGTACACCAAAATAGAAGGTACATGAGCCGCAGAGTGAATGAGCTCATTTGCAACAAGAAGAGCGTGGAAAGGGCGTCTAATGTTAAGAGCGAAGAGCACGGTAGATTCGTCGCCATTGTCGCCTTTGCTGTCCATCTGATCTGCTTCTCTGCTATCCCGTTATTTGGCTTCATTGTACTTAAGATAATCTAAATTATGCAAACAAGTGCGATTTTTGGCGCCTTTCTCTCTCTGCACTATAGCACGCCTATAGCAGTAGTAATCTCAGTGGCACCGTAATCTAATCGTCACATTTATTTCACTCATATTTAGTATGCATATAACATAGTCAGGTACGGTATACATGCGATTAATTTATTAAATGACTTTTTATGTTAGCACTTAGGAGTGATGCATATAACATAGATAATTATACCGTCAGCTGCTCGCGGAATGTTATTCGAGAGAGGCAGTGCAGTGATCTCTTCGCAAGGGCCGGGCAGGCAGACGCATGAAACTTCGTACACGCCTGAGAGCACAGTCGACAGGTGCACTCCGTGTACTCATCGTGGAAGCTCGTATTCGAACAGACCAGGTGATGATACCCATGAACTATGTATCTGATGTAGACATGGCGATTGTCACATGCAAGACCAGACCAGAGGTGAGAGGCACTAAAAATGTCCAAGTCGTCAACCTCTCGTCGGGCTTGTTCAACTTTATTTTCCCATTTTGAGATAAAGCTCTAATAATAAAGCCATCATAATCAAGCCGAAGCCAACATATACCGGTAAGAGTTGACGAGTTCCAAGAATTGGCCGCCGCAACGTATAACGTCTCTAGCAGCCAATCGACCTCCTCTTCTGAATTTCATAGCCTTGGTCTTCATGGTGTTTGTTTCCAGTCCCCTTGAAACACCTCCGCCAGAGAAGGGATGCGCTTGATGGCACTCAGTCGTGATGAGCGACCACTATGTCATCCGCGTACTTCATAACTGTGGCTTTCTGGAACTCCCATCGGATATGATCAATAAAGACTGCGTCAAAGCCTTCGACCAATTTACAGAAGATCTTCTTAAGCGTCCTTTCAGACGCTATACCAGGATATAAGTTTGCGTCTCGTCTGTCATCACCATGCTTACCCTTAAATAAAAAAGAAAGCCTCGCGATATGCCAGACTCCTGGCATTTGACCCCTATTCATAATCTCGTTAAAGAAATCACAAAGATGATTTGCCAAAAGTGGCTCAGACTGCACCCCGTGTTTATAGTACACCTATTCTGGCCCCGCACTCTTTTCTCTTGGAAGAGACTGCAGAACCTGACTTACTTCTTCTACCTCAAAGGGCAAGTCTATGGTCTCTTGCTCCAATGTAAGCGGGTGCTCAATCATTAGGGCCAGGCGTACCGTCTCGCAGTTATATAAAAGACCGGTCAGGTGACTCGTTACCTGTTCGTCGTTGAGCAGGTGGTTCGCCCCCCTACGAAGCCATACAACGTAGGCTGAGGGCTTGCGTTCTGCTCTTTCAAGCAGTCGGATTTTGTCCCGCCTAGCGTATTCACGCTTGCGGTCAAGACACTTTAAGAGCTTTATACGAGTATAAGCCTTTCTACTGTTGAAGTAGTCAATCCCGCGTCTGGCTAGCAGCTGCGGTGGTGCCCTTACTCTCGTTTGACGCAAGAGCTCAAGCACCCCACGGTGGGCGTCACAGCAAGCCTGAGAAAACTACTGTCGTGATTTCGTCTACCCCAGTCTCTTCCACCTGACTGCACTTCTCATAGTTTTCTTTACCAGTTCACAGCAAGTATCCACATCACAGCCCACCTCGAGGCTATTAACCTCCAAAAGTGAAAGGTCAACATGCCTCGTCGCAACCAAGTGTGGATGGGTTCGCTGTTATCTGGAATATTTGTGACTGCTGGTACCGGTAGGTGCTTTCCTGCAGCCATCTCGAGAACACTTAAAGCTTTTAACTTTGCCATCGACAAATTTGTGATACAGTAGGTCAATGGTGCTGCTTCCGTTATGACTTATTCTGTAAGCTTCTGTCTGCTTCCGTGTGGTCTTCGCGTGCATTTGCACATCTCAGACCAAGGTATTCCACCAACTGGAGCAGCACCTCTCCTTTACCCCTAGAAGCCCCACCATCAATACGGGTATTGAAGTCGCCACCGACGATGGTTGGCATAGACAGGTCGAAACCTGATAAACCAGAACTCACCGTGTCAGCGACCTCTGCCGAGTCAAGATGTGGGGGAGGTAGAAGACAACAATGTTCACCCTCATAGATGAAAGGCCCACACAGAAATCGTTCCTCACACATTGCGCCGGCGGTAAACGTTTACGTAGGTAGATTGATAATCCACCCACTGGTCTGCTACGGCCTCCAGCAGGTAGAACTGCCAGCCGGTGGAACCTTCGCATATTATTGATATGCATATTATTGATATCTCTCTCCGTAAGGAGTCCACGTAGGGGCGACCGTCCTAGCAGCAAGAGATCGAGGTTAGACGATAGCGAAATATTGACCGATATTTACCACAACCAGAACAATTAAATATCCCCGCGGTATATATATATATATATACATACACCACACGGATATTTCATTTGCGTTTTATGTATTATTGCGTAGAATATAATTTCTACAGCGGGCATGCGATAAAATGTGCAACAAACAGAAAATATAAGTAGATAGCGGTAGTTTTTATACGCACTAACAAGTGGTTAAGGCAAATGCTGAGAAGATGTATTGTGGAATTAAAGCACTTTCTCCTTATCTATGTACGTAGTACCCCCCCCCCCCACATTGACGGGTACACGACATTATACAAAATATAAGAAATTGTTTACAAGCCTACACAGACACAAGTAACTATTGCTAGGGAGATAAACTGATGAAGCAAACTCAAGCTCTAGAACGTAATTTTACATAAAATGATTACAGGGCAGGGGACTGCATTTAGAAATCTAAATATACTAAATAAATGGCCTGCTCGTTGTAATTTATTTTGTAATTATTGTAATTTAAGATCCCCGAAAGGGCAATAACGTGTTAATCCATACGCGCGCACAAGCGCATTTCTACATAGACATACATATGTATATTTGTTCTATTATTCTACTACCGTTCACCTTGTGTAATGATTCAATGACAGACAGGAAGTTGGATTTCAGCGTACATCGCAAATAGCATTAGAACGGGTGACTTATTTTAAGAGGTTTTAAGCTGCACAATTTTTTGTTTAATAGCAGTAAACATTAAGCATAGTCATTTTTACAACATAATTTATTTACATAGACGGAATGTACACAAAGCGTACTTGGCAATGTAGAAAATATGTTACAACTGTCTTCTACTAGCTTTTTGCTGCCCAAGTCAATCAAGTTTGGATAACCAGGCCTGCGTCGGTTCGGCTGTGGATTGAGCGTTCATGACGTTTTACTTTTGACTCGTATAGTAAAGAAAACGCACAGAACTTGCATCTATATGACTGATGACAAACGGCCAGGCGCCATTTGAACCAAGCAGGCCCTCGACGGAAAATGCAAAACTGTCCTTAACCAACAACCAAGGAAATCCGTCCTCTTCCACAAGCGGAGTCGCCACCTACCCTTGAACCCACGGAAGATGTGGCGCTGAGCGGGCAAAGCCCTCCTGCGGATACGCCTACTGTCGACGCAGACGGTTTTAGGCCGGTTATCTCGCGAAAGAACCGCAAAAGAGGACAGCAATCCCCGACTGATGATCACCGGTTAGCCAAATCTCAGCACTCAAAAGATGCGAATTAAGATTATTCAACTAAACTGTAACAGGAGCCGCGGAGCTCATCTAATGCTAGACGAAATAGTGTCTAGGAGGAACATTGCACTCTCTCTGCTTAGCGAGCCTAATGTGAAACTGGCAAAGAAGAACCAGACGACCTGGGTTGTGGATGCTCAGACCAGTACCTGCATTGTGCATAATCTGCCATCATGTCTCCGAGTTACGGGTTGTGGAAGAGGATCAAATTTTACATGGATAGACGTGGACGGCGTCGGTCGTTTCTACTCATGTTACAGCAGTCCAAACGGCACGCTGGACGACTTGGAGGGCCTGCTCGAGGAGATGACAACGTCAGCGAAAGATTGCCCTCTACCACTTTTGGTCTTTACTGGAGACTTTAACGCAGCCTCGACAATATGGGGGGCAACCAACACTAATCGAAGAGGCAGAGTTGTTCTTGAGTGGTTAGCAATGCACGACCTTGTTGTTCTCAATAAAAGAAACGACCCTACCTTCCACCGCGGGGGAACTGAGTCGCACATCGATTTGACGATCTGTAAGAGAAGCCACGTTTTTAAGACTTCAAAATGGACCATACTACTTGACGAAGAGAACCTTAGCGATCACTATTGTATAGAATTTGACGTCGAAGGAACCAACCCATTAGCAGCCCTTTCTGCCCCGGTTAGGCCAACCCGGCTAAAGCCACCTGACAACAGGGAGCTGCAAAGGAGGCTGGCAAAAAAAATTAAAGTAAAGGGTGAACCTGAAACCGCTCAAGAGCTTCAGAACGTTCTGGAGGAAGCGTGCAAGACGCCAAGCAAGACGCGAACGCATCCAAAGCGACTACGTCCAGTTTCGCCGAAGTATTGGTGGAACGGAGAGATCGCGGAAACCCGCAGACGCTGCATCTACGCCAGGCGAAGATTTACCAGGGCAAGGCGCAGTAGAAGGAATAACATAATCATTGCGCAATTGCAAAACGAATTTAGAAGATTTAGGGCCACTCTACGCAAAACTATAGATGAAAGCAAGGAACGATGCCATAAGGAATTCTTGTCGGGAATAAAAAACGACCCGTGGGGACGACCGTACAAGCTGATCCGTGGCAAGACAAAAGCAAGAAAGAGCGCTAACCTTTCCCCGGATGAACGCCGACGGGTAATAGAAACGCTTTTCCCTCGACATCCATCCCTCAACAGGACGCCTTTCGAAGCGGGTGCGGACGAGAGACCAGTCCAAGGGGTGACTCTAGAGGAGGTCCGTACAGCGGGAGAGAGACTGAAGGCCGGAAAAGCACCAGGGCCTGATGGTATACCGGCTTCCGCCGTAAAAGTTCTCTTTAAAGAGTTTCCTGAAGTAGCTTCCCACGTTGCCACACGGATACTCAGATACGGACGCTTGCCTCTGATTTGGAAGAAGGCCAACCTTGTGCTTATTCCCAAAATGAACGGCACCTACCGACCAATCTGCCTAGTCAGTACACTGGCCAAGCGTATTGAGGCGATTATAGAAAACCGTTTGCAATTATTCGCAGAAGAACGCGGCCTTCTTTCACCGAATCAGTTCGGATTTCGCAAAGGCCGCTCGTGTCTGACCGCAATACAGCGGGTCGTTGCTAAGGCGGAAGATCTACGACAATCCCCGGCAAGGTCCAGAAATCTTCTCATTGTCGTACTGCTGGATGTTCAGAATGCTTTCAACAGCTTACCCTGGAGGGTGATACTGGGGACGCTCAAGAGAAAAAGAATTCCGAACTACCTTTGTCGAATTGTCTCGGACTACCTGAACGAACGGCGGGTAGACAATGAGGGATCCGAATTTGAAATGACAGCTGGAGTTCCCCAGGGTTCCATCTTGTGTCCTCTTTTATGGAACTTGGCGTACGACGATGTCCTACGCTTAAGTAACCTACCAGAAGGGACAGAGCTACTTGCGTATGCGGACGACCTTGCAGTCGTAGTACAGGGCGGCATGCCCCAGCAACTGGAACTTAGAGCCAATGACGCCCTGGCCGAGATTTCCGTCTGGATGAGGGGAGCGGGTTTGACGCTGGCCCCTACCAAAAGCGAGGGAGTCATCCTCCTTGGCCCAAGAGGGTGTGCTCTCCCAAAGCTAATCTTGAACGGCCAGGATATTTGAGTGGTTCAATCAGCCCGCTATCTGGGAATGTACCTGGACAGAGGCCTGCGAGGAACACCTCATCTCCGCTTGGCTGCAGAGAAAGCCACTAAAGTTTCACACGACATCGCCCGGCTGATGCCGAATACATTCGGACCGCGAGAATCAACGCGACGCTTTCTTATGTCGGTTGCCGAGTCGATTATGTAATTCGCGGCCCCTGTGTGGCCACTAACCACACTGACTCTAACCCGCAACAGGGCGCTAATGCGCAAGACCCAACGAATCGCGGCTTTACGGATTACGATGGCTTACAAGACGGTCAGCACGGCGGCTGTCCTTGTACTGGCTGGTACGATCCCTTGGGACCTGAAGGCCGACGAACGTCGTCGCTTGTGGGCGGAACCGACAAGCAATAAGGAAGAAGAAAGGGAAAAAACGTTGGTTTCTTGGCAAAATGAATGAGACGCCATACAGGACGGGGCACCTGGGGCCCGTGTAAAGGCTCTGATCCCTGACGTTAAGGCGTGGATTAACGGGCCCGGCGGCGAGTTGACACACCACATGACTCAAGTGCTCACAGGGCATGGCAACTTCGAGAGTTACCTCTTTAGAATAGGAAAAGCAGATACGCCACTCTGCAAGCACTGTGAAGGAACAACGGAGGACACGCCGGAACACACAATATTGCTGTGCCCGGCGTGGGCTCCATTACGCAAGGACATAACCACAGCAAGTGACGGCAGTCTTAAGAAGCTGGCACACCTTCTTATGTACTCACGTGATGACTGGAATCTTATAGCTCGAACAATCGAACGTATTATGCATGCCAAAGAAGAGAAGAATCGTTTTTACTTGACAAGGCCCCGTGAGGCACTCCAGGGCAGCTAAGATAAGGACGCTACTATTTACCCCTCTTCAATTGTTTGAAGTATTGCTTGCGCAGTTCCCAGTTGAGTGTGGGGATGGGGACATGACTGGTTTTTAGTGGGTTGGAGCCCCACACTACCGGCCCACATTTGCAGTGAGCTTTCCTGCCGTGGTGTCCGTGTGTGCAAACCGCATTTCCCAATTAGTCAAAAAAAAAAATAAGACTGATGAGTGCGCTCTTGACAGCGCAGTGTTTTCTGGCTTGGTAGAATCCTACTACAGATCGAACATTGATGTTGTACTGGCTTCTTTTATGCTCTTGAAGATCGGCATCGTTCTGAGACACCTCGCCGCATTGATCACATAAGAAGGGATTCTCTTTAGCGTAGCGCACGACGTGCTGCTTAAGGAAGTCTGCGCAAGCACATCTGAAGTCACAATACGGACATTTAAAAGACTTTTGACCGGTGCGCTTAAGCATATGTCGCTTTAGGTGGTGCTTACGAAGCGTGCGGAAGTTCCAAACCTCGCACAAAAGCACCTCTGATCCGTTGACCACGGCTCGCAAAGGTCGGCCTGCCGAACCCAGCTTATCCATTATTAAAATACGCTTCGCCCTAGCCGTTTCTCTAAACTTAGCGTACTCTAAACTTATCAAGCCTAGTAGGCTCCTAATTGCTTTTGAATCGCGTGGGAATGATAGCGCTACTTATTTCTTAATTTTCATTCCCTTCATTATCTTAACTACTTGGATGGTTCTATTTAGATGCAGACACTGTTGAAATTGTGGGGAAAAACTAACTTAAACCTCACTTGCTTAAAGCCTAGCCCTGAAAATGTCGCCTGGTCTTTAGCGCCTACTAGTTAACAGTCTAGAATTAAAAACATTTTTTAAAGAGGTTGTTTTTAATTCTAGACTATCCTTCGTCTCCTACGGACTTGGAACTTAACCTAAGGTATATCTTCAATGCACCGAGGGCCGGACATGTTAAGATATCTAGGGTTTCCCCAACAGTCCCTGTGGCAGCATGGCCGGTGACTCTCACCGGTATGGTTTATCATCTATTCTCAATGAGCATCGCTCAAAGAAAATTCGATCAACAACAGGGATCGAACCGGCGACACCCCGGTAGATGACAACCATGACTAGCGCACTAGTGCCCTAGACCACGCCGCCACTTAACAGTAACAACAGTTAGTTAACAGTAAACAATTCTTAAACTTCGTAAAAAAGCTTGGAGTTTCAATTTGTATTACCTTAGATTGGCAACACAAATTAGATATGCATTGCTTAAAAATTGAAACGTATATATATATGTATATATATAAAATATTGTGATGATTTATTAATCAATCACAATACGTTTGCACACTCAGCAGTGCTCGCCTTAATACAAATTGTGGTTAAAACGTGTCGCGTGAAGTTAAGAATCAGTTGTCCGTGTCCTTGCTTGATGGTAGGCCCCGCTCTTATGGACCCGGTGCGAGCGGTATATCCGCAAGGTTCCTTGCAAAGTTTAAACGGTGAGGTCCATAAGATTCCTTTTCGTGACGCTGAGCCCCAAGAGCGTCCTCGCAGATTCGGGGTCCCATACACCACTCATAGAGATAGTGATGGATCCGAATCTGCGAGGTTTTTGCGAATCGGGGAGCGCCGCTCTTAGGAACTCGACGTCATATTTGGTGATCTTGTCCCGCCGCGCTTTTGCCAGGTCCCGGTTTGGGCCGCAAACCTCGGCATTTAAAACCCAGACCTAGTTAGGTGTTGTTGTTACGAGGTCGGGCTTTACACCCGGTGCGCCCGGTCGACGGAATACTCGCTCACGAACCATTTCATGACCCTTTTTGCGGAGAAGACGCGCCACGCGATCACAGACGTCGTCATGTCTCTTTATGGTTTGTTTGTGTGTTGTATCGCACATCTGAGCGACATGAGCCAACGTCTCAGGCGCATGACACCCGTGCCTACAACGTTTGTTGTAGCCCGGGCATCCCCTGGCCAATCTGGCACGCGTTGGTAGTGCGTTGTTCCTGAGCTTTAGTAGGTTTAAATACTCCTTATTAGATAGGTAGGGCATACCCTTAAACCAGTAATGTACAAAGGGCGTTTTGTGTGCTTTTTTAAAATGTGCCCCATCGAACGTGTTGTGTAGTTGTTGAGACTAGTAATCGGTCTCTTGTGTAGCTGTCTCCATGGAGGTTCCCAAGCGCTCGCAAAGAAGTCTTGTTTTCGCAAAATCTTTTTTGAAGTGCTCGGTGGTTAGCGTCCATTGGTCCCCAAGGTGCGTGGAGTGTTGTAGTGCTGTCAGGCGGGATCTGGGAATGAATGTTTGGAGGCAGGGGATGTCCAGACCGCCGTGTGCTGTGTGCGTGTACAAGTATGCGTTTGGCACCGAGTTTTTGAGCTTAAGCCATTTCGACTTAACAACCTTTCTGATCACTTTATCTAGGTCGCTAAGAAGTGCGTAAGATAGTCTGGGACCGGAGCCCAGTTTGTATAGGAGACGGGGAATGAGAAAGTCTTTCAAAAATATGAGTCTCTGGATGATTAAATAGGTGGGAGATAGTAAAGCTTTTATTAGTATTAATTTCCAGGCCTCGGGATTTCAAAAGTGGGTCCGCAATAATAAGGAGCCGTTGGAGAGTAGATTTCGTGGAGGCTAGGAGAATGAGATCATCCGCAAAGGCCAAGCCCATAAGGCGGAAGTCATCAGTAAGTTGGTACCCGATATTAGTTTCGTCTAATTTTGAAAGAACATCGTCGAGAACTAGATTAAATGAAATGGGGGACAGAGGATCTCCCTGCCTAACACCCCTACTTGGCCGAAATATGCGACATTCTTGTCCAAATTCTATGAGAGTTTTAGATGAGAGGTACAAGCGTTCGATATAATTAATGAATACCTCCGGGTATCCGCGAGTCCGTTTTGACCACAGGACGGAGTCATGACGACTCACCATGTCGAACGCCTTACGGAGGTCGATTGAGGCGAGTCTGAGCTCACGTCCTACAGACTTGGCATCGTTAAGGATACCATCTAGAACCGCAAGATTCTCGAAGGTACCATTATAGGGGAGAAACGCTCGCTGGATTGGGAGAAGCTTAATAGAGTTCTGGAGGGGTCTACAGAGAATTTTGTTAAGGGTTCGTTGTAAGTATGAACTAATAGATAGGGGTCGCAGATCGCTTGGGGATGTGGCATTGTTAATTTTAGGACTGAGGCAATATCGCGAATTAATAGTATTCTAATTAGACAACAGACGACTTCTAACGGGAGTTTACGAAGGGACGAAAGACAAATTCCGTCCAAGCCTAGTGCTTTAGCAGGTCCGCGGAGAGCTACGTGGGTCTCCTTTAGGGAGATAGGGAGGGAAACCTCCTACATAGGAAAATCACAACACAAGCCCATACGCAACACAAGAAAAATATACGCGTTTATTTTACATATACAATATTGGCTCCTACAGAGTGTATTTGTATTATCGGGTATTACTGAATAAGATTATATCTGTTCAGTGCTTAAGTCATACATGCACGCTTTTATAGCAGCATTTTCATGTAGCGCATTGCTCTGTCAGAAGGGCCTCAGTCAAACTGCCTAGCTCAAGGCCATGCAGCGACGAACTTATCTCCGTATGCCTTTCCGTAGAGCCAATGTTCTCGGAGGCTCTCGAGGCTTTCGCCCTTGCTTTGTCTCAGAGCGAAAACACATGAAAATAATACTACTACATACGTAACTACACAAACAACCGCAAAAGCAATTTGCACGTCGCGTTCCTCCCTGGTGTAATGGCAAATCGCTTTTGGCGGGTTTGTCAATGTTGAACTCTTGATACTGGCTACGGGTTCAATAACAGCAATGGGCACCGTTTTTCCCTGGCGTTGGCTCTGGTCTTTAGTTACTCCAGTACTGACGTCATTCGAAGGCTTGACGGTCAAGGACACAACTTCGAACTTTCGGTCGTTTCTCACAAGTCCACTGCGTGTGAGCTGTGGTGCCAAGTTGTCCCCAGAACGAGTGTTGTAATGATGATCTTGCAGCAAGTTGTCGTTGGTCTGTATTGCCACTACAGTGTTGTGCAATGACAGACCAAAGCTTTGTCGCCACTGCGTCTTCCGCTTTTCCGTTTCCCGCAGCAGGAGACTATCCTGCTGCGGGATAGTGAGGCGTTGCCGAGGCATGGTAGAAGCGGATAGCTGCAGTGCGGCCAGGAAGGGCTGCGCTATCGGCCTGTAATGGTGGTTCGGGGAGCTCGGAGGGTCAGTGGTGATGTCATCGGGTGACGAAAGATTCACCATCGAGCAACCATGCATAAGGTAAAAACAGCTCACAACGAACATGGCAAACGCACGCATTGTGTCCAGTGGTTGTTGCACGGCCGTGAGATGCAAGTTCCACCGTCGAGTAGACCTGAGGTGCCGATATACTAACGTGTAGCTGGTGCTCTAGATATCGATCGTCAGGTTTACAGTCGATAGGTAACTTGCAATGAGATGCGGTGGCTGTGATGTCTTTATTTTATAGTGTACGCACGCAGCGGCGGCAGCGATATTTGATTCTGTCCTCTCCTTGCTCCGCCTCTCACCGGGCTGACGAACTTCGTCATGTTCGGACAACAGGAACACAAGCTGCGGGGATTGCCCGAAGAGGTCATACAGAGGATTGCTGCTGTGAATAGGCAGCTGACCTAATTGGATAGGGGATAAACAACGCTCGAGACCGCCTTCCTGAGTGACATTCATTTTCGCCTGTGTTTATGCATCTATCGGAAGCGTAACAACAGGTGACCAATCTCAGGCATGAAGCATTGATTGAGGGCACTTGTGCCAGAGCTCGGAGCCCCAGTTTAACAAGCGGAAGATGCTGAAACAGTGTTTAACTGCATAAGCCATAGTATTGCTCTCCTGGCAGCATATGACGCAGAGTTTAGTTAGCTTCCAGTTACAGCCGTTTGGGGGTACTGCCGCCTGTCTGATACAACACCAATAACCAATAGCGGTAACAACAACAGCAACAGTCCAGCAACTCTTTCACCTCTGCAGTCGAAACATCGAAACAAGCATCGGACTCCAAAAGGTTAGTTTTTAATTAGTTGCGTCAGGTTGAGGCCTAAGGAGGTGAGACGGCCGTGTCGGCATCTATGTGCGTTTTACCTGCAGTATTTTATCTTCGCGCTCTGTTTGTAGTGCTGATCTGATGCTTTTCAGTCTAGATGGTTCATTTGTACAAAAAACTGGTTTGTTTTAAATGTTTTATTGTAGGCTTTCAGTTTAATTATGTGTTTTGTAGAGACATCCTTTTGAATACTAGATGTTTTGTTGCCGAAATGTACCTCTGTTATTAACTTTTTTTTCAGTCCCGCAGCCTAGCGACTATACATCATTCTTTTTGCTAAAGAATTTTCCCTTGTTGTATATCGCATAACAAGACCCATGTCGGGTACGTGCATAGACCACATGGCTGTTTATAATTGTTCGAAGTTTACCACCATCTAGCCTACGGTTCTCAAAACCCTGTTTTTTCTGATTAATATCCGGTTATCTTATCTTTCTTCTTATAAACCTTATCTTAGGTGTTATAGATCCACGTAGAAGTCGGCTTACGAGGCCAGCATTCTGTCGCAATCGCTTTAAATTCTTGCGTGGCGACTTCTCTCAACTTTGGGAATTCATCAACGGGTTCTGTGGTTGGGGACAATCCGCGATATCGGTTTGCGGGGATAAAGCCTTAAAACATCCAGTAGAAACTGCAAATGAGCTAAGAAGTTGCTTTACCACGTTAGGTTATACTACAGCCGCTTACCTCGAAAAGAGCATATATATGGAAGCCATACTTGATGAAGTATGGAAAAAAATATAATGTTTCTCTGTTTTTAAGGTTCTTGATATCCTTTTTCTTCCTAAAGCAAACCGGAGTCGAGGTGTCATGGCTATGCCTGAAAAATTAGTTAAATTAGCAGCTCGATTGATTGCAGGACCTCTGAATACCATTATGAATTATTCGTTTGAGTCTAGCCTGACTTCACGGGTAAGGTATAGGTGGTTATATGATGCAGAGTTTTTGGCATAAGTTTAGTTAACTTTCAATTACAGCGGTTTGAAGATACAGCCGTCTGTCTGGTTTAACACTAATTAACAACAGCAGTAACAACGACATCAACAGTCCAGCAACTCTTTCACATTTTCAGTCGAATTCAGTCCGTTTCACCAATCCCTCTGAAGGTTAGCTGGATTACGTCTGTCAATATGCGTAGATGGGTCCACAGCATCTAGGGTCGACCAATACTACCACCTGTTCTATTAATGCATAGTGAAAATTATGCTAAACAAAACTGCACGGGAAGTGTGAAAACATGTCAGCTTTCGGATGGCGTTAGACTTAGGCCTAGTAGCATAGCTTTTATCCACCTAAATGCATTGGAGGTTTAAAAATCCCGTGATATAGAGTAATTAAAGAGCTTTTTAAAGAAAGAGCAAGCCCTATTTGATGCGGCAGTAGTTACTGAAGCGTGGCATTGCAAACAAGCATCGGACTCCATAAAGTTAGTTTTGAATTGGTTGCGTCAGGTGGAAGCCTGAGGAGGTAAGCCGTGTCGGCATCTATGTGCGTTTCACCTGCAGTTTTTATCTTCGCGCTCTGTTTGTAGTTTTGATGCTTTTCGATCTAGATGGTACATTTGCACTAAAAAACGGGCCTGTTTTAAGTGGTTTATTGTAGGCTTTTATTCTAACTATGTGTCTTGTAGAGACACCCGATTGAATACCCTAGATACTTTATTGCCGAAGTGTACCATTAACCGCATTATTGTTATGGGTAATGTCAACATTTTTTCAGTCCCGCAGCCTAGCGACTATACATCATTCTTTTCCGCTAGAGAATGTTCCCTTGTTGTATATCGTATAACCAGACCCGTGTCGGGTACGTGCATAGACCAAATTGGTATTTGTAATTACTCAAAGTTTACCACCGTCTAGCCTACGATTCTCAGAACTCTGTTTTTTCTGATCATTATCCGGTTATCTTATCTTTATTTTTCTTATAAACCTTATAATAGGTGTCATAGATGCACGTAAAAGTCGGCTTACGAGAACAGCATTTTGTAGCAATCGCTTTAAATTCTTGCGTGGCGACTTCTCTCAGCTCTGGAAATTCATCAACGGGTTCTGCGGTAGGGGACACGATTCACTGGACTTACTGTCAGCGGTATAAGTTTGCGGGGATAAAGCCTTAAAACGTCCGCTAGAAACTGCAGATGAGCTAAACCGTTGCTTTACCTCGTTAGGTGTTAATATAGCCGCTCACCTCGAGAAGAGCAGATATATGGAAGCCATACTTGATAAAATATGGGAAAAATTATAATGTTTCTCTGTTTTAAGATTTTTGATATTCTTCCACATCCTAAAGCAAACTAGAGTCGAGATGTCATGGGTATGCCTGAACAATTAGTTAAATTAGCAGCTCGATCGATTGCAGGATCCCTGACTACCATTATGAATAATTAGTTTGAGCCTAGCCTGACTTCAGGGGTAAAGGATATGGTAGTATGCCCCTTATTAAAGGAAAATGGTGAACGAAATCGCGCAGCCAATTTTAGGTCGGTCTCGGTTTTTCATTATGTGTCACCGGTCATTAAGGGACTTTTGCTGGTAAGGCGAAACCGACAAGTAGTGTCGATCAATTTTCTTCAGCCTAACCAGTTCGGTTTTCGCAGGAGTTGATCGACTGACCTCGCGTTAGACCATTTATCGCAATGAGTGTCCGACTCGGTCAAGATGTATGAGTTTTGTCTCGAAGTCTTTTCTGGCGTAGCTGCTGCCTTTAATTGTCTTGATCATGTCTTACTATTCCAGATGCTCGCTCAGCTGGGCTGCTTCGGGGCTCTCAGGAGAGAGTCAGGCGGTTCAAGTTGGTCGAATGGAGTCCTCGTGGCAGGAGGTTGAACCCTTTGGGGAAGGATTAAGGTTTTTAGTGGGTGAAATTCTCGCACTAGGTGCTGTTGGATGCCAGTACCAATAGTGAGTTCGCGTTTCCAAACCTCCCAGCCAAAAATAAGGTTCAGTGCTTGCACAGGAGGAACATATGCCCAATGCTCAGAATCTAATTTCGCCCGTTCAAAGTAGTATGTCCTAATTGATTGGATACTCCGAATATGACCTATTTGATAAGTTCGTCACTTCCCTCTCGGGGCTCTCGCGGATAAGTTGGTGCGTTGTCCTAATCTAAAATTTCTCCAACTCTGATATTGAGACGGATGCAATATTTATCGCATTTTATGTTCAGCCAGAATAAGGGTCACAGCCAAAAATGTTTGGCTGCTACAAAATATTTAAATCACAATAAAATCTAGCGCTACTTCTAGCATCACTTGATCTCCAGATTCTTTATCAATTTAACAACCATTGCTTTATGTGCAGGGCAGACAGAGTCATTGCTTGTCCATAATAAATCTCACTCTAAGCTTATCAAGCCTAGTAGCTTTTTAAATGCTTTTGAATCGCGTGAGAATTCGAGCGCTATTTATTTCGTAATCTCCATTCTCGTCATCATCTTAACTACTTGAATGGTTCTATTTAGATGGGCAGACATTGTTTTATTTGTGGGGCAAAATGCACACTTGTTGCATGTTTAACTAAATAAAATTAATTTAAACCTTACTCTGGGATTTTCAACTGGGATTATCGTTGCTGAAAATGTCGCCTGGCCTCTAGCACCTGCTAGTTACAGATAGCAATTTCTTAGACATGCAATACAAATTAGATATGTATTGCTAAAAACTAGAAACCTATGGCATATATATATATATATATATATATATATATATATATATATATATATATTTATATCTTCATATATCTAGGGAAATTACAACACAATCCCATATGAAAAACATACGCGTTTATTTTACATATACAATACTGGCTTCCACAGAGTGTATTTGTAATATCAGGTATTACTGAAGAAGATTATATTCGTTTAGTGTTTAAGTCATACATGCACGCTTTTACAGCAGCATTTTCATGTAGCGCATCGCTCTGTCAGGAGGGCCTGAGTCAAACTGCCTAGCTCAAGGCCATGCAACGATGAACAACGACTTATCTCCGTACGCCTTTCCGTATAGCCAACGTTATTGGAGGCCCCTGAGGCTTTCGTCATTGCTTTGTCTCAGAGCGAAAACACATGAAAAGACTACTACCACATACGTTACAAAACAAACAACCGCAAAAGCTATTTGTGCGTCATATTCCTCCCAGCTGTAAAGGCGAATCGCTGTTGGCTGGTTTGTCAATGTTGACCTCTTGATACTGTCTACGGGCTCAACAACAGCAATAGGCACCGTTTTTACCTGGAGTCTGGTACTCTGGTCTTCAGTTACTGCGGTACTGACGTAGTTCGAAGGTTCGGCGGTCAAGGATACAACTTCGGGCTTTCGATCGTCTCTCACAACTTCACTGCGTGTGAGCTGTGGTGCCAAGTTGTCTCCAGAACGAGTGTTGCTGTGATGATCTTACAGCGAGTTGTCGTCGGTCTGTATTGCCACTACGGTGTTGTGCAATGACAGACCAAGGCTTTGTCGCCACTGCGTTTTCCGCAGAGGGAGACTATCCTGCTGCGGGACATAACGACGTTGCCGAGACATGGTAGAAGCGGACAGCTGCAGTGCAGCCAGGAGGGGCTGCACCCTCGGCTTACGGAGGTTCGGAGAGCTCGGAGGGCCAGTGTTGATGCCATCGGGTGACGACAGATTCGCCATCGAGCAGCCATGAATAAGGTAGAAACAGCTGATAACAAACACGGCAAACGTACGCATTGTGCCCAGTAGTTGTTGCACGACCGGGTGTAGCGATGACATGCAAGTTCCACCGTTGAGTAGACCTGAGGTGCCGATATACTAACGTGCAGCTGGTGCTCTGGATATCGATCGTCAGTCAAAGAGGTTTCTAACAAGGCCGCAGCCGTTTAAATATCGGCCGACCGCCCCGACCCCTGTCGGCCTTCTGTGCTACTACAACGTCGTCCGCTACGGCGTACATTCTACGTACTTCCCGTTCGTCTGCTCAATTGTGTCGTATGCTCTATCTGTATTTCGTCTGTTCAATTGTGTGGCGCTCTCTGTCTGTTCAAGTTGTATGGCGCGCTCTGTCCATCTGTGACAGTGATGTCATCGGGTGACGAAAGATTCACCATCGAGCAACCATGCATAAGGTCAAAACAGCTGACAACGAACATGGCAAACGCACGCATTGTGTCCAGTGGTTGTTGCACGGAAGATGCTGAAACAGTGTTCAACTGCATAAGCCATAGTATTGCTCTCCTGGCAGCATATGACGCAGAGTTTTTGGCATAAGTTTAGTTAGCTTCCAGTTACAGCCGTTTGGGGTACTGCCGCCTGTCTGATACAACACCAATAAACAATAGGGGTAACAACAACAGCAACAGTCCAGCAACTCTTTCACCTCTGCAGTCGAAACATCGAAACAAGCATCGGACTCCAAAAGGTTAGTTTTGAATTAGTTGCATCAGGTTGAGGCTTGAGGAGGTGAGACGGCCGTGTCGGCATCTATGTGCGTTTCATTTCCAGATTTTATCTTCGCGCTCTGTTTGTAGTCCTGATGCTTTTCGGTCCAGATGGTAGATTTGTACAAAAAACTGGTCTGTCTTAAATGTTTTATTGTAAGCTTTCAAATCAAATCAAATCAAATCAAATGCACCTTTATTTAGTCAAAGGGGGGACAATATTTACATTTTAGAAACCGTTACCTAGATACATACAATAGTCAGTTTACTTGTGTGGCGACATTTGCACTATTAGCGCTTTAAGTTCTCATTGCCCTCGCCATCCGCCACGAAAACATGTTATTTACACGATCTGTCTTGGCAATTTGTTTCGACGAGATGGTGTTACCGCTTCTAAGATTGTTCAACCGAATGCTAAAATAATTTGACTTATTTGATGAGTTTATAATACGATTGAACATGCGATAATCCGCTCTGGACTGAAGTTCCCGAATAGGGCTTATCACAATAGAATTTCGGGCAATGTTACACCTTAACGAGACACGACGAAGGAATCTCCTCTGTACACTTTCCATTGCTTCAATGTGTTTATCTAAGAAAGGCCGCCAAACCTCACAGCAATAGAGAAACTTGGGTACAACCAAACTATTATAAAGCCTCATGTAAAAATTGTAATCATCAATTATGAAACAACGAAATATGGTATTAGATATAAGATTAGCTGATCGAATGACTTGTGTAATATGGGTGCTAAAATCCAGTTGCGGTGTCACGGCAACCCCTAGGTCCCTAATACAATTTAAAATAGGGATAGCCTCCCCATGTAGCATGTAGTTATGGGCTTCTTTTAAACACAATACAGCACATTTCGGCACTGATATAAGCATTTCATTATTCACACACCACTTAGAAACCGCTTCAATCGTACTCTGTAGTACTTGCCTTTCGCTAGCGGTGCTGGAAGGTCCGTATAGTTTCAAATCATCAGCATAAAGTTTATAAGTTATCGACTCAGGAATAACGTTTCTAAGATCTAAAACAAATGTGCAAAATAAAAGTGGCCCGAGGCTTGATCCCTGAGGAACACCTGAGGGGCACGTGCCCGACTCACTAAAGCGATTGTTTACGCGAACGCAGAACTCTCTACGGGTAAGATAACTAGCAATCCATGATATAGAGTGAGTATCTACATCCAAGTACCTAAGCTTTTGTACAAGTTTTACATGGTTTACTCTATCAAGTCAGTTTCAGTTCAATTATGTGTTTTGTAGAGACATTCTGTTGAATACTAGATGTTTTGTTGCCGAAATGTACCTCTGTTATTAACCTTTTTTCAGTCCCGCAGCTTAGCGACTATACATCATTCTTTTTCGCTAGAGAATTTTCCCTTTTTGTATATCGCATAACAAGACCCGTGTCGGGTACGTGCATAGACCACATGGCTGTTTATAATTGTTCGAAGTTTACCACCATCTAGCCTACGGTTCTCAAAACCCTGTTTTTTTTCTGATTATTATCCGGTTATCTTATCTTTTTTCTTATAAACCTTATCTTAGGTGTTATAGATCCACGTAGAAGTCGGCTTACGAGGACTGCATTCTGTCGCAATCGCTTTAAATTCTTGCGTGGCGACTTCTCTCAACTTTGGGAATTCATCAACGGGTTCTGTGGTTGGGGACACGATTCACTGGACTTACTGTCCGCGATATAAGTTTGCGGGGATAAAGCCTTAAAACATCCGGTAGAAACTGCAAATGAGCTAAGGTGTTGCTTTACCACGTTAGGTTATACTACAGCCGCTTACCTCAAAAAGAGCATATATATGGAAGCCATACTTAATGAAGTATGGAATAAATTATTATGTTTCTCTGTTTTTAAGGTTCTTGATATCCTTTTTCATCTTAAAGCAAACTGGGGTCAAGGTGTCATGGGTATGCCTGGAAAATTAGTTAAATTAGCAGCTCGATCGATTGCAGGACCTCTGAATACCATTATGAATTATTCGTTTGAGTCTAGCTTGACTTCACGGGTAAAAGATAGGTGATTATATGACGCAGAGTTTTTGACATAAGTTTAGTTAGCTTTCAGTTACAGCGGTTTGGAGGTACAGCCGTCTGTCTGGTTTAACACCAATAAACAACAACATCAACAGTCCAGCAACTCTTTCACGTGGGACGCACTAGCGAACGCGAAGTCTGCCTACGTGCCCTGTACGTTATTTCGTACCTGCATGTGGGGCAGACGTCACCCGAACGTCGGTCCGGACGGGCGCCTGCACGTTGTCGATGTGCAAGTGCACGTCAACTTCTCCCACAACACTCTCCCTCTCGGGCGCCGCTCACTGCCACGTGGCCGCGTGGCGACCAAGATGGCTGGCTTCCCAAGATGGCCGCGGTAGCGGCGGCGACTACAATGCTATATATGTATCCCTAGGGATACATACATATACATTGGCAATCGCCATAGACTGAGACAAGGCAGTTTTTGGTGTTTGGTGGTGACCAAAAACGCCGAATCTGCCTATCTGATGATACACTGATACACCGGGCACTAGCTGCACACACACAACACTGCACAACACGTTAAACACTGGGTTTTCACTTCGGCAGTATCCGACCTAATGACCGGTATGCCGCCGATGTTGACACACTGTGGCGAATGCACGGTTCCACAAAACGCGAAATTTTCGACGCGATGCGGTGTGCTGATGGGGTTGCATTGAGTCGACACCTTGCTGGCACGATGGTCTGTGCGCTTTCCCGGTCAATTTTGCCGATATTGTTAGCGAACAATACCAATTGACCGGGAGCGAGCGAAGATGCGACCGTCCGCTGTGGCGGCCGGTGGCAGACTGGATTCATTTTCAGTCGAATTCAGTCCGTTTCATCAATCCCTCTGAAGGTTAGCTGGATTACGTCCGTCATTATGCGTAGATGGGTCCACAGCATCTAGGGTCGACTAATACTACCATCTGTTCTATTAATGCATAGTGAAAATTATGTTAAACAAAACTGCACGGGAAATGTGAAAGCATGTCAGCTTTCGGATGGCGTTAGACTTAGACCTAGTAGCATAGCTTTTATCCACCTAAATACATTGGAGGAATTTTTTCAGTCCCGCAGCCTAGCGACTATACATCATTCTTTTCCGCTAGAGAATGTTCCCTTGTTGTATATCGTATAACCAGACCCGTATCGGGTACGTGCATAGACCAAATTGGTATTTGTAATAACTCAAAGTTTACCAGCATCTAGCCTACAGTTCTCAGAACTCTGTTTTTCTGATCAATATCCGGTTATCTTATCTTTCTTTTTCTTATAAACCTTATAATAGGTGTTATAGATGCACGTAAAAGTCGGCTTACGAGGACAGCATTTTGTAGCAATCGCTTTAAATTCTTGCGTGGCGACTTCTCTCAACTTTGGGAATTCATCAACGGGTTCTGTGGTTGGGGACGCGATTCACTGGACTTACTGTCCGCAGGTTTGCGGGGATAAAGCCTTAAAACATCCGGTAGAAACTGCAGATGAGCTAAGCCGTTGCTTTAACACGTTAGGTGATAATACAGCCGCTCACCTCGAGAAGAGTACATATATAGAAGCCATACTTAATGAAATATGGGAAAAATTATAATGTTGCTCTATTTTTAAGGTTTTTAATATCCTTCCTCATTCTAAAGCAAACTAAATTCGAGGTGTCATGGGCATGCCTGAAAAATTTGTTAAATTAGCAGCTCGATCGATTGCAGTATCCCTGACTACCATTATGAATAATTCGTTTGAGTTTAGCCTGACTTCACAGGTAAAGGGTATAATGGTATTTCCTTTATTACAGGAAAGTGGTGAACGAAATCGCGCAGCCAATTTTAGGTCGATCTCGGTTTTTGAATATGAGTCACCGGTCATTAAGGAGCTCTTGCTGGTAAGGCGAAATCGACATGTAGTGTCGATCAATTTCCTTCAGTCTAACCAGTTCGGTTTTCGCATAAGTTGATCGACTGACCTCGCGTTAGACAATTTATCGCAAATGGGTATCCGACTCGGTCAAGGTGCATGAGTTTTATCTCGAAGTCTTTCCTGGCGTAGCTGCTGCTTTCAATTGTCTTAATAATGTCTTCTTATTCCAGGTGCTCGCTCAGCTGGGCTGCTTCGGAGCTCCCAGGAAAGAGTCAGCCGGTTTAAGCTGGTCGAATGGAGTCCTCGTGGCAGCAGGTTGAACCCTGTGGGGGAGAATTGAGGTTTTTAGTGGGTAAAATTCCCATACTAGGTACTGTTGGATGTCAGTACCGATAGTGAGTTCGCGTTTCCAAACTTCCCAGGCCAAAAATGAGGTCCAGTGTTAGCACAGGAGGAGTATATGCCCAACGCTCAGAATCAAATTTCGCCCGTTCAAAGTAGTATGTCATAATTGATCGGACAATCCGAATTTGACATATTTGATAATTTCGTCACTTCTTTTTCGGGGCTCTCGCGGATAAGTTGGTGCGTTGTCCTAACCTAAGATTTTTCCAACTCTGATATTGAGACGGATGCAATATTTATCGCATTTTATGGTCAGCCAGAATAAGGGTCACAGCTAAAAATGTTTGGCTGCTACAAAATATTTAAATCACAATAAATTATAGCGCTACTTCTAGCATCACTTGATCTCCAGATTCTTTATCAATTTAACAGCCATTGCTTTATGTGCAGGGCATACAGACTCATTGCTTGTCCATAATAAATCTCACTCTAAGCTTATCAAGCCTAGTAGCTTCTTAAATGCAATTGAATCGCGTGAGAATTCGAGCGCTATTTATTTCGTAATCTCCATTCTCGTCATCATCTTAACTACTTGGATGGTTCTATTTAGATGGGCATACATTGTTTTATTTGTGGGGCAAAGTGCACACTTGTTGCATGTTTAACTAAATAAAATGAATTTAAACCTTACTCTGGGATTATCAACTGGGATTATCGTTCCTGAAAATGTCGCCTGGCCTCTAGCACCTGCTAGTTACAGATAGCAATTCCTTAGACATGCAATACAAATTAGATATGTATTGCTAAAAACTAGAAACGTATGGCATATATATATATATATATATATATATATATATATATCTTCATATATCTAAGGAAATTACAACACAATACCATATGAAAAACAGACGCGTTTATTTCACATATACATTACTGGCTTCCACAGAGTGTATTTGTAATATCAGGTATTACTGAAGAAGATTATATTCGTTCAGTGCTTAAGTCATACATGCACGCTTTTACGGCAGCGTTTTCATGTAGCGCATCGCTCTGTCAGGAGGGCCTGAGTCAGACTTAGCCATATTTTATTCGCTACTATTTTACACTTTGATTAAGTATAACTTAGGTTTAATTATAGGTCGACAACATAAATAAGACTAATACAATTCACAATAAGTAGGCATTGTTAGCAGATTTGCATGCGTATGCCTGTTTAATTATTGCGGTTTCTACTAAGTAAATATGCTAAAGTGCACCGCTGAAATGTCTCCGTGAGGAATGCAATGTGAACCAACTTAAACATGTCATCACGTGCAAGATCCATTGCCTCACAATTCCAGAGAAGCACTCGTAGAGGTATGTTTGCCACTACACTTGCACTTCTAGAGCTAGTCAGTCACTTACGGGGGCTTGTACCGCCAGGCGCACCAAAACTCTCCTTAACCATCCTCTCGTAGGGGACGTCCCCAGCCCAGCGACGGAACAGGCTTCCCTTCGGCCAGAATTCATTTCTGCAACAGTTTGCGTAATGATCGTCACGCACCACCACACAGAACACAGCATCACTACCATGTGTATGTAGCTTCCAAGTTGCTTTTACAGTTCTGCTCTTGCCAGTAAGCCACGCTTGCTGCCCGACCGCCGATGTCTTCTGCGCCAATCGTGTCAAGGAGCAGATCTTCGCAGGTCTGGCATAGACTTCCAATCCGCCTATATCATCTGTTGCACTACCGCGCTGCATCCGATGCTTTGTTATGTTGTTTTGTCGCTTACGAACCACAACAAAACCATCGTCGTCTGCCTTCTTGTCCAGTCGTGGATCAGCTGGATCTGCTGTCGGCGTTGTTGTTACCGCAGCTGATGACGCCGCTGTACCACCACCCGGTGGTTCCATGTCAACAACAGTTTCGTTCAAGTTGCCTTTGTCATCACTCAACTCTGCAGACGCCAAGCTTCTCTTGGCGCCTGCGCGGTTGTTTTTGCTGGTCTCTCCAGCCAGCTCTCTCGTCTTTGCCTCGATGACGTCACCTCCTTCTCTGCTGTCTGCTAGCCTGGCTTTCTTGCTTTTCCACGTTGTCCGCGTTCCGCCGCATCTCTCCACGCTACTTTTGTCACTTAGCGTAGGTACACAAATCGGCTTCTTGCCTGCATTGACAGGCAAAGTATTCGCTTGCTCCCTGTAAGCGTAAGGGATGCGGCAAACTGTTCCTGCGGGATTGCCTCGATTTTGGCAACCCGCTCCTGCAGTGCCGTGTGTACTAATTACAGTTTCACAAAGTTCCACTGTAGTTCACTCAATCGGCCGCACAACGTACCGTGATTTGGTTCCTGGGTGTCACAGGCTCCACACGGAGCCGAGTGCGCATCCTCGGGGAGCACGGGGTTTAGGCAACCCCCGTGAAACACTTTTGAGCAGCCTTGATTGCACACCACTAGTTGTTCACCCGTCTTTAATAGGAGCGAACACTTCGAACAATCGAACATTACGACTGCTGCCAACAACATATATATATATATATATATATATATATATATATATATATATATATATATATATATATATATGATATATAAATACATATGTAGGTAGTATTGGTGTAGTATATATATAATATATACTGTGCAGATATTTACTTCTTCTGATTGTGGTAAAGTTATCGGTCAACATTCGCTATCGTCTAACATCGGTCTCTTGCTCCTAGGACGGGCGCCAGCAAGCAACACCAACACATCCCTAACGACTTATGTCAAGGCGCAAATCATAGTTTGACCAACAACAACATTCGTTGAATGAAACTTCGTACACGCCTGAGAGCACAGTCGACAGGTGCACTCCGTGTACTCATCGTGGAAGCTCGTATTCGAACAGTCCAGGTAATGATACCCATGAACTATGTATCTGATGTAGACATGGCGATTGTCACATGCAAGACCAGACCAGTGGTGAGAGGCACTGAAAATATCCAAGTCGTCAACCTAGCGTCGGGCTTGTTCAACTTTATTTTCCCATTTTGAGATGAAGCTCTCAAATAGTACTCTACTGTCTTCAACTTCAATCGAATTATCCCAACAACCGGTGTATAGCCAGACATTAGGTACACAAATCGGCTTCTTGCCTGCATTGACAGGCAAAGTATTCGCTTCATGTATATTGTGAGACACCTCTTAAGCAAACCACAGTTTGCCCGAATGAGGTGTTCCCATACTCTGTCAAGACCATACAGCAGCGTTGGAACAATCTTGAGGTAGAGAAGTGCCGCTGCCGTCGGGACGGACAGTCGCCGGGCGTCGCCTACCTCTCCATAAAGAGAGATTAGGGCAGTGAGCAGTGAAGGTCGTCCCGGTATAATGAAGCCGAAGCCAACAGATACCGAAAAGAGTTGACGACTTCCAAGAATTGGCCGCCGCAACGTATAACGTCTGTAGCAGCCAATCGACCTCCTCTTCTG
Organism: Dermanyssus gallinae; assembly: GCA_003439945.1. Classification (NCBI taxonomy): domain Eukaryota; kingdom Metazoa; phylum Arthropoda; class Arachnida; order Mesostigmata; family Dermanyssidae; genus Dermanyssus; species Dermanyssus gallinae. The sequence goes on along the minus strand of QVRM01002540.1, from coordinate 67,370 downwards.
AATTTCATAGTCTTGTTCTTCAAGGTGTTTGTTTCCAGTCCCCTTGAAGCACCTCCGCCAGAGAAGGGATGCGTTTGATGGCACTCAGTCGTGATGAGCGACCACTTTGTCATCCGCGTATTTCATAACTGTGGCTTTCTGGAACTCCCGTCGGATATGATCTATAAAGACTGCGTCAAAGCCTTCGACCAATTTACAGAAGATCTTCTTCAGCGTCCTTTCAGACGCTATACCGGGATATAAGTGTGCGTCTCGTCTGTCATCACCATGCTTGCGCTTAAATAAAAAAGAAAGCCTTGCGATATGCCAGACTCCTGGCATTTGACCCCTATTCATGATCTCGTTAAAGAAATCACAAAGATGATTTGCCAAAAGTGGCTCAGACTGCACCCCGTGTTTATAGTACACCTATGCTGGCCCCGCAGTCTTTTCTCTCGGAAGAGAGACCAGGTTTATGGTCTCTTGCTCCAATGTAAGCGGGTGCTCAATCATTAGGGCCAAGCGTACCGTCTCGCAGTTATATAAAAGACCGGTCAGGTGACTCGTTACCTGTTCGTCGTTGAGCAGGTGGTTCGCCCCCCTATGAGGTCATACAACGTAGGCTGAGGGCTTGCGTTCTGCTCTTTCAAGCAGTCGGATTTTGTCCCGCCTAGCGTATTCACGCTTGCGGTCAAGACACTTTGAGAGCTTTATATGAGCCTTTCTACTGTTGAGGTAGTCAATCCTGCGTCTGGCTAGCAGCTGCGGTGGTGCCCTTACTCTCGTTTGGCGCAAGAGCTCAAGCACCCCACGGTGGGCATCATAGCAAGCCTGAGAAAACTACTGTCGTGATTTCCTCTACCCCGGTTTCTTCCATCTGACTGCACTTCTCACAGTTTTCTCTAGCAGTTCACAGCAAGTATCCACATCACAGCCCACCTCGAGGCTATTAACCTCCAAAAGTGAAAGATTAACATGCCTCGTCGCAACCAAGTGTGGATGGCCTCGCTGTTATCTGGAATATTTGCGACTGCTGGCACCGGTAGGTGCTTCTTTGCAGCCATCTCGAGAACACTTAAAGCTTTTAACTTTGCCATCGACAAATTTGTGATACAGTAGGTCAATGGTGCATTATGACTTATTCTGTAAGCTTCTGTCTGCTTCCGTGTGGTCTTCGCGTGCGTTTACACATCTCAGACCAAGGTATTCCACCAACTGGAGCAGCACCTCTCCTTTACCACTAGAAGCCCCACCATCAATACGCGTTTTGAAGTCGCCACCGACGATGGTTGGCATAGACAGGTCGAAACCTGATAAACCAGAACTCACCGTGTCAGCGACCTCTGCCGAGTCGAGATGTGTGGGAGGTAGAAGACAACAATGTTCACCCTTATAGATGAGAGGCCCACACAGAAATCGTTCTTCCTCACACATTGCGCCGGCAGTAAACGTTTACGTAGGTAGATTGATAATCCACCCAGTGGTCTGCCACGGCCTCCAGCAGGTAGAACTGCCAGCCGGTGGAACCTTCGCATATTATTGATATGCATATTATTGATATTCTCCCGCTGTTAGGTCTCCGTAAGGAGTGCAATGTCCACGTAGGGGCAACCGTCCTAGCAGCAAGAGATCGAGGTTAGACGATAGCGAAATATTGACCGATATCTTTACCACGATCAGAACAATTAACTATCCCCGCGGTATATATATATATATACATACACCACACGGATATTTCATTTGCGTTTTATGTATTATTGCGTAGGATACATTTCCTACAGCGGGCATGCGATAAAATGTGCAACAAAAAGAAAATATAAGTAAATAGCGGTAGTTTTTATACGCACTAACAAGTGGTTTAGGCAAATGCTGAGAAGATGTATTGTGGAAATAAAGCATTCTCACCTTATCTGTGTAAGTAGTACCCCCCCCCCCCCCATAGACGGGTACACGACATTATACAAAATATAAGAAATTGTTTACAAGCCTACACAGACACAAGTAACTATTGCTAGGGAGATAAACTGATGAAGCAAAAACAAGCTCTAGAACGTAATTTCACATAAAAAGGATTACAGGGCAGGGGACTGCGTTTAGAGATCTAAATATACTAAACAAATGGCCTGCTCGTTGTAATTTATTTTGTAATTGTTGTAATTTAAGATCCCCAAAAGGGCAATAACGTGTTAACACATACGCACGCACAAGCGCATTTCCACATAGACATACGAGTACATATGTATATTTGTTTTATTATTCTACTACCGTTCACCTTGTGTAATGATTCAATGACAGACAGGAAGCTGGATTTCAGCGTACATCGCAAATAGCATTAGAACGGGTGACTTATTTTACGAGTGTTACGAACTAATGCGGAACGAGAACAAATATATATCAAGAATAATATAATACTCAGTTCGTATTTATTTCTCGATATTGATCTTGCTCGCGTGGGTGGAGCTCACATTTGTTCTCACTACACCGACTGCGGTGTCTGTTACACAACGATATATATATATATATACTATATATAATGTCACACACAGTTACTAATGCACGGCCGTCCTGAATACGCCGATTCACACCTAGCCTACCTGCGCACTTATCTATATCACGGCACCGTAACGGGCCGGCTCTGACTCACCCGGGGATGGCGCCCCTCGCACGTGGCGGAGAAGAAAGCGACAAGAGTCTCAAGTCGCGAAGCACGAGTCAAAGAGCATTCTAACATGGCCGCAGCCGCTTAAATATCGGCCGACCGCCCCGCCCCCTGGCGGCATTCCGTGCTACTACAACGTCGTGTGCTACGACGTGCACTCTACGTGCTTCCCGTTCGTCTGCTCAATTGTGTCGTATGCTCTATCTGTATTTCGTCTGTTAAATGTGTGGCGCTCGCTGTCTGTTCAAATTGTATGGCGCGCTCTGTCCATCTGTGACAGTGATGTCATCGGGTGACGAAAGATTCACCATCGAGCAACCATGCATAAGGTAAAAACAGCTGACAACGAACATGGCAAACGCACGCATTGTGTCCAGTGGTTGTTGCACGGAAGATGCTGAAACATTGTTCAACTGCATAAGCCATAGTATTGCTCTCCTGGCAGCATATGACGCAGAGTTTTTTGCATAAGTTTAGTTAGCTTCCAGTTACAGCCGTTTGGGGGTACTGCCGCCTGTCTGATACAACACCAATAAACAATAGCGGTAACAACAACAGCAACAGTCCAGCAACTCTTTCACATCTGAAGTCGAAACATCTAAACAAGCATCGGACTCCAAAAGGTTAGTTTTGAATTAGTTGCATCAGGTTGAGGCTTGAGGAGGTGAGACGGCCGTGTCGGCATCTATGTGCGTTTTATTTCCAGATTTTATCTTCGCGCTCTGTTTGTGGTCCTGATGCTTTTCGGTCCAGATGGTACATTTGTACAAAAAAACTGGTCTGTCTTAAATGTTTTTTTGCAGGCTTTCAGTTAAATTATGTGTTTTGTAGAGACATTCTGTTGAATACTAGATGTTTTGTTGCCGAAATGTACCTCTGTTATTAACCTTTTTTCAGTCCCGCAGCTTAGCGACTATACATCATTATTTTTCGCTAGAGAATTTTCCCTTTTTGTATATCGCATAACAAGTCCCGTGTCGGGTACGTGCATAGACCACATGGCTGTTTATAATTGTTCGAAGTTTACCACCATCTAGCCTACGGTTCTCAAAGCCTTGTTTTTTTCTGATGATTATCCGGGTATCTTATCTTTTTTCTTATAAACCTTATCTTAGGTGTAATAGATCCACGTAGAAGTCGGCTTACGAGGACTGCATTCTGTCGCAATCGCTTTAAATTCTTGCGTGGCGACTTCTCTCAACTTTGGGAATTCATCAACGGGTTCTGTGGTTGGGGACACGATTCACTGGACTTACTGTCCGCGATATAGGTTTGCGGGGATAAAGCCTTAAAACATCCGGTAGAAACTGCAGATGAGCTAAACCGTTGCTTTACCTCGTTAGGTGATAATACAGCCGCTCACCTCGAGAAGAGCAGATATATGGAAGCCATACTTGATAAAATATAAGAAAAATTATAATGTTTCTCTGTTTTTAAGGTTTTTGATATCCTTCCTCATCCCAAAGCAAACTAGAGTCGAGGTGTCATGGGTATGCCTGAACAATTAGTTAAATTAGCAGCTCGATCGATTGCAGGATCCCTGACTACCATTATGAATAATTAGTTTGAGCCTAGCCTGACTTCAGGGGTAAAGGATATGTTGCATGTTTAACTAAATAAAATTTACCTTAACCTCACTCTAGGATTATCAACCCAGTCTTGTACCTAAAAATGTCGTTTTGTCTCTAGCACCTGCTAGTTACAGATAGCAATTCCTTAGACATGTTATACAAATTAGATATGTACTGCTAAAAACTAGAAACGTATGGCATATATATATATATATATATATATATAAATTCATATATCTAAGGAAATTACAACACAATCCCATATGAAAAACATACGCGTTTATTTTACATTTACAATACTGGCTTCCACAGAGTGTATTTGTAATATTATGTATTACTGAGGAAGATTATATTCGTCCAGTGCTTTAATCATACATGCACGCTTTTATAGCAGCATTTTCATGTAGCGCATCGCTCTGTTAGGAGGGTCTCAGTCAAACTGCCTAGCTCAAGGCCATGCAGCGACGAACAAAGACTTATCTCCGTACGCCTTTCCGTAAAGCCAACGTTATTGGAGGCCCCTGAGGCTTTCGTCATTGCTTTGTTTCAGAGCGAAAACACATGAAAAGACTACTACCACATACATTACAAAACAAACAACCGCAAAAGCTATTTGTGCGTCATATTCCTCCCAGCTGTAAAGGCGAATCGCTGTTGGCTGGTTTGTCAATGTTGACCTCTTGATACTGTCTACGGGCTCAACAACAGCAATAGGCACCGTTTTTACCTGGAATTGGCTCTGGTCTTTAGTTATTGCGGTACTGACGTAGCTCAAAGGTTCGGCGGTCAAGGATACAACTTTGGACTTTCGATCGTCTCTCACAACTTCACTGCGTGTAAGCTGTGGCGCCAAGTTGTCTCCAGAACGAGTGTTGCTGTGATGATCTTGCAGCGAGTTGTCGTCGGTCTGTATTGCCACTACGGTGTTGTGCAATGACAGACCAACGCTTTGTCGCCACTGCGTTTTCCGCAGAAGGAGACTATCCTGCTGCGGGATATAACGACGTTGCCGAGACATGGTAGAAGCGGATTGCTGCAGAACGCCCAGGAGGGGCTGCACCCCCGGCTTACGGAGGTTCGGAGGGCCAGTGTTGATGCCATCGGGTGACGACAGGTTCGCCATCGAGCAGCCATGAATAAGGTACAAACAGCTGACAACGAACACGGCAAACGTACGCATTGTGTCTAGTGGTTGTTGCATGGCCGGGTGTAGCGATCAGATGCAAGTTCCACCGTCGAGTAGACCTGAGGTGCCGATATACTAACGTGCAGCTGGTGCTCTGGATATCGATCGTCAGGCTTAAAGTCGATAGGTAATTTGCAATGAGATGCAATGGCTGTGATGTCTTTATTTTATAGTGTACGCACGCAGCGGCGGCAGCGATATTTGATTCTGTCCTCTCCTTGCTCCGCCTCTCACCGGGCTGAGGAACTTCGTCATGTTCGGACAACAGAAACACGAGTGGCGGGGATTGACTGAAGAGGTCACGCAGAGAATTGGTGCTGTGAGTAGGTAGCTGACCTAATTGGATCGGGGATAAACAACGCCCGACACCGCCTTCCCGAGTGACATTCATTTTCGCCTGTGTTTATGCATCTATCGGAGGCGCGTAACAGCAGGTGACCAGTTACACGCATGAACTTGTATCAAAGCTCGGAGCCCCAGTTTAACAAGCAGAAGATGCTGAAACAGTGTTCAACTCCATAAGCCATAGTACTGCTCTCCTGGCAGCACATAACGCAGAGTTTTTGGCATAAGTTTAGTTAGCTTTTAGTTACATCCGTTTGGGGGGTACTGCCGCCTGTCTGATTAAACACCAATAAACAATAGCACTAACAACAACAGCAATAGTCCTGCAACTCTTTCACTTCTTCAGTCGAAACATCGAAATAAGCATCGGACTCCAAAAGGTTAGTTTTGAATTAGTTGCGTGAGGTGAGGTGAGGTAGAGGTGAGACGGCCGTGTCGGCATCTATGTGCGTTTCACCTCCAGATTTTATCTTCGCGCACTGTTTGTAGTCTTGATGCTTTTTGGTCCAGATGGTTCAATTGTACAAAAAAACTGGTCTGTCTTAAATGTTTTATTGTGGGCTTTCAGTTCAATTATGTGTTTTGTAGAGACATCCTGTTGAATACTAGATGTTTTGTTGCCGAAATGTACCTTTGTTATTAACCTTTTTCAGTCCCGCAGCTTAGCGACTATACAACATTATTTTTCGCTAGAGAATTTTCCCTTGCTCTATATTGCGTAACCAGACCCGTGTCGGGTACGTGCATAGACCACATAGCTGTTTATAATTGTTTGAAGTTTACCACCATCTAGCCTACAATTCTCAAAATCGTGTTTTTCCCTGATTATTATCCGGTTATTTTATCTTTCTTCTTATAAACTTTATCTTAGGTGTTATAGATTCACGTAGAATTCGGTTTACAGGACAGCATTCTGTTGCAATCGCTTTATAAATTCTTGCGTGTCGACTTCTCTCAACTCAGGAAATTCATCAACGGGTTCTGTGGTTGGGGACACAATTCACTGGACTTACTGTCCGCGATGTGGGTTTGCGGGGATAAAGCCTTAAAACGTCCGGCAGAAACTGCAGATGAGCTAAGGTGTTGCTTTACCACGTTCGGTAATACTACAGCCGCTCACCTCGAAAAGAGCAGATATATGGAAGCCATACTTGATGAAGTATGGAAAAAAATTATAATGTTTCTCTGTTTTTAAGGTTATTGATATAATTTCTCACCCTAAAGCAAACTGGAGTCGAGGTGTCATGGGTATGCCTGAAAATTTTTAAATTTGCAGCTAGATCGATTGCAGGACCTCTGACTAACATTATGAATTATTCGTTTAAGTCTAGCCTGATTTCACGGGTAAAGAATAGGTGGTTATATGACGCAGAGTTTTTAGCATACGTTTAGTTAGCTTTCAGTTACAGCGGTTTTGGTGTTGTACGGCCGTCTGTCTAATTTAACAGCATTAAACAACAGCAGTAACAACAACAGCAACAGTCCAGAAACTTTTTCACATTTTCAGTCGAATTCAGTCCGTTTCATCAACCCCTCTGAAGGTTAGCTGGATTACGTCTGTCATTATGCGTAGATGGATATGTGAAAGCATGCCAGCTTTCGGATGGCGTTAGACTTAGGCCTAGAAGCATAGCTTTTATCCTCCTAAATGCATTGGAGGTTTAGAAAGCCAGTTATATAGAGTAATTGAAGAGCTTTTAAAAGGAAGAGGAAGTCCTATTTGATGCGGCAGTAGTTAGTGAAGCGTGGCAATGCAAACAAGCATCGGACTCCATAAGGTTAGTTTTGAATTAGTTGCGTCAGGTTGAAACCTGAGGAGGTGAGACGGCCGTGTCGGCATCTATGTGCGTTTCACTTGCAGCTTTTCATCTTCGCGCTCTGTTTGTAGTCCTGATGCTTTTCAATCTAGATGGTACATTTGCACTAAAAACGGGCCTGTCTTAAGTGCTCTATTGTAGGCTTTTATTCCAACCATGTGTCTCATAGAGACACCTTGTTGTATACCCTAGATGATTTGTTGCCGAAATGTATTATTACCCGCATTATTGTTATAGGCGCTGTCAACCTTTTTCAGTCCCGCAGCCTAGCGACTATACATCATTCTTTTTCGCTAGAGAATGTTCCCTTGTTGTATATCGTATAACCAGACCCGTATCGGGTACGTGCATAGACCAAATTGGTATTTGTAATAACTCAAAGTTTACCAGCATCTAGCCTACGGTTCTCAGAACTCTGTTTTTCTGATCAATATCCGGTTATCTTATCTTTATTTTTCTTATAAACCTTATAATAGGTGTTATAGATGCACGTAAAAGTCGGCTTACGAAGACAGCATTTTGTAGCAATCGCTTTAAATTCTTGCGTGGCGATTTCTCTCAACTTTGGGAATTCATCAACGGGTTTTGTGGTTGGGGACACGATCCACTGGACTTACTGTCCGCAATATAGGTTTGCGGGGATAAAGCCTTAAAACATCCGGTAGAAACTGCAGATGAGCTAAGCCGTTGCTTTAACACGTTAGGTGATAATACAGCCGCTCACCTCGAGAAGAGTAGATATATAGAAGCCATACTTAATGAAATATGGGAAAAATTATAATGTTGCTCTATTTTTAAGGTTTTTAATATCCTTCCTCATTCTAAAGCAAACTAAATTCGAGGTGTCATGGGCATGCCTGAAAAATTTGTTAAATTAGCAGCTCGATCGATTGCAGTATCCCTGACTACCATTATGAATAATTCGTTTGAGTTTAGCCTGACTTCACAGGTAAAGGGTATAATGGTATCTCCCTTATTACAGGAAAGTGATGAACGAAATCGCGCAGCCAATTTTAGGTCGATCTCGGTTTTTGAATATGTGTCACCGGTCATTAAGGAGCTCTTGCTGGTAAGGCGAAATCGACATGTAGTGTCGATCAATTTCCTTCAGTCTAACCAGTTCGGTTTTCGCAGGAGTTGATCGACTGACCTCGCGTTAGACAATTTATCGCAAATGGTTATCCGACTCGGTCAAGGTGCATGACTTTTATCTCGAAGTCTTTCCTGGCGTAGCTGCTGCTTTCAATTGTCTTAATAATGTCTTCTTATTCCAGGTGCTCGCTCAGCTGGGCTGCTTCGGAGCTCCCAGGAAGGAGTCAGCCGGTTTAAGCTGGTCGAATGGAGTCCTCGTGGCAGCAGGTTGAACCCTGTGAGGGAGGATTGAGGTTTTTAGTGGGTAAAATTCCCATACTAGATACTGTTGGATGCCAGTACCGATAGTGAGTGCGCGTTTCCAAACTTCCCAGGCCAAAAATGAGGTCCAGTGTTAGCACAGGAGGAGTATATGCCCAACGCTCAGAATCAAATTTCGCCCGTTCTAAGTAGTAGGTCATAATTGATCGAACAATCCGAATTTGACATATTTAATCATTTCGTCACTTCTTTCTCGGGGCTCTCGCGGATAAGTTGGTGCGTTGTCCTAACCTAAGATTTTTCCAACTCTGATATTGAGACGGATGCAATATTTATCGCATTTTATGGTCAGCCAGAATAAGGGTCACAGCCAAAAATGTTTGGCTGCTACAAAATATTTAAATCACAATAAATTCTAGCGATACTTCTGGCATCACTTGATCTCCAGATTCTTTATCAATTTAACAATCATTGCTTTATGTGCAGGGCATACAGACTCATTGCTTATCCATAATAAATCTCACTCTAAGCTTATCAAGCCTAGTAGCTTCTTAAATGCTTTTGAATCGCGTGAGAATTCGAGCGCTATTTATTTCGTAATCTCCATTCTCGTCATCATCTTAACTACTTGAATGGTTCTATTTAGATGGGCAGACATTGTTTTATTTGTGGGGCAAAATGCACACTTGTTGCATGTTTAACTAAATAAAATTAATTTAAACCTTACTCTGGGATTTTCAACTGGGATTATCGTTGCTGAAAATGTCGCCTGGCCTCTAGCACCTGCTAGTTACAGATAGCAATTTCTTAGACATGCAATACAAATTAGATATGTATTGCTAAAAACTAGAAACCTATGGCATATATATATAGAATCAAAATTGTTGAATAAATGTTTTTTTACAATTATGTTTATTTCACTCAAATTGAGTATAATATACATTTCAAAAATGTTTCCTCATGAAGCTCTATCTTCTTCACGCTTCCGACGAGAGAAGTAGTGCAGCGATTTTCGGTCCAGCGCTGTGCATTCCACTGCATGGTACTTGGCACACCTCTGCAGGCAGAACCGGCAGGTGCACAACTCGTACTCCTCGTGAAAGGTTGCGTTTGAACATACCAGGTAGTGATAACCATGCACTATGTACCTGGTGTATACGTGGCGATTGTCACATGCAGGACCAGACCAAAGGTGCAAGGCATTGAAAACGTCCAAACCACCGACCTCCTGTCTGGCCTGTTCGACTTTAGCTTCCCACTCCGAAATAAAACATTCGTAAGGTACTGTACGCGGCATCTTCAGCCTTAGTCGGATTGTTTCAGCAGCCGGTGGGCAGCCTGACATGAGATACACAAAGCGGCTCCTCGCTCGAATAGGCAAGCAGAGCACTCGCTTCATATATAATGAAAAACACCTTTCAAGCTGGTTAAAATTCGCCAGCGTGAGGTGGTTCCACACCCTGTCAAGACCGTACATCAGCCCCGGAACAATCTTAAGCATGAAGAGCCTCACTGCTGAGAGAACGGACAGTCTTCGGACATTGCCTACTTCCCCGTAAAGAGAAACAAGTGCCTTTCGTACTGTTTCGTTTACATGCGCTGTGAACGTCGTTCCCGTATAATGAACCCGAAGGCCAAGATACTGGAAAGAGTTAACAAACTCCAATGGTTGGCCGCAGCAACGTAAACGTCTCTGGCAGCCAATCGACCTCCACGCCTGAATTTCATGGCTTTGGTCTTCCTGGTGTTTATCTCAAGTCCCTTCGAGACAAGGAACGTCTCTATCATAGAGGTAATGCGCTTGATGGCACCTAAATCGCGATGAGCGACCACGATATCATCTGCATACATTACCACTACGGCTTTTTGGTACTCCTGTCGGACGTAACCGACGAGGTCAGCAAGGAGAAGTGTAAACGAGACGCAGCATTGCGGGTCTCCTTGCGGAGTTCCCACATTTTGCTTAATCTCTAATACACCCTGCTCACCGTCTACCAACAAGGTGTCCTCCTCAAAGAAACTTGCTATTACACTCAGGAGAGAGCCACCCACTCCTGCTCGTTGGAATGCTTCAACCAGCAGTTGGCGAGGGGCTTTGTCAAAGGCCTTGACGCAGTCAATAAAGACTGCATACAGATGACCTTTGGGTTGTGCCACAGCTCGCTCGATTTCCGACTGGAGAACATGGATTGCATCACGGGTGCCTCGGCCTCTCCTAAAACCGAATTGCTCCGGTGGAAGTGCCTCTTCAGCCACCCGCTCAATCCGTCGAATAACCAACTTACAGAAAATCTTCTTCAATGTGCGTTCTGACGCCACTCCACGATAGAGATTTGGATCCTGCTTGTCATCACCATGCCTACCCTTGAACAGAAGAGAAAGCCTGACGACATGCCAGACTTTAGGCATCCGCCCCCTCTTTATAATTTCGTTAAAGAAATCACAAAGAGTTTCTGCCAAGAGAGGAAGTGACTGGATCCAATGCTCATAGCAGACCTGATCGGGCCCTGAGCTCTTTCTCTTCGGGAGTGACCGTAGGACCTGACACACCTCCTCCACCTCGAAAGGCAGATTCATGTTGTGCTGCTCCAGTGTAAGCGGATGCTGTACGATTGGAGATACGGCCGCAACGTCACGATTGAATAAAAGATTAGTTAGGTGGCTCTTTACCTGCCCGTCGCTAAGCGGGTTCACCGCCCTACGAGGTCGCACGATGTAAGCTGAAGGCTCTCGTTCTGCCCTTTCGAGCAGCCGTCGTTCCTCCCGCCTTGCGTGTTCCCTTTTATGATCATAGCAGAGTCTTATATACGCCTTTCGACGCTCAAAGTAGTCCCGCCTGGCTTGCAGTGATGATGGTGCTCTGGCTCTTGCTTGGCGCAGGAGTCCGAGCACTTCAGCGTGGGCGAGGTAGCAGGCTCGAGAGTACCACGGGCGTGATCTCTTTTGCCATAACTTTTTCCACTTCACTGCACTTCTCATCGTTCTCTCCAACTGATCACAAGTGGAATCGATGTCAGGGCTTACCTCAAGACCGCCCATCGCTCTGTCCAAAAGAGATAGATTAATCCGTCTCATTGCAGACCAGCGCGGCGGGGTTATGTCGGCCTCGCCAATACCGGGAACATCGACAACGGCCAACACTGGTTGGTGTTTTCGAGCCGCTTCATAAAGAACATCGAAGCTTCAATTTCACGGCTGACAAGGTTGTGAAACAACAGGTCGATGGTGCTGCTTCCATATATATATATATACATATAAATATATATATATATATATATTATATATATATATATATATATATATATATATATATATCTATATATATATATATAGATATATATATATATATAATATATAAATATAATATATATATATATATATATATATATATATATATTATATATATTCATATATCTAGGGAAATTACAACACAATCCCATATGAAAAACATACGCGTTTATTTTACATATACAATACTGGCTTCCACAGAGTGTATTTGTAATATCAGGTATTACTGAAGAAGATTATATTCGTTTAGTGCTTAAGTCATACATGCACGCTTTTACAGCAGCATTTTCATGTAGCGCATCGCTCTGTCAGGAGGGCCTGAGTCAAACTGCCTAGCTCAAGGCCATGCAACGATGAACAATGACTTATCTCCGTACGCCTTTCCGTGAAGCCTATGTTATTGGAGGTCCCTGAGGCTTTCGTCGTTGCTTTGTCTCAGAGCGAAAACACATGAAAAGAATACTACCACATACGTAACAAAACAAACAACCGCAAAAGCTATTTGTGCGTCATATTCCTCCCAGCTGTAAAGGCGAATCGCTGTTGGCTGGTTTGTCAATGTTGACCTCTTGATACTGTCTACGGGCTCAACAACAGCAATGGGCACCGTTTTTACCTGGAGTTGGCTCTGGTCTTTAGTTACTGCGGTACTGACGTAGTTCCAAGGTTCAGCGGTCAAGGATACAACTTCGGGCTTTCGATCGTCACTCACAACTTCACTGCGTGTAAGCTGTGGCGCCAAGTTGTCTCCAGAACGAGTGTTGCTGTGATGATCTTGCAGCGAGTTGTCGTCGGTCTGTATTGCCACTACGGTGTTGTGCAATGACAGACCAAGGCTTTGTCGCCACTGCGTTTTCCGCAGAGGGAGACTATCCTGCTGCGGGACATAACGACGTTGCCGAGACATGGTAGAAGCGGACAGCTGCAGTGCAGCCAGGAGGGGCTGCACCCTCGGCTTACGGAGGTTCGGAGAGCTCGGAGGGCCAGTGTTGATGCCATCGGGTGACGACAGATTCGCCATCGAGCAGCCATGAATAAGGTAGAAACAGCTGACAACGAACACGGCAAACGTACGCATTGTGTCTAGTGGTTGTTGCGTGGTCGGGTGTAGCGATCAGATGCAAGTTCCACCGTCGAGTAGACCTGAGGTGCCGATATACTAACGTGCAGCTGGTGCTCTGGATATCGATCGTCAGGCTTAAAGTCGATAGGTAACTTGCAATGAGATGCAATGGCTGTGATGTCTTTATTTTATAGTGTACGCACGCAGCGGCGGCAGCGATATTTGATTCTGTCCTCTCCTTGCTCCGCCTCTCACCGGGCTGAGGAACTTCGTCATGTTCGGACAACAGAAACACGAGTGGCGGAGATTGACTGAAGAGGTCACGCAGAGAATTGGTGCTGTGAGTAGGTAGCTGACCTAGTTGGATAGGGGATAAACAACGCCCGACACCGCCTTCCTGAGTGACATTCATTTTTGCCTGTGTTCATACATCTATCGGAGGCGCGTAACAGCAGAAGACCAATCACAGGCATGGAGCACTGATTGGGGGCACTTGTGTCGGAGCTCAAGTTTAACAAGCGGAAGATGTGGAGACAGTGTTCAACTGCATAAGCCATAGTACTGCTCTCCTGGCAGCCTATGACGCAGAGTTTTTGGCATAAGTTTAAGTTGGCATAATGTCTTTTTCAGTCCCGCAGTCTAGCGACTATACATCATTCCTTTCCGCTAGAGAATTTTCCCTTGTTGTATATTGTATAACCAGACCCGTGTCGGGTACGTGCATAGACACATTGCTGTTTATAATTGCTCAAAGTTTACCACCATCTAGCCCACGGCTCTCAAAACTCTGTCTTTCTCTGATCGTTATCCGGTTATCGTATCTTTCTTCTTCCTATAAATCTTATATTAGGTGTCATAGATCCACGTAGAAGTCAGCGTTACGAGGACAGCATTCTGTCGCAATCGTTTTAAATTCTTGCGTGGCAACTTCTGTCAACTCTGGAAATTTATCAACGGGTTTTGTGGCAGGGGACACGATTCACTGGACTTACTGTCCGCGTTATAAGTTTGCGGGGATAAAGCCTTAAAACATCCAGTAGAAACTGCAGATGAGCTAAGTCGTTGTTTCACCACGTTAGGTAATACTACTCACCTCAAATAGAGCGGATATATGGAAGCTATACTTGATGAAGTATGAACAAAATTATAATGTTTATCAGTTTTTAAGGTTCCTTCTTCATCCTAAACAAACTGGAGTTGAGGTGTCATAGGTATTTCTAAAAAATAGTTAAATCAGCAACTCGAACGATTGCAGGATCCCTGGCTACCATTATGAATTATTCGCTTGAGTCCAGCCTGTTTTCACAGGTAAAGGATATGCTGGTATGTCTCTTATTAAAGGAAAGTGGTGAACGAAACCGCACAGCCAATTTTAGTTCGATCTCGGTTTTTTATTATGTGTCACCGGTCATTAAGGAACTCACGCTGGTCAGGCGAAATCGACATGTAGTGTTGTTCAATTCTCTTCAACCTAACCAGATCGGCTTTTGCAGGAGTTGATCGACTTACCTCGCGTTATATTATTTATCGCAATCGGTGTCCGACTCGCTCAAAGTGCATGAGTTTTGTCTCGAAGTCTTTCCTGACGTGGCTGCTGCTTTCAGTTATCTTGACCATTCCTTCCTGTTCCAGGTGCTTGCTCAGCTGGGTTGCTCCGCGCCGGCTGTTGCTTGGTTTAGGTGCTATCTCTCGAAAGAGAGACAGGCGGCTCGAGCTGGTCGAATGGAGTTCTCGTGGCAGCAGGTTGACATCGGTACCCCTCAATGCTCGGTTTTCGGACTTTTACTTTTAATTTCTTATTCTTTTCTGATTCTTCAACATTCATTCTTCAAATGATTCTGTTAAAGGCTTAAATGCTAACCCTCGGTTATGCTATAGCTTTTCCTGATGATACGACGCTACTGTTTGGAGTGAATTATTGGCAGTTTAGACGGATCTGCACCATTAACTCCAAAATGTTGACAACATATTTAGTATGTTTAAAACTTTGAGACTAGTTGTGAATGCTGGCAAGACTAATTTCATAGTTTTTCGTTTATCGCCGAGTCTACTAGCCGTACCTGACAGCCTGTTGTCCAAGTCCCGGGACATTGGAGGTTCGCAGATTTTCGTCTGGCATTTCTATCTGGACCCACGTGCTATGTGAAATAGCGGCGCATTATTTATTTATTTCGACACGTATGAGCACACGTTTTCTAACCAGTGAGTAGTCCAATCCAATAATATCTTCCTAATAGATGCTGCATTAGCGGTGGGTTGCTTGTTGTATATTAAGTGACAGCCTTTGACGTAAATTTGCTCTAATGATCTCAATAATTCCGATTTTTACTTAAACGCTGACTAAACTCATGTGTAAAGCGGCTGGGTCTTCCATCTTCTCAAACGCCAGTGGAGAAATCTTGTCGACAAAGCTAATTACTAAGTATTTCCTGCACTTGCTTGCCTCTGCTAATCTAGAAGCATGGCCTGTCTGGGTCACACCTGCACCAACCATCAAAGGCGCTAATGGGTCGGTTGCACGAAATAGTTGCATCCCAAACGAGTATGCGGTCACTCTCAAAGGGCAAAAGGGGGGGGGGGGCAGAGAGTAAGACCGTCAGGTGTTTCCCACCGCCTTTGAAAATACCTGTTGGTTCTTACACGGGAAGTCGGCAGATTTCAATACCCGACTTAACGTGTAATTAACAGAAGATGACCGCAACATATATATATATATATATATATATATATATATATATATATTATATATATATGCTGCTCGAGTTTACTATCTCTCTCACCTGCATGGTTCGTCCCATTATGGCGATGACTAGTTTTCAATCATCTGAGCAAAATCGCTGTTTGACAAATTCTGCGTGTTACTCCGCAAAGCGATAACTAAGCAGTCAACAAACATTGCTCTCCGGCAATCGTCCTGCTAAAATGCAAGCGTCCAAAGCAGGTAAACAAATTTCGGCCGAATAAAGTCGCATAAGGTGGGGCTAGTGTTTGTGTCATGCGGTACAATTATACGTAAAGGTCGACGCATTACGACATCAAATAGCACACCATTCGTAAATAATCAATGCCACTATATCATAATTCTGCAGGGCTTTAAGTCAGCAGTCTGCTCAGTAACAGTATACTCGACTCTAGTTCGTTCAGCTCACTGTTCGTTGTAAATGGAAAGTATGAAGCGCTATTTCAGGTACACTTACGCTTGATAACTAGTAACCCAACGTTCAACGGTCGAATTGTGTATGCCATGTCGCATTGCCAACTAGATAATCGAGTGGTTTTGGTTAACTAGTTCTTAAGGCTAAAAGTAGTTAGCTCAGTAAGTATCGTTATCACATTGTTTGTGTGCTTAACATTTGTTTGTTCTACTTGTAGCGTCGTAAGTGGCATGCACAACGGCTTGTTTGCATCGAATATTTATTGTTCTGTGCAAATGTTTTTGTGCTAGATTATTTATCTATAGTGCAACAGGGAGGAAAGCTTACCTAGGAAAACTTTAGTGAAGCGGAGTTTTAATAACATACACAGTGTAACATGCGCCGTATTTACGATATTGTTTTCCCGCAAATACGTTTTTGTGTTACAATTTCAGGCCTTAAAAACAGAGATAAGATAAAATCTCACTTCGTAAAGCGCACGTTAGTCTTGCCGAAAAACGTCGTGGCAACACTTGCAGTAGAATTATGCCACGAAATAAAGCCTTAGAGCCTACAGAGAATCTAGAGAAACCCGCAATACTGCATCTGTTATGGGCCTCTATGTGAAGGGGCCTGTTTTTTTGCAGTAAGGGAGAGTGGCAGGTCTCAGCCGAAGCCATTGCACTTCGGCAGGGCTCTGTGCTGTTCTCTCTGTGTGTGACAGAGAAACAGATTTATAATATACCGAACAACATGGCATGGTTACCACCACCTTATATGCTTGAAAGTAAACTCTTCAGAACTTGACCAGTGCGTATATAAATTTTGTGGAGGGTGCAATATTGAACAAGACCACATTCTCAACAGCTTGAGGTATATGCCGTTATTTGCGTCGTTGTCGTCTGTGTGCCGCCGCTACACTGCATCCATATTGATGTTGTGAAAAACTGAAAAACTCCTTTGGAAAAGTACCTCACTCTATGCACACTAAAGGACAACCACGTTCGTAGTAGCTCATCGACGTATCGATCACTATGCTATCGAGACTGCAGTAGCGCAAATTCCGCCATTTTTTCTCATTTCAGTGACGCAAAATTTGACTTATTTGCACTTCTTTGAAGAAACTGTAGTTTGTGTTTTTTCGGCAAGCGGAGAGTGTATATAGTGTATGCATTGCATGTATGTGTCTCGCCAACACTTTCGTTTACGTTTTTCATGCTCGAAGTCATTCGAATTGAGGCTCATAGCAACACCTGCGATAGCACGCCTCGTTACGCCTCATGTATGTAGTCTTGTCGTGGCGGCACTAAGGACAAACGTACCCAGCCGGGTAATGTAAACGAAACTGTTTTGCAGCAGTGGTGGTGCCCAGCGAATTCGGCCAGCCTATCTCCGTGTCTATCCATAATGCCATACATTCGCGCTTGTCCGATGGTTCCTGAGCTTACACTGAGGATGCTGTTCGATTTAGCGCTGGAGTGAAGTCAGTGCTCTGAATATCCATTCTTGTAGTAGTAGTAGTAGTAGTAGTAGTAGTGGTGGTAGTACAAGTAGTAGTACTAGTAGTTATAGGTAATTAATCAAATAAAAACATCGTCGTTGTCGATACGTGGGATCGAAGTTCGATTGCGACGAGCAGGTAGGTGCCCACGGTCTGGCTTCGTCTCTGGCGTCAGGCGCATAAGCACCAGACAATCACGTCAGGTTGTTGTTTTGTCGTTGTTGTTGTTATTGTTGTCACTGTTGTTGTTGTTGTCACTGTTGTTGTCGTTACCGGTGTCTCTGCTGTGGCGGGTGTCTTGGTTGTTATCGCTGCCGTCGTATGTCGCCTTCTGGCTGGCTGCTGAGCAACAACAGAACAACAACGGGTACATCGAGCTGACTCGTGTGTTTGCTCATTTGCCAGTTTGAGACGAAGGAGAAACCGAAGGGAACTCGGGCAACACGGTCGGATCTGGACGAAAGCCGAGCCTTGGACGGGGGGGTCGGTCGAACGTGCTCATTAGTCGCCGCCCCGGATTGGGCGGACTCACTCAACAAACAACACGCTTAGGTTGGTTGGGTACCAACAGAGGCGACGCCAGCAACTGCAGCCCCAGCACCAACAACTACGACGTCGACGACCTCTGTTCGTCCTACGTCGGCAAGATGCTCGCGGAGATGCTGCGAATCGTTCTTGCCGTTGTCAGTGTCGCCTAATGATACGCAATACGTGTCCCAGGGGCGCCGCCGCCGCCACCGCCGCCGCTCCTCCGAGGTCGTGGTGGTGGTTGTGTTTTTCTCGTCGTCGATCGACTCTTCTCACCCCCCCCCCCCAGAAGCCTTGTCTTGCTGCCCGCTACCCGCTACTACGTTCGTCCTCGCCCCCGTCACCCCACTATCACACTATCCGATCTTTGCTTCGCTGTGTCGGCCGGCTGCCGTGGACGACCGTCTGCTTGCAATTTGCATCGCCGCCGTGCATTATCTCTTCCGTACAGGCAGGCCGACAGACAGGCAGGCATGCGTACTCGCTCCTTTGAGCCAACAACATCAAGACCACCTTTTAAACCCCAACCCCACCCGCGCCCCTCCTTCCACCTGCTCCCTGTTGTTCGCGCCGTTGAAGTCGTTCTTGTCAGCATGTCGCCGCCGCTGCCTGTGCCTATGCAGCGCCTCCGTGCCGTCGCGAGTTACATAACCAAGAACGCAGCGGGTCCGCTCTCACGTGTCGACTTCAGCCGCTCGCGAAACAACACATCGAGGCCAACACTACGCCAGTGGGGGGGGGGGGGGTTCCTAATTACGGGTCCTGCTGACACGTGTTTCGCGTGTCCCTTGACAAGTCGTGGTGGCCGGCCAGATGAGTGGGCAAGATGGCCCCGGGTGGCAGGAAAAGCTTGCCATGCAGAATGCAAGATGCTCTTTGGCCGCCACCTACCATTTTCTTGGCGAGCGCTGTAAAAGTACGTGCGTGTGTGTGTACGCTGAGCCAAGTTGTTTAATGATAGGGTCTTTCGGTCGGTTTTTTCGCTAGTGTAGCTGGAATAGCGTCTGATGGGAATCAGCTCAGAAAAAAATGACGAAACGACCAGCTACACATATTGTCCAATTTCAAGATTTCACTTTGACATAGTTTGTTTTGATTTCACTTTGAGGTGGTTTATTTTGGTCAAAGAACAACACAAATTCGGGCCTCGGTCAGACGAAGTGTGTAGAACTCCAAAGAAGCAATTACATAAGGTACAAAGCATCACAATGACAACATTGAGACGCGTTTGCTGCTATCGTTAATTAATTATGTTCATTAATTTTAAATGAAGGAACAATTGCAACTTGTGGGCACTAAATATAACATTTTGTGTAATTAAACGTCATCTGTGACAAAATCTAACTTAAAACGAGTTCTACTATACCCTCAAGAATCTACTATTCTTTCACGAAAAGCCTGCAAATTCCTAACATGCCATGTTTTTTAGATGCAGATCTGCTGTAACGCAGACACGGGGCAACTGTTTGCAGGATTAGTTGAAGGCCTGTAACTCCCAAATGAAGATCGGTATGGTGGTGGTGGCTCTCTACGCTGTGTCATGTGTGAACTCTGCTTCCACTGTAGGCATTACTGGCAATATAGCTGTATATATTAGTTTAGCAGAGAAACAAACGCAGCGGTGCTGGTTCGATCCAACGTATCTGCCACGTACTTTGCTCCTAGCAACACTAATTAATTGCAATTGCCTTGCGCTTCCACTGCGAACCGACGTTTGCGACACGCTGCCCTAAATGACGTCCTGGCGCGTTCCTTGGGACACTCGGAATAGCCCTGTATCCCGGAACTCACCAGGCCTGTATTTAGACGATAACAAACGCTCAGTCTGATCCTACGATCTTTGTCAACCGTAAGCCACTCACCTCGGATATCACCGTGACTCACCGCTTATAGTAGCACTTTTTACGGACAGTCGCGGTCCGACCCGGGCAGGACACTCAGCCTCCAAGGCCGAAACGGCCAAAGTACTTCGACATCAGGATTAGATTCCTTTGCTGTACATCCTTTTGCGTTAGAAACTCTTGGCGGGCGTGCAGCTTTATCTTCTACTACGCTTATATTTGAAGTCTACAAGCTCTTAATGCCAGCCATTGGAGATCAACGATACGGAGAGTTCTTCTGCCAGCGTCTGTTAATCGATGTGCGGCACGGATCCGCGTCGGTGTTAGGCACCTCACACAGGTGGTTATTGGGCCGACTTGGTGTGTAATCATCACAAATAGATTTTGTTTCTATAACTTCACAATGTTAACACTTTGGAGATCATCACAAACTGTTCTACTTAATGTGTGAGACGTTTCTTGGCTTTAAATATACGTGCCTTTACTAGTGGATCTTATCGGGCCGGAAAGAAAGAAGTCTTTAAGTATCTGCCCGTTATGCGTTGTCGCGGGTCGGGTCGAACTTTCGACTCGGAGTGACATCGAAGTTGCGATGTCCCCACCACACCGTCCCGCTGGCGCGTAATGTATTTACTCTTGCGCTGGCGCGTAATGTATCTCTCTTCTTATATTTACAACGTATGCTATTTCTTTTATACAATGAACTTGGTACGTTAAGGAAACTTGCAAACCTTAAATCGGGCAGCTGCTGGATACTAATTACCTCTCCCAACAGTTACGTTAAGAAGGGAACTGGCACACGGTACGATTCCGAACACTAGTGGGCTATGATCTGCGTCTGCCAGCAGGATCAACGGGGAGTAGTTTACGACCCTTTGCGGTCAAAATCTACTTACGTATAACAAATGACACGTGGAAAACGTATTTTTCGTGACTTTATTTAAAGGCTCTTGTTGTGAAGATAAACCTTTGCAACCATTTGTCAACTTGCCCATCGGAACTACCCGCAGAAACATGCCAACATTTCTGCGGATAGCTCTGATGGGCAACCCCGACGTTGTCCACATAACGACAACAACATTTCCAAATTCGGCCCGCACATGGCGAGCATCAGCGATAGCAAAAGAAAGAATGAAAAACGGGTAACTTGGGGTCACTTTAAGGTCCCATATTTTATTCCAGCTTTAAGGTGCAACCACCTTACATGTCCGCTTCTATCCAGTCCTCCAGTCCAGTTAAAATACTCGCAGAAAAGAAGCAGTCATTTTGAGGTGCCAAAATAGGTTATCTAATATATGAAGGGGCTCTGTCAAAGGCTTTGACACAATCAATGAAGACTGCGTAAAGAGGAACCTCGGGTCTTGCTGACGCCCGCTTAACTTCCGACTGGAGTACATCCTATGTACTTCGGCCTTTCTTGAATCCAGATCGTCCCGACGGCAGAACCTTCTTGACAGTGGGAAGCACTTTTGCTTTAGTCTTCTGCGTAAAAGACGCAGCTGGCTTGTATTTTTTGGAGGAACCTTCTAAGGCCAGCCGAGTAGAGTATAAAGATAAATAGACTAGCTGTTTCACGTTATATCGCACTAATTGCTTGAGAGACATCCTTGGCAACAACAGGAGCGTACTTGTGCGTACAAAAGGGTTGATTTTGTGTAAAAAATGCTAAAGCGATAAACTCAAACCAAAAACAACCGAAAAGATTTTCTTTAAGCGCCCGGGGGCCTATGCAATGCCTAGCCAAGAGACCTGTGCAGACTTAGGTGCAATTTTTATGTCATATAAAACAGGCAAATACTTTTTGAGGCCGCGAAAGCCAAAAGCCTTTGCTTTGTTCCTCTCACAAGCATGCAGCAGTGAGCCCCTTTTCCGACGAGAAAATATGTACTCCAAATGCAAACATCAATTGCAGGGACGACGCTGGCTTGTTCATTATCCAGTGAAGGTCATGCCATGTCGCCAAACGTTCTTCAGAATATAAATACCGCACCTAATATCGCTGCACTACATTTCTCACCGGAAGCGTAAAGAAGGTGAAGGATTATGAAGAAACCCTTATGACGTGTATATTGTCTTCAACATAAATGGAATCAACATAATTGAAATGTAAGCGAGCAAAAGTGTCACAAGTCCTGAATAGCAAACATTAAGTGATCCGCTTGAGTTTGAGTTATATTGAACAAAAATTTCGGAGTTGTCTTGAATAAATATTTGTTTTCATTTAGTTAACTCAAATGTCTGTTTTTTATTTAGTTGTCAGTTAAAAAAGGGGCGACAAGAGGTGCAACAATTTAGACGGTTGACTTCTATATGGTTTATATAAATCTATCAAACAGATCTCGTAAGTTCCTCCGGTTGATCGGCTTACATCCAAACACTTTAGTGACCGTATACCATTATCCCAACGGACCCCTGTGGAAATTAACTGTGATTGCACTGCAAGCACATGGAGGTGCGGACAACGGCATTGGCCGGAAAGGTCATGGCTACGATTTTTTGGTAGCAGAGTGGAATCGATTTAGGCGACCACCTTAAGAACGGGTTACCGATCACAGGAGAATATTAGTCACTACTGTTGAATCGTCTGCAGCAAGAACTGACTGAGAAACGACCAGCTTCTCAGAAGAAGGTTGCCCTGTTTCACCAGGACAGTGCTGCCGACCACGCGGCTAGCTTTAGCAAAACTGGCCGAATTGATGTGTGAACTTATTAAACAGCCCCCCGTTTCTCTGGGCCTGATCCCATGTCGTCGGAAATCTAAATAATAGCCTTTCTGAAAAACGCTCTTCCAGCATAGAAGATATCAAGGTTGCTGTAAATGCCTAAGTCTAAGGTCGCGGAATTCTACTGTTATGGAAAATGCTCTGAAATATCGGTGGGGAAAAACTGAGCTTCTCAGGGAGTGTATTAAATCAAGTATAAAAAATATTTTGATTTTCATTCTAAAAACGTTTTAAACAGCCCAGAAGTACAATGTAGAGCAGTCGATGGACACGCAATGCAGCTTAGATAGTTGTACGTTAGTTATGGCAAAAAAGTTCGGTGTCCATGATCTCTGGACCGCGAGGTTCAAGCAAAAGCATAGTACGCAGCCAAACTCTCAGAAGAAAAAAGTAAGAGGTTACGTTACGAAAACACTAGAGGCGACGGAAGCGCCAAGACTTCAAATTAGTTTGCACTAATAATAAACACAAGCTTCCGAAGAGCTTCCGGTGCAGGAAGTACCTCAGTAAAAGGGTGCCTAACGAATTCGGTTAGGGGTTAGGGCACTGGCATAACGCCTGAAGATACGCACAGCAACAACCGCTGAGATAATAAAACAACGCTGGTGCTCCGTATTCCAAAAAAATTCCAAACGAACTTCTAAATCTCTGAAAAGAGATCTGGACGAGGAATCTAGATAAATGAGCTAACTAGATGTGATATGGCAACTATGGATCGGATCATAGCATGTTGTTCGAAGCAAAAGCCCCAATGGTCCATCGTGCAATTTTAGTTGAGGCACAAGGGTCTAGCGATTAAACTAACGCTAAAGCGCATTGATTACGATATTTAGCTACATTATAGAAATGGATAACATCAGCATTTTTTTGTGTGAAAAGCCGCTACATAGCTACAAATAAAAACTTTTGCTACAGAAAAATAAACTAAAAAAATATATATATATATTTATACAACTGAAAATTGTGGTCTAAGTTTCTTTCCATTTCTTGTGCACGAAAGCAGTGTCTTTTAGATGCCATTTGCAGAGCTAAATCGCTGCGTTCTCGTGCAGTCGGCGAAAAGGAACACAACGCAGCGATGTGGTTACGGCAGAGGGAAGCGCTGATTAACGACGCCACTGAATATCTTCCTAAACAGTGAACTAACTGCCCGATAACAGAGACAAACGCATGAATCCGCGACTGCTGCCTTGGTGAAACGTTGAGCAGTCAGCCTAATGATCGGCGCTAAATATCGTTTTTTTTAAATCTTAATAATAGATGAACCAGGAACGCGTTTTCCGTCTCCATTTTTGTTTCCCTTCAAGCAAAGGAGATGCCATGTGTGTTCTCACAAAATAGCTAAGTGTGAAACTTTTACAATACTACTCAGCGAATGAGTTTACTCGATCTACAAATTGTGTTTTTTTTCAAAATCACGGTAGTAGCACAACATAGTCCAGACGGGGCGGGAGGATCCACAATGACGCAGCATGGTCAAAACCAGGCGAACAGATCGATCTCCGAACATTGTCACTAGATCATAAATACTGTGTTTGTTTTACTAAAGGCTACATTTGCGTAACTATTTGTTTCCTATTACCGTGTTTACTCCCTACACTGTAAAGTAAACGCTATTCGTACACTCACGCGCGTGTACACTGTAAGACTCATCGTCAATACTCGGTGTTGTTTGGAAAGCAAAAGCCTTTATTTTTCTTGCTTCTCGCCTTTTTTTTGCGGTTGTTTTCATCTTCTAGATCGTTTTCTTTCCATTCGATGGGTGTCGCCACTGCCACCGGCCATCCTTTAGGACACAATAGAAGGGGTTTTTCAAAAAGACATACCGTATACTTGCCGCTGCTACGGCTACTGCTGCTGCTAGCAATCAAGTCATGTGGTCTGAGCAGCCGTAGTAGAGGTAGATGAGGTGAGGAACGAATAGAATTCAGATCACGTCTTGCGGCAGGAAAAAATCTCTCACCCAGTGAGAGACGGCATCAGCCTGATGTTTCGCGTCGTCCAACGGCGTTTGCAATGCTTCTTTCATTCTGTTTTCTATCGTAGTCGGCCCTGAGACGGCTTTCTTCGGGCAGTGTTGTGGTCGCCCTCCTGGCTACATCACAGCCGGAGGCCAGAGGCCGGTAGCAACGGAAGCTTTCTTCATTCTCGCCGCACTTTGTCCGGCGTGCCAGATCCGCCGTTTTTATCGTAGAACCCTTGTTAGGCGACCACCTTCCTCATGCGTAGACTTCGACTACGCACAACGGAATTAGAAGACCTCTCAGTGGCAGCGGCGGCGGCGTAGGCGGCAATTGAGCAGCAGCAGAGGGCAGCCAGGTAATCAGTTACTTGATTTCACCCAATACGCCGATTTCCCGCTCTCGGTCGCGTTGCCCTCTCTCCTCTCCCTCTCTCCGCGTTTGCTTTAATATATCGGTGCCTCGCACCCCCTCTGTGTCGTTTTCTCTTCTTCGTTCGGGAATGTCTAAACTGGGAGTAGTCGTCATCATCATCATCGTCATCATCATTATCGTCGTCGTCGTCATCATCGGCGTCGTACGTTGACTACTAAGTGTCTTAGTCTTCGCCAGCATGTCCCTGTACCTCCAGCACCTCACCCTCCATTCTAGCCTATTCGTATTTATTCGCCCAGTGCGGCATCAGCTCGTAACGGCGACCACTAATGATTACTCCAATTTCATCCCAAATTTGGGGAACCACAGCATCCATCTTCTCTCTCAGCCTGCCTACTGTCGTCGTATTATTTCGTCGTAGCTTTCTCTCGCCCCTTCTCTCGCCCATCTGCTTCCTTTCACTCAGCCTTCTCTCTCTATCTCTCTCTTTTCGTCTCGGTTACCCCTCTGGCGTGTCACTGGCAGCCTCCTCTTGTCATTCGTTGCGTGTCTGCTGATCTCAGCGATTGAGCGCAAAATCTATCAAACAATATCGCATACGTTGAACCCTTCCCTTTGGTCGCTTTTGCGACTGCCCTTCGGTCTGTCTGTCGGACGGTATACATACACGCTATCCGTCGTTCGCCACGTACGTTCCATCATACGCCTGTCCGCGTAGCCGTAGCTTATTACTAGTGTGTGCTAGCTTCCCTTTAGACGCCAAGCCTTTGCCCGGAGTTCCCAGCCGGCGAGTTTCCCTTCGCCCGCCTTGTTTCTAGCACATCAAGTTCGCTACCCGTATATCACTCAGATTCCTGGTCATCCAGTGACAGAGGTAGTATATAACGAGAGAGAGTGAGAGAAAAAGGCAGAGGAAGAGAGATACCTTCGTTCGATATCTCTAGATTGCTGCTGCCGCTGTAGCTTCCTGGCTGCCCGGTGCGGTGGAGAAAGAGATTGCAAGCAAGAAAGGAAGAGCGGGAAAAAACCATCGGTCACGTTGAAAACGTACGACGCGACGCTCATCAGGGGGAAAGGAAAGGATCTACATGTGCTCTAGCGTCTCTCCTCCTTCTCCCCTGTTGGTGTTGGCCTTTGTTTGATGAGATCGGGTACAACGACAAAGAGAACGGCAACGTCGCCGATTTCTGATGCTCCAATCAAGGACAACAAACCGTTGCCTGCCCCAATGCCCTACTTGATCCGGGGCTGGCGAGTCAGCAGCTGGCAGCAAATGCCTGCCGTCAGCATCGCCCGCTTATCACTCATCCCAACGGCGAAAAAGCCACAGGACCGGCAAGAACAATAATGATTACCCCACGTCGTCCACGACGACAAGGTAGAACAGGAACATCGTTTCTGTTTGGCTATGGTGCCAGTCAGTAGCTGATGATGCGACATACCTACGAGCTTCCTACAGCTCTCTCATGCACGGGCGTCTCCTACCCGCCACTTCACTTCGCCTCGGGCCCTGCGTTTTGCCACCGTCGGCCTCATCGTTGTGTGCCGCTCAATTTGCTGACACGCACGTCAGACTAAATTGAGTCCCGGGCGTATGGTCTACAGTTAGCTAGTGACTAGTTCATCTCCTGTTTGTCTTATATATATATATATATATATATATATATATATATATATATATATATATATATATATATATATATATATCTATATATATGCAATAACGGTATAAAAGAATACCTCCAAACGCCTCTAAGGCATAGAAAAGTGGTCCACATATCATGCTTAGGGAGTGCTTTTCGTAAATCGTCAGGATCGGAAGCTAGAGTAATCTTGATGATGAGGAACATAACTTCACCTCTATATACGGGTTTATGACAAAATATAGGCAAGCAAAAGTACCGGCAAGCGCTAGACTAATAATATAGTACGTCAACGACTTTGGCCAGATTGACACGAACGAAACGTGCCGGCGCGCTAACGGGTTTTATTAGTAAAGATGATTTGTTTCAAAATCAACATTACGCTGTATAATCTTTAAAAGCCAATTGGCGAAGTTACGCCAATTGCAATGATCCGTAGGATTGTGTCAGCAGAATTTGTTTGTGAATAAATCGGTGAACCCAACCCTAGAATTGGCCAGGCTTAGATGCACGAAGGATCCCGTTGCTGGACACGTCGTCGAACCGACGTTTCTGGACACAAGCACATATTGTCGACTTTCGCTGCCTGGAGCTTTATTGCTACCAGGGAGTTGCAATGAACAGTGGCAGCTTGTGGTAGACTAATTCGTATACGTTTTTACACGACAACATTTGAGCCTGGTGCGTTCTTCGTTGCATTCAATCACGTACTTGCCGACGTTTTTCACGTACATTGCTAGCAATTGTCTAGAATAAATAGCAAAAAAAAAATAAATGATTCACGGCTATTATTAACAGTAGTAATGTTCCTTTGTTGGGAAGATGGCGGTGAGCTTTAATCAATAATTGTTAATCATTCAAATAATTTGTGCCTCACTTTGGTACTACCCTTATGTACTCGAAAGCTAAGCAGGGAAATCGGCGTAAACTTATTCTCGTCGTAACGTACGAGATTTCTGTTAGGAGTTGTCGACAAAAATATATGTATTAATTGATTTACCGTGTACAAATTGAAAAGCTATCTGTAGCTAAACATGCTGTGGAATTAACTCAATCGCTAAACGCGCACACTTGGTTATGGTTATCCTTTAATCTCACGTTATTTTTGTTATTTATTTATTCTATTAACATCGGGGCTGGATCAGTGTCTTTATGTTATATCGGAGCGTTTTGACACAACCAACAATCTAGCGTTCTGCCACTTCTGCAAAGGACCGAACCGCCGGACATACCGCGGCGTGGTATCTATCACATTTGCTCCACAATTGTTTGCATCGACATTCGTCCTGCGGTTCATGGAAACGACGTTGCACAGAACGTCATGAAATCCGTCAGCTGCAAAGGTCATAGTTAGATGCCAATATTTTACCCAGGTAGCCCTCCACCCAGTGCTCCTCACTGCTGCTGTCCCATAAATTCCTATGTCTACACACACCTTTCAACACGTGAACCACTTTATTTCTTTCGAAAGCGCAAAAACCCGCATCAGAAAGAAAAATCTTACCCCATCAATTAAACGCAATTCGTCCACTCCCACCTTATCCCATATTAGTGAAATACCATATGTGGCGATCGGTGCTTAAAAAAAAGAGAAAAACAAAAAAGCGACTGCTACGAAAGCATATGTGGGCATTTAAGGGCGCGATACCTGTGATTTGGATTACCTCGCCCGCATGCCGATCTTTTGTCAATCAGCACCGCGTTTTGTTATTAGATGCTGATGAGCAACCTCAGCATGGCTCCTGGCACTCCCGTTTTAGCCAGCTCTTTAACTATCTTATCCTTTGGTGCTATGTCAAACGCTGCCTTTAAATCTACGAGCACAGCATATAGGCAACTCTTCGGCCTGGACAGAGTATCCCAGATTGCTTCGAGCAGCTATCGAATTGCTAAGTGAGTTGACCTTTCTTATCTAAATCCGTGCTGTTCTTCTGCCATTACCTCCTTCCTCTTAAAAAGACACCAATCTTCTCGCTATTATTCCTGAGAATATCTTGTACGGGCAACTTTTTATTGATATTCCATCCAAGCCTGTGATTCCCTTTTTGCATTCTTTTCTTTGAGAATGACTAATAAGATTGCTTCCCTCCAGGCCTACGGAGTTTCCCCAGTGTTTAAGCATTTATTAAATAGAGCTTGCCAGCATGGTGCGAGAGCTAGGGTATCCTTCAAGTGTTTATTTATTATAAAATAATTTCCTTGCGTTTTCCCCCGTGGTGCTCTGTCGATTGTTTCCATCACTTTTCCGAAAGCGATCGCCCTCATTATCCAGAATCTAGATTCTTCTGTCGGCTGATTCTAGGGGCCTTCATATTCTAGCAGCGTTTTGGGGTTGTATTCGACCCGGGCAATATTCTACCGAAATGTTCGACTATCCTGCCCGTTTCTACTGAACATTGCCTCCTTCCCTTTCCCCTCAGCCATGTAAGTGGGCGTTCTTCAGCTTACCTTATTGCTGCGCACCCTTTCTTTTCCCATTGACTTTGCTTTTCTTTCTTATACCTTGTATAAGAAAGTGTATGTGTAAGTGTATATGTCTTAACCAACCATTTAACCAACGAAGCCAACGGCCGCATAACCAAAACGGTTTTCGTATTCTTGCGCCAATTTATTGGCCTGCTTGGCGATTTTGCACCGCTCGTTAAACCAAGTTCTTCCGCTTCTCTCCTGTGCTGGCAGCATTGCAGAATTTATTAGGCCAGGCTGCATACGTAGCAATCTTTCTGGATTGCCCCTGGAACCGGGAGTACCCTGTTAAGCCCTTGTAATAGGACATTACCGTTAAGCCTCCTGAGCCTTCCTTCCTTTCTCGCTCTTGAATATTTCCTTTAATTTTCACCCGGATGACAATCGGAGAAACAATTGTGGATGTTAAAGTATGTGTCAGAAAAATTGGAGCGTGCTTTTCGGTGAAAAGCGAGATATCCGGTGTGCACCCGTCGATCTTAGAAGTTACCATCTTAGCTGCACATAAATCATCAGTAGTAACTTAGGTGGCTCGAGTTAAATTCAAGAATCTGATGAACAACGTGGTGTCAGCAACTGAACACGTAATCTTAACATGCCAAATGTTTAGGAACGGTGTCACTACTCAACATCTTGGCATCTCGCAGTATGTGGGTTATATCCACGGCTTAAGATTCGACCTTCGACGCGCTTCAGAAACAATCCCCGAATCCTCTTGTAATATCAGGTATAGGGGTTGCAGGAGCCTTTGGAGTTCGGTGCAGGGTGGCACCTACCCGTTGCAATTGAAAGAGGACCCCGCCTGATAAACGAGGACTTTCAAGTTCGGGCGATCTCACCAAAATGTATGCAGAGTAGACTTCTGACAACATTCACTTGTCGTAAATTATATATGTATATATAAATCCGTCCCGGCAGTCTTGTTTTAACGCCTCTAGTCCAGAAATATGCGTAAGGAGTATGAACCCAGCAAGTGGTTTTGGTGGGAAAACCTCTTTGTGTAATTAATAAATTCCAATAGGAAGGCTTTAAGAGAACGACGTTCGGATAGAAAAAAAAAACAAAAACAAAACAGAGACACGAACAAACAGACAAACTGCGAGAGTTCCCGTAGAAGCGTTTTTGCCTCATTTATTTCACACCATGCACATAATTACCATGGCTATTCCAATAGCACCGCTATTATGTGTTAGCGAGTTCATCGTTCGCTGCTCTCATCCATCAGTGGTAAGTGAGCTGCAAGCAGCGTAGCAAAGGCTTGTCTACTTCGTGACCGGTATGGTGTATATAGGGTCGAAAACAACACCGCTATTCAGTCGGGAGCGTCGTCGTCGTCGTGTTGTGTCGCCTCTGGTCGTAACGACAGCCACCGTTTGCCTATCTGACTGACTTTCGTGTCGCTCAGCACTTTGTCTGTTCGGAACGGCGGACGAGGGTGCTCTCTATCACACAAAACGCACTCTATCACGAGGCATCCTCTCTAGTTTAGATTCGCTTTTACTTGTCTTGCCTCTATCTTCTTACCTCTCTCTCTCGCTCTTACTAAATCTTAGAATACCTTCAGCAAAAAAAAATCTTAAAACAAACTCTACAGTCGAATTACAAGAGATGGCCGTTGAAGGATAGGCTAAATGTCTGCCAGATATTCGTGTTCCTTAATAAAATTCCTCTAATAATTATGGAGATACTTTGGCGCTGATGTCCAAAAAGAAGCTACACTCTTGCAGTAGAACGTCGTCTTACATGATCCGGTATAGCGTAATGGTCAATATCAGTAAATCAGCTGATCTATCGTGACACCAGATGCGTTCTCTACATCTTCTGTCTCCGCATCTTCATTGTTTTTTACCCTGCGTCGATACATTAACTTATGCAGTCGCTTATTTATACTAATAACATGCGATGACTTGACTTGACTATGTGGTCGTACCTCTCATCTATCGCGATTGAGAAAACGACCCCGTGGTTTCCTGTTTACTCTGCTTTTCTCTCGCCTCGTGGTAAGCAGATGCAATAATCTTTGTCAGTGGAAATGGCTCCCCAATTTGGGAGTCTGCTAAATCGGTATATTGGTCATCTTCCTGAGAGCTCGCCGTTTCGTTGTTGCGTCGATGTTGCCGCACGCCGGCACACCTGCCCGAGGGATCGTCCGCGTTGAGACTGAATACCATCACGCCACCGTAACCCTCATGTGCCGCGAATGCCGCCTATATGACACATACACGCATGCAGAAAATATATACAGAAATTATATATGTAAACAGTTCAGTTTTAGTTTTATTCGTCAAAGGTTAGTTACACACTTTCTGGTTATACGTCGTCTAGAACGAGCCAATACTTTTTTTTAAGCTATTTCAAGCGTTTAGGTTAAACTGTATATGCATGACAGTCACATAAGTGGCGTCCTCTAAGTGGCGCCACCGTGCGTTACCTAACTGACGCCTCAACTTCATTTGCAGGAGTCAGTGCTAAACGCTTAAGGATGTGTGTAAAAAAATGCGTAGGTTACGTTATTCAGATGATGAGGGACGCAAGTAGCTCGGCAAATTCACTTTTGTTTTCATTCTGGGGAGCTGTTTGTCAAGGTATAATAGTTATATCATTGTTTCTCATATTTGTGACATCTAAGCCACCGCAACGGTACTTTTAGCGGTATCAAGCAAGATTTAATAGGACAATCAAGTAGCCGAGACGAATGTGTAAACATCATTGAAACACGAACGTTCTGCAGAATGCGTTACCCCAGTTATCTATAAAATGATTAGTATTAGTAGTAGCGCTCTATCTCAACGCAATAGATACATCCATAGATAAATAACAATAACCTTTTAATGGCATAGTGGTGAAGCAACCGCGCATAACTGCCTGTCCCTTGCAATAGCAAATTCTTCTAACGGTATCTAATGCGCTTGGAGAAAGTTTAGAAGACTATCTGGCACTGGTTCACTCGCAAATAGCTTAATTCACGTCTGCCATACTTAGATATTTAAGTCTACGTTTGCCGTACTTACCACGTATCTAGCAAAAACATTTCTCTACAAAGGTATGATCGAGAACCTCTTCGATTTATTCACTAGAGCGGTCAACATTAATTAAATTTTTGCCTGCATAAGTGGCAAAAAGTTTACAGCATACAAACTATAATACAAAACGAATAGTTTACCTTCTATACGCAGCTAAGGCTTAAAAAGTCGGAATATTAAAACGAAGCCTATCTACAGATGAGGCAATGGGCGCCATTATTTTTCAAGGTACGTCGTTAACGTATCACCGCAAGCATTATTCAATGCATTAACCGAATGCGCCGTTTCCACCTTTTCGAATGTTTTCTATGATAGTCTACATATAGCAAACCTTTTCTGAGACACTCTGTGGATTATCATAGGTAACCCAGTTTCCTTTGCCATCGTGGACGTACGGGACTCGCGCCTTCTCGTCGAATCGAACGTTGTTCGGATGGTCCGCTTCCATTTTACAGATCTGCAATATTTGTACGAACACGCATAGCATTAGCATCACAACAGATAGAAAAGAATTATATATATATATATATATATATATATATATATATATATATATATATATATATATATATATATATAAATCCCTCCTAGTTCAACACTCTGCCTAGAATAGACGCGGCACATCTTTGTTGAATGTTGAGCGACAGCCTCTGACCCAAGAATTCGGATGCTCCCGAGTCTCCGGTCGAGAGTTAAAGGCTTCTGCCCCCGCGCTAAATCAGCCTGAGTGTTAAAGGGCCTCGAGATCCCATTGTCTCGAACGACAGCGGACAAAATTGGTGCGAATAACCAACGCCAGAGTATATTGTGCTAACTTGGACGCATGACCACTGAATGGGACTAACAAACCGGCTAGGCTACAGTTGCGTCAATTATTTGCGTCAACGATTTGTCGAAGCTTCTAGACGTTTTGCAAGGTCTATGTGCATGCTCTCGTTACATGGTATCGCCAAGTGCTACTATTTAACCTAGAACATGTATAAGTGTATCCCTGTTTTTGGCAATTTGCACTTGCCGGCTTGCTCGGACG
Source organism: Dermanyssus gallinae (assembly GCA_003439945.1). Lineage (NCBI taxonomy): Eukaryota > Metazoa > Arthropoda > Arachnida > Mesostigmata > Dermanyssidae > Dermanyssus > Dermanyssus gallinae. The sequence continues at coordinate 33,884 of QVRM01002540.1, read as the reverse complement.
TCAACCGATACGGTGAATAGTCTGTAATATAAAGCCCATCTTTACGGTGCGAGGGACTAAGTGTCTCAACTGCAGTGTTTTTCTCTCCCTTTCCATACCAACTCGACACCGTCCTCTAAACCTTCCTCATCTACTTTGGTCGAAATGGCGTCTGTGGTTGTTTGTCTGTTGGCGGACAGAGGCGAATACTCATTTATTCTGAATTTTCGAACATCCTTAATTGCCGTAAATAAGTACACATGCGTTCGCATTTGAACACCGATTTGTAGTAGCCTTAAACCCTCGCTAAATTAAGCATAAATATACGCTTACTATAAATATAATTTTAAAAAAGCTTCATTTATCTCTCTCTCTCTCTCTCTATATATATATATATATATATATATATATATACAGCAGTTAAAATTTAAATTACATTTGTCCATTTTTAGAAGGTTTGGTGTTTTTTTACATTTTATAATTCTTTCTAATAATTTATCTTAATAATTTCGACTTTCGAATTTGTTCGTTTGAATATATGTGCTGTGTTGCAGTTGTTTTGGGTAGGTTGTTTAAATGCAAACGCACGTGCACTCACTTACGGCAAACAGGGATCTCCTAAATTCAGAATAAACGAGAGTTTGCCTCTGTCCGCTAACGGACAACAATAAGCGTATTCTCTCTCTCGCCACTAAACTGCATGAGGAAGCTGCATGCTCGAACTCGATTTAGAGGACACTGTCGCGTTGTTATTGAGAAGGATAGAAAAATACTCTAGTGGAGCCTTTTGCGCCCTAGCACCGTAAGTATGGACCTAATATTACAGAGCAACAAATTTTTTGCTTGAAACAAATGTTGTTTTACACATTTTGTATTGGTTATTTTTGTTAGGGTTTGTTAGGGGTTAAATTTCCAATTGAGTCGCTCATGATTCCAAACCTATTAATCAGTAGTTACTATAAGTGGCGTGCCATTACTCACGTGATCATAGTTAAGGTTATGCCCGAGCGATGAATAACCATTGATTAGCGCTAGAGGGTAAGTCTTCTTCGGATCGGCAAGTTCATACGCTACGCCATATGTAGGAATACCTGTTGTGATAATTCAGCAGGTTACTACCATACATTTATTGTACTGAACGATAAGATAATGCTTACAATATTTATTATGAATGAGGACTTAACTTATATATATATATATATATTTTTTTTTTTAATAAAAATTACTGCAATGGTACTTGTAATTCGATATCAGCAAATATTTGAGCAATAACTTTAGTGGTACCACGGTAATGGTTTGACAATCTCCATTAACTCTCAGTAACATTGCAGAGTAACCTACATATGTAATTTTATTCTTGCTTTCGTACACCAATGGCCTTAACAGTGGCACCCGTCGAAGAGTCATCTGCTCTAACAATTTAGATGTTTTGTAGAAAATTGCACCCACAGACTTTAAGTTAGAGAATTTGCACACTAGACAAAAAATAATTGCGCGCAACAATCTTGGCAAAAATGATCCGTTACTGCGTCACAAATTAAATAGGAAAGCTGCAAGGCTTTCAGCCTTGCGAATTGTGCGACCAATAAGGCAACGCCGCAGCCGTTTCAGATTAGCTTAAGGCTAACCCTGCGTTATATGACTAATGCGTAAGAGGCATTCAAAGATGTCAATTGTTCTCCCTCTAATTTCTATACATACACATTGATTTATTATTCGGTTGACATATAAACTTAAATACACATGTCACCTTTTTATATCAGGGGCGCTTACAGCGGCAGCCAATTTATTACTTACGCATTAATCAACATTTTGTCTTCCAATACCTACGGAGTATTTGGTTTTCATTGGGACAACCTCTGGCCCTTTCTAACATCTGGTTCTAAAGCTAGGGCCTCCGCGTCTTGAGATTTTAGACACAAGGATCCGGGTAAAATTATTACACGTTTCGACGGGGGTATGAACTTACTGTAGTGAAGACGAAAAAATACGCGACCTTAGAGCAAAGTTCACATTGACGTGCTGCATACGGTGGTAAACTAGCCAACATACTTTACAGTGATAAAACCCCTTGTAGTTAAACAAGCGGTTAACCGACAAGACGGCCGCCCGTACAAGATGGTAAGGGCGTGCCCACCTTTTAAACGGAGGGTGGACCTCACGCTGCAAGACGCCCAGGAGGCTATATTGGTGCTCTCTCCCTGCTGCTTGAAAGACCGCACACCTTGTCCTCATGCCAGTGGGCCCCGACTCGTACCGCCCAATCTGCCTACTCGGCTCCCTGACTAACTTGAGTCCATCGTGGAGGCACGCCTCCGGGTCTTCGCGGAGGGAAGCGACCTGCTGTCCGACGCCCAGTACGAATTTCGCAAGGGCCGCCTAACCATCGGCGCCAAAAAGCGGATCTAGACGCAGGTTGAACTCCTCCGCGAGTTCTTGCCCAAATGACGGGACTTGTTCCTCGGTTTATTTGATGTCATGAACGCTTTTAACAGCCTGTTGTGGAGAGTCATCCTAGAAACTCTCCACAGGAAGAAGGTTCCCTTTTATCTACGGAAGCTCATATCTAATTATCTACATGACAGGACGATCTAGTCCCACGGCTCCGTTTTTAACATGACTGCAGGGGTGCCACAGGGCTCTATACTTGGCCCCCTGCTATGCATTTTAACCTACGACGACGTGCTGCAGCTGAGGGACCCCCAGCATTAACCTCTTTGCCTACGCTGACGATCTCGTCCTAACCGTTTTGGCTCGGATCACGGACTCGCCGACGTCGCCCGCTGGATGCAAGAGGCGATACTCTTGGCGGGCCGCAGAAAATTCCCTGCCCTTCACTTCCATCTAGAAGGCCAGGAGATCGCAGTCGTCAACAACGTAAGGTACCTCGGGGTCACCCTTGACAGGGGTCTCCGTGGTACCGAACACGTGCGGCGGGCGACGGAGGAGGCAACAAAGACAGCCAATGACTTCGCACGGCTCATGCCTAATACATATGGTCCACGGCAGCTGAAAAGAAAAATAATTATGTCCGCGGCCGAGTCGGTTGCCCTGTACGGAGCTCCGGCCTGGCCCACCGACACACTAAAATTCGCCGCGAACAGGACTCGCCTGCGTCGGGCCCAAGGGCTTGGAGCTCTCAGGGTAATCGAAGCGTACAGGACGGTTAGTGCTGCGGCGGCTTTTGTCCTAGCCGGAACGATCCCTTGGGATCTTAAGACAGTCGAGCGCCGCCGCCTATGGGACAACCCAGACCTCAAAAACTGACTGTTTGATGTTTTGCGCAAGCAGTTCCCAGTCAGATGGGGAGACGGGGACATGACTGGTTTTTAGTGGGTTGGAGTCCCACACTACCGCGCTTGTAAGCAGTTCCCCTGCCGCGGGGCTCGTGTGTGCAACTGCATTTAACAGTGAGTCATCTTAAAAGAAAGACAAAACGACGTGTTTGGCTAAGAAGCAATTAAAGCTACAATTTTAACTAATTAAAAGTCGCCCGAACCCATAGGAATATGTTATGGTCAACTGAGATAACTGCCTCGGGTCAATCTTCATTCGTATTTCTCCCGCCAGGACCAAAACAAAATGCTGCTCTCAATTTACTGCCAATTGCTACTGGAAGCTGTGCAAAGCCTTATCGCAAATCCTTTTTAAGCAACGGCCTATTTGCATTCCAACAAGACAGAGCAAAGCAAACTCAGCAGTGTCTCCGGTACAGTGTGCCAATGTACATTTCTGTTCGGGTAATGGCCTTATAGTCGCCCCCATAGATGATTCTATCTAAAGTTTTTTGAAGCTCAAGATGTGCTGCAAAAGATGCACCAGTTAGAAATTTCTTGTAACATGTAATAAACTAGAACTAGCATACCTACGGAGTGATTTTGTGTTAATTTAGACTCTCTTAATTTAACTCTTAATATACTATGTACTAGTCTTATAACCGTTACAGATATGAGACGCAGGCTAATGTCCCGAAAATTGTATCATTCTCTCGTATTAGAATATTATTTTAGTAAAACGATTTTAGACAAGAGTGACTGTTTAGAGACGTTTTTGTGCGCGCTAATAACGCCACAGATGTACAACTCAGACAGACATAGGGGCAACTGGGGCAAACGAACCACTAATCACTAAGCCTGTTGAATAAAACATAATACGGTATACGAGAAAAAATAAACGCGGTGGAAGCGCAGAGGGGCTAGTGAAACTCTGTGTGTGTGTGTGTAATTTCTGACCACCGCTAGCAAATAACCAGGCAAAGGATACACTGTTCAGTAATTATTATGAACAATATTCATAATGATCTACCCCTTTGAAAATGGTTGAGAAGCACTTTAATAATCCTTTTTAATTAATAGTAATTACTTAATGGCGTCGTGCAACTTGTTAAAATAAGTATTTTTCTTGAAGAACGAAGAGTAGACTTGTTTAGGGGTAACAGTTATTACAAACTCTTTTTTATATATACGCGACTGGCCGGACATCACTGTACAAAGCATGTGCGAATGCAAAAGCACGGGGTGCTTGATATTGTAACCGAATATGGCGGGGAGTTCGAAGAAAAACTGCTTTGTCTGCAAGTCATATTTTTATTTCTTAAAATTAAACGTTTCAAAAGCTGGCACTTAACTTATAAGACAACACAACAAATGTCAGATTTTTATAATCATCGAGTTTCATTCATCAATGAATTGGTATATGCATATGATACATATTGGATGAAGTCAGGCACCTACCACGTCGATCATTGTCGTTTATACCTTTTTGTTACTTGATATATAGCGCGCTAATTATACTCAAATGTACAGAACTTGATAAATAGCCTCTTAGCTAAAGTTTGGCCAACGGTCAAAATCTGCTCACAGCGTTGTAACTGTGTCCTGTTATATGTACTTACTAATTCAAAATTCAATTTTAAGGTTTCGGATTTATACTGTGAAAATGTTTCATTACGCCCATCAAACAGCACCTTCAGGAAAATACACAGTTTTGCAGCACCAAATTGAGACCGTGGTTACCAAGTAACAAGGTTTCCGGTGGACGTGTCGGCAAAGAGTGCTTACATACAGCTAAGATCTTAAACATTCGCGCCATTCTTTATCCGTTATGCGCGGAGTGAGAAAATATTTGCACATGGCGACGATGCGCCCAAAAAGAGGTCGTCCCAGTATAATGGGGCCAAAGTCTCCAGGTACCGGAAACAAACTTGAAAATTCATAAAAATGGCTGCCGCAACGTATAACGCCGTCAGCAGTCCATCAACCCTTTTTCTAAATTTTACAGCCTTGCTCTTCAATCAAGAAATCAAACAACGGAAACGAATCTGCTTTTGGGAGCTAGCTATCTAAATTGTCCACTCAACTACTTAGCTCTTGATGGACCGAGTCATTGCCAGCCACGAAATTCGTTACCAACACGTAACTATTGTACAATCATTATCAGCAACGAAATGACTACGGTCGTTGATTTCTGTAGAAATTACCTCGGCTCAGTTCCCTGCTCTCGCTTCTCAACGACGAGTTCCGTTCACACAAGAGAGCATATTCAATGTACACATTTGTCATTGGTGGGCCAACAAGAACCTGCATATACGCATGCATGCCAGGATCGCTTTTCCGTAAATACTTAGGTTGCCATAATGTTCATCCTAAAGAGTACCGTTCTAATGCATTCGAAGGTCTCATGAAATTCCGAAAGTAGTCGAGTGATTCGTTTGGTCAAGCAGGTTAAACTTTTTGCTGTCCCCTCCGACCTGTCCACCGAAAAACCCTGTTAATTCGCAACCACCAATTGAACCACAATTGATTCGGTGCCAAACTGAATATGCATTCTCCTAAGAATATGCGTTTCATGCGCATATCGACATTTTAAAGTGCTAAATTTGACCTCTAAAAATACGAAAACACGGGATCGACATTTTTCTGTTGCCAGCCAACGTTGAATGTCTTGTAGAACCAGAATTCAAACACACGGTTATGCTCCATTAAACAACTCGTTCGGTCGCAAACGCATATTTTGTGAAGTAATGCCCGGCCATCAGTATAACAAAGGAAATTAACTTTACTATCACTTTTAAACAAGATGGTTTCAATTTCCCCTCTCTTCTCTCCCACTCAATTGGAAAAGTATCTAATATTGTCTTATTTATTTGAATACTCCACTATCCTTGTTCCTCTCCGTGTCAAACTCCTTTTCCTTCAGATAACCAGAGATATACAGCAACTATCCTTGTTACTTCCTTACGTGTCCCTAATCCTAACCCCGCCCGGCTTCTTCCCTCTCTTGCTTCCTCCCAAGAAAAATAACTTCCAATATTGTATGCTTTCTCTTCATCTATACAGATTTCCTTCACCCAGCTATCTATTTCACCCCTCGTCAGTACATGTTCCATGCGTGACTTTACCGCCGGTTTATGCTGCCGCTGATTGCCAACCATCTGATTAACTCCAATGCCTCCTCGAGATCCGCGGCTGCTATGTGTGCCCACTCCCTCGGGAAATATCCTCCATTGTTCAGATCCTCCTTATACCACCTGTAGTCCCTCCTGTTGTCTCATCCGTTCCTGTATCCATATTCCCCTTCCTGTTATCCCAGCCCTCCACGTATTTATGTCCCCCCCTCTTGTTTGTTCTGTCCCTGTATCCCATGTTACTATTGCCTTGATCCTGTCTGCTATCTAACGATTCTCGTTTGTCCAGATGCCCACCCGGTATCTGGTGCACCGGGCCGATGTCATTGGCAACATGTTTGTGTCACCCAATGTCCGTTCCCCTACACCCAGTATTGCCTACCTTAATTATAATCAGTCTTATATTTAACCAATCACACGACCACTTTATCACCTTGCCATAGTGCACTCCTGCCTCACCATTGTGCAGTTCTACCTCACCATATTGCACTCCATCTGAGGCCATGGCCCTTGGTTTGTCCTAAATGTATTCCAGAGACAACTACTCGAAATTCGCTGCCCTTTACAAACTGCATAGCCTTTCTACGTATTCTGATAGTCCCGCACTTTTTTAACACCTACCACTGGGTGAACACGCTGTCAACACTACGTATGCAAAATTGCAATCGTGCATTTGCAATGTGCAAAGTTTGACCAGTGTGCGACCTCATTCACAACAAAGGAAGAATTATCCTTCGCCTCGATTTCATCTCACAGACGTGGAGCCTATATGTGGAGGACTATGCTCAGTCACCTTCCTATTTTTCTAGCACTCCTTCACACTTGCATTCCGACAGTGTATTGACCGGCACGTATCTTAAGCTACCACTGCGCGTGGAGTCTGAAGAATTCACCCTTGGATGCGTTGGGCTGGACGTGGTTGACCCCTCACACCCGGCGACGATCCAGCATCACTTACCATAATCAGATTGATTCGAACACTATAGGCTTTCTTCGAAATAAGCACACCACTTTACTGTGGTGCAAATATTTGATTTAGTGCTCTCCATGGGAAACTTGGAAAGTATCGACATTTAGCTCTTTTTTCCGGATGCTCCCCCTTCCTCTAACGGCACATCACCTAGCAAGTACACTTCTTCTCAACAATTCACTTAAATTTGCTATACTTAACAACACTATATATATACACGTTTAAAAATCTATATCATTTGTAAAATTGGCCCTCCTGTTTCACAATTACGTGGCTCCTAAAAGTTAAGCGTAAATAAAAATTTTCCCTGCCGAGTGTTTCTTCGTATTGCAGGCGTCTAACTTAAAAATGGGTTTCCATTCGTAAAAAAAGTATGTTAAGGAAGTCCCAACTACTAACTCGAAAGTCATATGTCTAATTTGAATTAAAATGCATGATTCTCGATGATTGATGGATACCTACACGAACCTGGGCATTTTGGAAAGTCAAACGTCTAGATGTGCTCTCCGCGATTCTCTCGAACTACTTACCTTCTAAGAGCATATTCTTCGGAAGTCCAAGGTTCACCCAGTTCGTCATGGAGAACTTCACCGCAAGTAAATGCAGTTGGAATAGCCGAACGCTTTGACCGTAGAGTGCGTTGTGGAAACAGGCCAGCGGGAAGAACGGGGAGTATAGCACGAGGTCATAAGTCATGACGTTCATGAAGGTGCAGTTGCTGAAGTTCAACGCGCAAGGATATGGATTCAATGTCGTAGAGAGAAAAAAAGCGTCTGGCAAAGAAGACAAAGTTGAGAGGATGGTAGTTCTGCGCATGTCTTAGTCCAGCTACTGCAATTTTCCTAATCTTTGTATGAATTTATGGCCGTATTGTTCGGCCATCAGTGCTTGCATGACGTATTTTCAAGTTTTCGCCTTATATATATTATATGTGCAAACTAAAAAACTACTTCGTAGGGTTTTCATACCTATTACCCTGGACTAGTACGTATATATATATATATATATATATACAGGGTCATCCATGTTGTTATGTACTTCTTTCGAGGTTTGATAGAACTCGGCAAGAAAATAATTTTTCCGTATGGAGGGAGGACGCGAAAACGTCTTGCTTAGGAGAGAGAGTGAAGTTTATAAAAGTAGTTATTTAGCTTTTTTCTTCTACATAGTTGTGCAAAATCTACGTTTGCGGGAGAACCAGTCAACGCATGAAGGAACCGATTACACCGGCGTGTTCGGAAGACACTTCACTAGCTTGTGTAGCAAAAGGCGAATACCCAGATTAAGGAAAGTCATGAAAAGTCGATATTTTACGTTGACCCTTTTTCATGAAAAATTGTAAAATTTTTCCATTGCGACCAAAAATGTACGTCCAAAAGACCAGTCTCACTCAATAGCAAATTTAATGCCCATCATTTTCGTACCAAGGTAATGGTGCTGCGTTACGTAGTTGTCAAGTAACTAAGCGTTTTCGACAGTCATAGTTGTTATGTTTTACGTGCAAGTTTTCACGTTCAGAACCGTAAAAATTTGCCAAGACGTTTACGCCCCCTCCTTCCACTAGAAAAAATTACTCTCTTGCTGAGTTCTACCAAACCTCAAAATATGTACCTAACTTTCTCATACGCCCTATGGAAATATGCATGCCTTCGCTTTCGATATGACTATCGAAAAAGCTTAGTGACCTGACAACTACGTAACGCAGCATCATCACTTTGGTACGAAAGTGGTGGGCATTAAATTTGCCATTGCGTGAGAGTGGTCTTTTAGACATACAGTTTTGGTCGTAATGGAAAAATGTTACGATTTTTCACGAAAAAGCGTTAACGTAAGACATAACAACATATTTTCTTTGTATGACTTTTCTCAACCTGTGTATTGGCTTTTTGATACGCAAGCTAGTGAAGTGTCTCCCTCCTTCATGCGTTAACTGGTTTTCCCGCAAACGTAGATTTCGCACAACTATGTAGGAGCAAAAAGGCAGAATAACGACTTTTATAAATTTCATCCTCACTCCTAAACAAGACGTTTCCGCGTCCTCCCTCCATAGGGAAAAATTATTTTCTTGCCGAGTTCTACCCCGAAATAAGTACATAACAAGATGAATGACCCTATATAATATATATATATATATATATATATATATATATATATATATACAGGGTCATTCATATTGTTGTGCACGCATTTCGAGGTTTGATAGAACTCGGCAAGAAAATAGGTTTTCCCGATGGAGGGAAGACGTGGAAACGTCTTGTTTAGGAGAGAGAGTGAAGTTTATGAAAGTAGTTTTTCTGCCTTTTTTTCCTACATAGTTATGCAAAATCTCTGTTTGCGGGAGAACCAGTCAATGCATGAAGGAACCGATTACACCGGCGCGTTCGGAGGTTCGGCGTGTTCTGCATGAAAAGGCGTTAACGAAAAATATCAACTTTTCATGACTTTCCTTAATCTGGGTATTAGCTTTTTGCTACGCAAGCTAGTGTCTTCCGTTGTGCAGAATTTTCCTCCGAACACGCCGGTGTAATCGGTTCCTTCATGCGTTGGTTCTCCCGCAAACAGAGATTTCGCACAACTATGTAGGAAAAAAAGGCAGAAAAACTACTTTTATAAACTTCACTCTCTCTCCTAAACAAGACGTTTCCACGTCTTCCCTCCATAGGGAAATCTTATTTTCTTGCCGAGTTCTATCAAACCTCGAAATGCGTGCACAACAATATGAATGACCCTGTATATATATATATATATATATAAAATATATATATATATATATATATATATATATGTATATAAAATATATATATATATATATATATATATATAAAAATATATATATACAAACTAAAGAATCTACTCTTCGTAGGGTTTCCATACAGGGCATCTATTACCCTGGACTAGTACGCCTTCATAGATAAGTGCCCCCTTACTCTCGAACAATCACGTGCCTACATTAGAACCATCAAACGTTAAAACCTCCAGCTGTACTAACTTTTTCAGATGCGCAATACTGTAGCCCGAAGAGAGGGTGAACGGTCCTGGTAAAGCTACACTTAACTCGAGCCGGTCACCATCTTGTTTTCCAGATGCAAACTCAGTGCTGTTGGAAGCCTGTCGGCTTTTCTGGACTCGATCAAGCGTTTGCCGTGTTCGATCGAGCAACTGTCCAAACGAGTCCTTCTGAAGTAGAGATGGAAACTCCCAATCGATGTCCAGCCCATCCAAGCCAGTTAAACGAAAAACTTCTTCAACCGATTCCTGAAAGCTAAAGTAATACATAGTCACCAATCGACATACACAGACTACATCATGTGACAATATGAATGATCAAGCTGGTATCGTTAGGCTGTGTGTACAAAACAAAAAAAGGCTGCGGAACTGAACCACTGAACTGCTAAATGTACTCGAATGCTAAACCATTGCGAACGCACCTACGCAGCGGAAAACTAAGGCAGGGCAACACCGGTGCGATTGCGATTATAGGCAACAGTCGCAGCAAATTCTAGTGCAAATTCTAGTGAATTAGAGAGAAAGCAAACATTTTAAAGCAGACTAACTCTTTTGAGGTGTGAACGCTAACAGGAGGAGGTGTGAACCAGCTTGTCAACCGTATATTGACTCCATCTTGACTTGGTTCGATACAAAAACGAGGAGGTGAGTACCCCAGACACAACCAGTATTCTACTATTTAAAACACCTGTTCTAGTGTGTATATTCATATGCATGAATGTACATATGTATGTATGTTTGCAAGCGCGTGTATTTAAGCAATTACGACATGTTCTACAGAAAGCGAGCGATGCTTGCACTTACATATCGACGGCGCTTTCGTTGGCTACGAGCTGATCGAAGTTTCCGTGCCCGTTACCGCCGCCGATCGAGAGCATCATCTTTGTGGTCGGCGTAGCTCGCCCTTCGTGAATAAATCTGAAATAAATGCAAAAAAGATTCTAAAATTCTGACAAATACGTTATTCATATCAGCAAACCGCTATGAGTGACCGCCATTAGGTTACTCACTAGTAACGTGCTCGGTCGGCATCAATTAGCCAATAGACGACACGAGAAGTTCCCATGAACATTTGTATATGCTTTGAAATCGTAGGTGAATAATCGTTAACAAAAAATTATGCGTTAAGGTAGATTGTGCCCATCAACGCGTCTTTCACGTGCTTAGGTTGTATAAAAAAATTTGCTTTTATGTATATATATATATATATATATATATAGAGAGAGAGAGAGAGAGAGTACATACGCGTACTGTTGTTTCGTACAACTTCCGAAGTAAATCACGTGCACAAAGGTGCGTAGTGTCCCTGGATAGTGTGTATGTAATGCCTACCAAAAGTTTTTACTGCGCCCGTTTGGAAGAGCCCTAAAACGTCTCTCAAGCTATGGCAATTTCTCTATCCGATGACACATCAGCTCATCCTTGTGGTATCATACATTGTACGGTATAGTTGGACTCAAACTACTGCTTTTGCTAGTTTAAGAAGGAACGGAAATACTTAAGGGTCTGCGTTGCTTTGTATCGGAGTTAAGGAGCTTGTGAGGGCTTTCAAATCTCTATTTAATGTATGGTACTTAGACTACTGCCTTCTAACAGGCGATTCCTCTGTAGTTGCTATAGTTATCGTACTTCGGGGGAGAGGGGGAATCGCTCCTCTCTGAATTCACGAAAATGCGAAGCTGTTCTGCCTGGCCTTCCAAATTCTCTTAGTTTAAGGACTTGTTCACCGACCTTCAGAGAATATTTTTCAGTTCAAGGCTGCTCATTATGAGTAATCTGAAATTTCGAAGTGGAAGTTTTCAGTATTTCCAGGAAAAACAACGAGCTACAACATAGCAACGAACTCTTATTGTAGCTTATAAAGCACTGTATATTGCTATGCTTGCAAGTTTCACTCTGCGTTATTTTCATTAGCTCGAATAAAACACACTGCCGGACATACCTAAACCCATAAATATGCAGTTGAAGACTTCCAACTACGTCACGCCTAGAAACAGACTTTTAAACGCTACAGTCCGGTGGTGCCAAAAGCTCACTAACAATACCAATTACGATAATCCTTAGGACTCGTCGCACTCGTTCTCGTGAATTGAAACGAAATTTCACGTTAAACAATTGAAACGAAATTTCACGTTAAACAAAGCGTGACAGATTCTAAGTCTGCCAAGCTTGCTAAAGTGCGAGAGCTGGGTTAGAATCTTTTTGAGTATTCACTGTGTCTCTCCGACCTCGCATCTCTATTCTCTAACTTATATTTAAAAAAAATAAGGAACGGACTCATTTTCCTTTTAAAGTTATAAGCTTTCGAAACAGGCACTAAAATGTGTCGATCATTGAAAGAATATCATTAGAAAGAGGTATACTATTTAAGTGATTAAAACATGAATACAGCCGTACAATTTTAGGTGTTTCAGGTGAAAAATAGCAACTACATGAATACATGCGTACATACATATTAGGTTTGCTAGAAAGTATTTTCGCTTGCTTATTTAGATTAACGCAAATGTAAGGTATATATATTTTTCCGTAAATGCTCGGTATAATATATATATATATATATATATATATATATATATATATATATTTATATATCAACCTGCCTCCAACGAGGATAATTATGATAACCGAGCATTTACGGAAAAATAGACCGCCAATGTAATCAAATCCAAAAAAATGATAAATCTGCAAAGCCCGACTAAATAGTTTATTATATAGTGTAATGTGAATGGACGTACTAAAGCAATTATAAATATTCAGTGCCCGCCATTAACCAAACGTAAAAAGTATGCCTATTCAGCGGTAAAATACCAGGGGAATTGAGAACGAGTGTTCTGCAGCCAATTAAAAAAATAATGGTGGCGAAACGTACCCAACCAGCTGCCACGGAATTACACTAATTAGCGTCGTTTATAAAATCCTAACATCATGGTAGAAATTTAACATTATTTTAATCAGACTCACTATGCGAACAGTATGGGCACCCAAAAGGACGACTTACGCCTGACGCGATGGCCTTTCTTTTAGACACCGTAAAGTGCAACAAAATCAAAATGATATGACATATGCCTCTTTTATCGACTTTAAAAGTGCGTTTGTCTGCGTTAAAGAGACCAACTTTTTAAAGTATTTCACACCCTATTTTTTATAAAGGGTACATGATATAATTTTATACGCGGCATGTTGCAAGTGAACTTAATTACTATCAAAAGCGTGGTTCATTATGTCAACAGGCCAGTAGCACAAATAACTGTAGTCGTTCAGAGTTACTCTGCGAGCCCGCTTTTCATCATACTCAATATAGCTGATTTGACAGACGCGCTCAGAAATGTAGAAGCGACACACTATTTGAAGCCGACGACCTACACACACACATATATATATATATATATATATATATAGTAGTAAGTAGTAAAGTATTTTTACCGGGTAAAGAAATTGAAACACCATTGGACCCTATGTGTGCACCTTGGGCAGCTAAAGCTTGGTTCTACAAAACAACTTGGGCGTTGCAATGCGTGGTATCGAATACAGGTATATACAGGTATATATATATGGTATCGAATACATGTTTAGTGCCAGCGCGCGATAACCTGGAGGACGGTAGACACGAAGTGGTGACATATAGTAGTCTTCTACTAGCCAAAACTATGACAAAGAGGGTTTGAGTATGTATTGGCATCCCCGATGAAGAAATTGCCCCAGTCGTTTAGATGGTAGACACACAGGAGCAGATACCTAGGGGATTCAGCTGGTTGTAAAACCTTCTACCACTAAGCTAAGTGCCGGCTTTACTAATACACTTTCGTTTAGTAAATACTTGCAAAAACTAGAGTTCAAAATCAAGCTGCCTTCAGGATATATGTTGTGGTTCAGTTATAGATGCCAAATAAGAAAGAGAATATATATATATATATATATTGTGCATTGACAATGTTTATAACCGTCACTACTGATCAAGAATGTAAACTTACCTCTGGAGACCTTCAATTTTGCCGACATCTGTAAGGTTTAAGCGGAAGTCGTCTCCTACGGTAGCAAACGATACGATGATATGGGTACAGATTGGCTTTAGCGAAGGTAGAACCAGATTTTGTTTCAGAAGACCGGGCTTCAAATCCCGATGAAGCCATCGATAGTAACAACTCATACCTGCAAAAGCTCCGAATAAGTAACGGAATTAATCGAATAACAATCAGACCTTGCACTTTGTAGATCATTTTCGAGTTGAGATTGCTACTAATAGTACTAATGCTATTTATTGATCTAATTACTATTAATTAGCTGGTGCTGTTAATACTATTTTGATGCTACCGGCAGTTTCGTTAAGGCTACTACCAAAGCCTTTGCCCGCTTCTAAAACTACCCGATGTTACCACGTACGAAGTCATTTTTCGCCCAGCCTCATTACAGCCCGAACGTTTTTCGATGGAACCACACCATAGGACAGACACTGCCGGAAGAATTTTCCACAAGAATTATGCGTGCTGCGGGCACCTGAAGGTGGATGTGTAAACTCCCTAAAGTAACCTTCTTTTGATCCAACCTTGATCATTCGAGCTGAGGCACGCAATGTATATTTCATGGGAATAAAATAATCTTGTCATATTGTCATGGTCTATTGGAGGATTGTCAAGGCTTACTACAAACACGGATTGGTAACTACCACCGACTTTGGATTAACTGCTTAACGACCCAGACCTAGTCAATCAGAGATACCGGTCGGGATGCCTGCTGCCTTGGCGTAATAGGTAGATAATGAGGGAGTATGGTGCCTAGCGCAACGTACGGTCTGTAGTTTGGTCAAACTCTTGTGAGGTTCCAGTCTACCGGATAGTTTTACTTGAGGGTATAAGCAACCTAGTTTATTTATATGTCTTACGACACCAGTTAATAATTATAATTTATAGAAAATCAAACGCTTTAATTTTCATAGAATTGACTTGAAACATACGCGCAAGTTTGAACCCCGGCCTTGCTGGTTGCTTTTCTTGGACATGGTTTTCATTATCTTACTGTTACCGGCCACGACTGCAGGGCAACAGACGATGTTCTGTCTTTTAAAGCTGCCGTAGGCGATGCCACTTTCTCTTTTCTCTCTATGAACCTCACACAATGGCAGTGGTAGTAGGGTAGCTTCCATCGCCGGGGGAAAGACTGCCAGAAATGCCGTAGCAACAACAACTATTATTTGGCTATTAACATATAAAACCTTAAATAAACTTGTCCGATAAATAACTGTGAGAGTCTGATCCCTCTTTCACATAACGGCTAGTTGTTGTCGAAAGTCACTGCTACGCCTATAAAAGTGATGTGGCCGAACATGTCGCCTATAATATTAAAAGACAAACTTAACCTTTTTTGGAGTGAACCTAGTGAAACATTGGAAGAACACGATGCAAGAAGCATCGCAACCCGCGTAAGCCTCGAAAGGAAAACAGCTGAGGGGCTTGACAGGGATGCGCTGTTACCAATCTCTCATAGCAACTGGTCTCCGGTCAGCGGAACGGAGTACAGGTCAGTTTTGAGGAACCTCCCACCCAAGTGACCCCGCAGGTCAACAGGAGCCCTTCGCCAACCACGAACGACTCTCTCAGCGGTACTACTTTTGCCAGCAGCCCCAAAGATCGGCGGCTTCCTCATGCGAGCTCTAATTGACTTAAAGAAACAAGGAGGCTAAATACGCTCATCAAAAGGCGGATGGGAGTGACTATTCACCTCGAGAGGAAGGACAACTGCAACCTCACATCCTACCTGCGATAGGCTTAAAAGTGAACGAGCCCTACCCGTTCCGCCGAGAAAGAAATCCCTTGTCAAGACAACAAGATGTTGAAAAACTTCTGGAGTGGGCTCACGACATACTCCTTGTAGCATTGCCTGTACCTTGTCGATGTTGTCCGATCGGCCCTTCGTCCTGTCCACCCAAAGTGGCACAGGCCACAAGTATTCCAAAAACAGAGCTACGGTCGTACAAGGTGCTCGGTCGCCACGCAACTACCTTCTGTCCCATAAACTCGGCAGCCCTGGTTGACCACTTTACGAGAATGCTTGCGACAGATACGTAACACGGTCCCCCAAAAACTCGCATTAATTGCCACATATCCTGGAACGACCTGTTTGTAAGTGAGCGCGAGCAGCTACAGCGCGCTTTGTTCGTATGCGCGGTGTTGGACTCGCTCGTGAGCCTAAAATCTAACAAAGCATTTGGCCCAGATGCCGTACGAGTACAATAAAAGCGCGCTAGGCCTAGACCCCTGCTGGGCAACTTTCTTTAGCAAATTTCTTCCATCCGGATCCATTTATGCGTAATAGACGGATCTTTCTGGTTATCCCCAAGGGTAAAGGCGACCCGACGAAATGCGCGGCATGTCGCCGTACCGCAAAAAAGTGTGTTTGCAACATGCTGATTTCCTTTCTGATCAATGAAAAATTAGGCTGCCTCTTGGAGAATAAATCTGCGATTCCTGAGCCTTGACCAGGCTTCATAAGACCGTTTCCGAAACGCAACGGACAGATGCAGAAAAACCTTGATGGAGCAGGCTACACCGCTCTGCGCGAAACTGCGTCGCGTACTTTCTCGCCAACACCCCACTATCCAGCAAGGACTTCAGACTGACGTTCGGTCTCCCTGCTACAATAGCCTTTTGCGAGAATCTGCACATATGGGAGCTTGAGATCGCCGAAGCCAAATGTTGAATTCTTCAGTGTGGAGCCAACCTCAGCGGAGCGTAAAACGGGTCTACCTTTCACGAGCTTAGTGTCGACAGTATACATATGTCGACGATGTAGGAAGCTTGACCTGTTGAGGGCGATAATCTGTAATCCAATAACTTTGTAATTCGTTATTTGTGATATTCGCGGCTGATCCGAATTCTACCGAGACCCACGACTCTTGTAATTATCGTGGGTACTCAATGTGCATGTTCGAAAACATTCTTGAGCTTCATTTGTTGTATTCATACGTGTATACTTTTAAGTTGTTAATATTGGCTACTTGTTAAAGGCGAAGTAAGGGCATAATACTGCTACCGTGTGCGGAAAAGCACGATAGACCAGGCCAGGTCCGTTGATTTAAAGTGAGTGTTGGGGGTGCAACGCACCCTCGAAAGAAATTTCGTGCTTTTGTATTTGCTCACAAAAACGCTTCCCCTAGCCGAGCAAATTAGCACACAATAGAAGTTGCGGTAAACACCTTCGATCATACGTCAAATCTGTTACAAGCTGTCAGGATAAGATAGCTAAAAAAGGCTCAGAGTCATAATGAGGGCAATGAAAGCCTTTAAGTAATCTAGGCATTTGCCACTCCAATTGCCACGCGGTATGATGTGCATGCATTCTGCAATGTTGTTTTTAAAGGAAATCCAAGCATTATAATGAATCGTGCGCGCCAAACGTACATTTGCACGCACTGTGAGACGCCGCCCACAAGATACCACGAAAACCCACAAGTAGTATGGACACTTACTACAGTTTGCGACAGATAATGCAACAGTGATCCTACAACCGGAATGGCGCATTAGTTTATGTAGAGGTAAATAGTGTCAGAACGACCATTTTTGGATAGGAAAATAAGAACGTTAATCGGTTGACCATTTAATTAGATGATGTGTGTTAAAATGTTCTTTTTGTAGACGTGTGCTAGTTTATAAAGTCGTTGTATTACGTGGCAAATGTATTTACACACATTATTGGGACTCAACCACGAACCACGGGTAAGACATACTATCTCTCTGGTGCTGTTTTCCATCCAGCGTACATCTGGAACTACCTAGGTTAGGGTTTGACTTCGGAGCGTAGCCAGTTGGCTGGGCGCTGGTCCCACCGATTTTGTGGGAAAACCATCTCTACCTTATGTCTCTTTAAGTATCTGTATGTGCTTTCCTTTCGCGATTCATCAGCTTTTTGGCTTTCATCACCTCTCGTAGTCGTGTTCTCAGAAGCGTCTAGTCTCAATTTCTAAGGTCTACTTATAAAACTACGTTAAATTAAAAAAAATATATATTCAGTGTTGATTAAACCTTGCATACTTACGATAATCCAATGATGAGCATCCCGGTAGAGACCACGTTGTCAACACGAGTACTATAAGCCACATAACGTACATTCTTCTTTTCTGGAACTAAGAGATTGTGGGAACAGAAAATGTATATACATATATATAGGACCAAACTAACTTTAGGCTGAACATGTGGGCGGCTACACCATATTGTCAACACGAGCATTATAGGCCACGTAACGTGCATTTTTCTTTTCTGGAACTGACAGATTATGGAAACAGCAAATGTATCTATCTATCCATCATATATATATATATATATATATATATATATATATATATATATATATATATATATATATTAGAAACCTAATTAACTCTGGGCTGAACATCTGGGCCGCTACTCGTTCAGGTGATCAGGGAAAGTTTCAACATATGGCGTTACATTATCAATCGTACCCTTTCCCAGGCAGATCTGTTCGAAGGCGTCGCTTCTGATCTACACAGCGCCCGATACTGCTGCGTTAGATTGAATAGGTTGTACAGCTGTGCTGCGCGCGAGAAAAAAAAACAAGCGATGTCTGCACTGCGACGGTCACTGTCAACTTCAGATGTTTTTACAACCGGCGTCAGCGTTAATTCTAGGTGTAGCGCAGTCAACGGACAGGCAACCGACAACGGTACGCTTGTCGTTTGCGAAACTCTTTGGCTGTAACCAGAGACGCCTGGTATCGCGGAAATAAGTGTTTCAGTAGAGAAGTATCAAGTAGTAGAAGATGGTCATAATCTGATAAAGATGGCGATACAGAGGGTTAGATTGAGGTCGATGCGAGTGGTAAACCGGCTCCCAAGATGACCAGTTCAAAACTTGTACACAGAAAACGAACTGAGGCAGCTCTCTTTTTAGCCGACGACAGGTATCTTGAGACTACAAAACAATTTTTTAGCAATAGCAAGTAGTATGCAGTGCTATAGTAATGCAATAGTATGCATTGATATAGCTCAGCACATCGAGGTGGGAAATTATGAATGGGCCCGGCTTCGTTCCCTGTGTTGAACTCGCAATAGTCGCTGCTGATATTGTGAACAGGGATACTTTTTTTTTACGTAGGGCTAATGCCCGTGTACGGTTTTTTCATGTCATGGCTAATTGTTAATCCACTCCGGCATTTACCCTTGTCTAAAATGAAAACCATGCAAACTAATATAAGAGTGGCCGGTCTGAGTCTCGAACCCAGTCCTCCCGAATGGAAAGGCTTTGCCACTAAGCCATCTCGCTAGTTACTTTGCTGAGTTTAACTCAGCTCGCGCGGGAATGCCTGTTTAATTATGAACGAGTGGCCAAACATTCACTGTTAGGAGTACAAATTGTGGTGTACATTCGTCACGGTGACTAAGACCATTCGGATGCGGTTAAAAACGCCGTACTGGCTGAGCTGTAATAGCTACTAACAGTATCACATTTGTGGACATCGTGTTTGTCTCTGCTTGAAAACCCACATCGTGGTGTTCCACAGGTGCTTTAGCCTAGACCACATCAGGCCGAAATGCCCGTGGTCTTCCCCACGTTGCCGCCGCTGCGGCTGTGCGAGTCACTTCCGTAAAGACTTCACTTAACCCCCAAACTGCTATCTCTGTAAGGGGCTCACGTGTCTACCTGCGAATCGTGCCTCACCGCGTCCACCGAATGAAGCAGCTCAAGAGATCCGCACCACTATGGATTAAGCAAAACGCATTTGCCCCAAGGGTGAAAATCTCCAAAGACATCCAGTCATCCGGCCTCTTTTTCAAAACGGGTCTTTTTTTCCCAAAATAGGGTCAAGGTCCTTTCGCAACCAGTAGATCAGCCCTACAAGACCTCTACAAATGCTATGGAGCCGCCCCGAATGTTATCGCTCTACCGCACGACGACACTCACGACAGGATGGTGCTCGCCATTACTGAAAAAATCATACCATCATCATCGACACCATTGTAACACTCATCGGCAACGCTACCGAGAATGCATTCTCGTGCGTCCCTGCTGGTAAGCCATTTCAAGTCCCTCTTGTTGGGTCTGCTATCACATCCCCAGACAACCTCACTGTTGGCTTAAATTTGACGCTCTGCAGTCTGCTTTAGTCTCAAGTTTGGCTGATCTGCGTCCGCCCGAAACTGACCACGCGACCTCCCAACTATTTTCCCTGCTATCTCGTGCAACATAGCTCTGAAGTCTACTCCTCCACTAATACAGCTTCAAGGGAAATCCCAGTTTTGCTAAAACCCGATGAGGAATCTAAGAAGGCTCTAATAGCTTTTTTAGAGGCATCCATCAGTTACAACGAGATTCTCCAAGGCCAAGCAAATTGGAATAAAGCTTTTGGTCCCGACCTTATCCAAAATGAATACCTCGGAGACATTCCTCATATTTGGCCTAATCTTCTCGCAATCTTCAACAGATTCCTAGATGAGTGCCATGATACGGAAAAATGGCGGAAATGCATACTTAAGATCATTGTAAAAGGAAAAGGTGATCCTAATGATAGCCTATCCATGCGGTGTATTGGCAGGAAAGAAGTGTTACGTTTATAAAATTTTGGCAATTTCGGTGCTCACATTACGCAGTTCGGCATTGTCCCATCACCGCAGCATAAGTCTGCAATAGCAACATTGATTCTCCAAAGGGAAGCCGTTTATAATAAGATGCACGAAATTATTATACTAAACGGAGGAACGCCTGGAACGTCATAAATCACGGGGAAAGTTTCTATATGTTTTACTTGTTGATCTTAAGTCCGCTTTTGAAACCGCCGGCCGAGAAGCTTGCCAATGCAGGTGTGAGCCCAAAGACACTACCTCTAAAAATTAGCATTCTCCAAGCAAACCCGATAATTCTTGGTGATTCGATTTGTGAGCATGAGCCTGTTATACAGACCACCTGTTATCCTCAGGTCGCGCTACTTTCTACTCGTCTCAGCAATCTGCTGTCAATAATTCACAAGTAACACGATACGGTCGGCATCATATTGTACGCTGATGATGTTCTCATGTTCAGTCGTGACAAGGTGCAGTTGCAGCGAAGCGAAAGGGCACAACCTTTAGACAACACGTCGCCGAAAGGGTAAGGAGAGTCCAGTTTCAATGTCGACAGTTAAGAAGCGCTAACAATACCCTCCGAGCATACTTAAAACATTTTTGGTCATTATGTTGCTTCGGAACCGGTCTACAACATACAGGTCATATAAAAGCCTCTCAGCTTATTTCAGCTAGATAAACTTAATAAGGTAGAGCCCGCGCTTTTCAGGCTAACCATGCTAGGTCTAAAAACTAGCTAATTTATCTTATGATTTCTACTTAGCCACTTATAGAATATCTTATTACTAGATTCAGTCCCCCGGAAACACCTGCCTTTGCCCAGTTCAGATAAAACTTCATAAAGAAAGTTCAAGCAGTTCCCGAAAGCTTCTTTGAATTGCAGCAGTGGTTACGCAGAGCTGATAGAGACCGCTGCAACCAAACTGACATCTTGTGACCCGCTGTTCACTTCATGGATTCCTCTATAAACTCTGCCATTGAAAAGAGTTCCAGAATCCTGATATCGGCTGCATGTGCCGTTTATGTGGCAAGCCGTGTCCTATCTACCACCCCGACACCTGTCAAAGAGTAATTTCTCTAACGCAGTCAGCTGGATGATATTTTACTACTTACATTTATGTAATATATATATATATATATATATATATATATATGGCACAATAAATAAATTGTGATGAATGTATAAACTGTAAATTCTACGTTCGATATATTTATTTTATTACGCTGTCTCTCTTTCTCTCTATATATATTTATTAGTATATAAAACAAACTAATCTTACATGATCTGCAGATTGTGAGCAGAAAAGCACAGGTGTACATATATATAGTGTATATCATACCTATATGTACGTATTACAAGGCTTGGTAGAACTCAGCAAGAAAATGTTTTTTCCAATGGGAGGAGAAAGCGGAAACGTCTTGTTTAGAAGTGAAGATGAAATTTATAATAGTAATTATTCTTCCCTTTCCTTCTACATAGCTGTGCAAAGTCTATGTTTGCAGGAGAACCAGTCATTACATGAAGAAACCGATTGAACCGGCGTGTTCGGCGGAAAATTCCACATAATCCGAACGAAACTCAACGCAAGCTAGCGAAAAGCGAATAGCCGGATTAAGGAAAGTCGTAAAAAGTTGATATGTTGTTACATTTTACGTTGAAGCGTTTTTCTTTCACGTTCAAAACAAAAAAATACGGCCATTACGGCCAAAAACTACTATCCTATACATCGCAATAGCAAATTTAGCGCCGATCATATTTGTATCAAAGTGATAGTGTTGCGTAACGTAATTGCCGAGTAACTAAGCTTTTTCGACAGCCATATCGAAAGTGAGTTTGCCAACAGCTTTGCCCTTAGCCGCTTTTGTGCGGGCTTTAATTCGAAGCGCGCACGGGCTTTGATTCGAAAATCGCGCTATTCGATGCCCCAACGCGGCATGGGAAATATTAAAGCTTTGTTATGAATCAATTTACAAAGCTGACATGCTCTGCATTTATGGCGTAACGTACGCTGTAACGCGTATGGTTGTACGCGGAACGTTTGCCAAATAGACTTACGCCTGACAGTCACACGTTTGCCAATATATAGATATATAAATATATATATATATATATATATATATATATACATATACTTATATTTATATATACTTATATAGAAAATATTGTGATGATTTATTAATCATTTACAATACGTTTGCACACTCGGCAGTGCTCGACTTAATAACAATGGTGGTAAAAAGGTTTCACGTGAGGCTAAGAATCAGCTGTCCGTGTCCTTGCTTGATGGTAGCCCCCGCCCTTATGGACCCGGTGCAAGCGGTATATCCTCAAGGTTCCTTGCAACGTTAAAACGGTAATTTCCATAAGATTCCTCTTCGTGACGCCCAGCTTCAAGAGCGTCCTCGCAGATTCGGAGTCTCATACACCACTCATAGAGATAGTGATGGATCCGAATCTGCGAGGTTTTTGCGGGTCGGGGAGCGCCGCTCTTAGGAACTCGACGCCATATTTGGTTATCTTGTCAAATATATATATATATATATATATATACAGTCGGTTGCGTGAAACTGGATCGTTCCATGGCCGTTCCTACGACACTGGACGATGATGCAAAAGAGCGCGTTCCTACGACACTGGACGAGATGCAAAAGAGCGCGTCCTTCAATAACTACTAAACGACCTTCTGCGAGGATTATGCAGATGCCTGCGTATGACGAATTCAATTCCGCTGCTGTACAAAGGGCACTGGCCGACGAATGACTCAATGCCTCAATACCGGTCTCAGATGATTCAAACTTCGCGGCCCAGTGACTATCAGCTACGTACTGAATGCCGTCGACTGTTTTTGGAGAAGATGAACATAAGGGATAGATTATTTGCGCTTGCTCTGTCTACGGATAAGGTGGAGTGTTTAACGCTCACAACACTCATTGGTGGGCCCACGAGATTCCGCATATAACCTGAGATCATAGACGCCGGGATCGCTTATCGGTAAATGTCTGGATGGGCATGGTGGACGACAAAAATAGAGGTACCCACATACTTTCTGCTAGATTAGATGCAGCTGCAGACGCACGTTCTTGAGCCAGACGTTACCGCAATTATTGGACGGCGTTCCGGAAAGCTTTTGTCTGACGATGAGTTTCCAGCATGACGATGCGCCGCCACACAACTCTGGTACGGTTTGGCAATACCTAAACGAGACATTCGCAAATCGGTGCATCGCCCGAGGCGGACCGATCGCCCGATTTGACAAGCCTTGACCTTTGTGGAGCTACCTGAATCTACTAATTTCATATAGGCAAAACTCCCTCGGAAATCTGCGTGCATTGTGCGGACAACATTGACGATGACCTTCTGATATGCAAGGGATTAGAGCAAGTAAGGAAAACTGTCAGAGCGCCACTAAGGTCGAAAAGGGCCCGAGAAGAAGAAAACGAGGAGTCGGAACACCAAACTCACCGAAAAGTAACATAAGGATGTTTGTGGAGTACCCTATACAGCGTAGCATCTGCATGGAGACTAGGCGAAAAATGGCAACTGCAATGATAAAGAAGAAAGCTCAGCTCGGCAGGTGTCGAAGACAACGGATTGCGCTTACGACATTAACATATTACGTGGCTTGTAATCAAAGGGGCTCGCAGGTGTTATTATCCTCCATGACTCCCCAGTTGGTTATCTGCTGAAATTATTCTGATTAACTTCTGATGCAAGCGTCAGATCTAGCCTTGACCTTTGTCAGGTGCTACCAAAGGTATACCCAGAAGTCTTCATGGGATGTAGGTCTGTCCGGGTTGCCCAGTCTTGAAGGCTCTCTTCCTACTTTCATGTGGAAAAAACTATGAGCCACATTTAAGTCCTCTTCCACAGAGTGGCCTGTCGGTGATCGTGGATAGTCATGCTGAAATCTAGTTAGGCTGCTAGAGGTCGTAAGGTGGAGTTTAAATAAACACTAAATAGGTGCTTGGCACTAGCATGTAGATGTAGTGCTCCTTAGTGATACGCACACAGCATCTATTGCATTCACGCACTTGAAGCACCGAGGTTGGGTTGGTCGCGCTGCCTTGCCTTTAGCCGTAAAGTCTAAATATGTTGCACAGGGCACGTATGGTGAAAAGATGTGCGTGCGTTCCTTATGAGGGTGAATTAAGCGGTTGCCGGAAAAGCGACTGCTGCTGCCTTTTGTCTTTTGTCTTTAGGGAGCTGCAACAGAGACTAGTCACGGCCTCTCTTAGAACCTAAGTCGAGATATTGTTTGTTTTTCTCAGGTTTAAATCCCTCGATTGTCAGACTGTCTTGGTTCAGTAGGACGAAAGCTTTCCGCTCTGTAATGTAAAGTAAGGCATCTTGGAGTTCGGGGAGCTGGTGTGAAGGTCGCTCGATGAGGCGATCGTCTTTGTCGGCCCCATGTGATGCAACTAAGCGCTGTCCTTTTGTTTTTGTTAAAGAAATGCCCACATAAAGGTCTCTGCGGAAATGATCCCAAATATTAGATAGAAAACAGTAAAGCAATATGCAACGATAGGGTACACAATTATGAGCACACTACTTCGAGGTGCCTCGTGTAGAACGTTAAAGTTTTAGAATCATCTACACGTCTTTATAGGCAAAAGTATTTTAATAAGTTCGCTTTTATACTTCTTACAGAAACGTTTGTAACAAAACCAAATAATATTGTATTTTCACGCCATATGAACCTATCATGTCAGGCATTCAAAGCGGAAGGACGCGGTAGGCCAAAGTCGCGTGGCGCTATAGCTGTGCCAACAAACGTATGGCCACAGGTATTATAAGCTACAAGTAAACAAATAATTGCGGAGACGAAAGCTTACAATTGAATGTGCCAACCTGAGAGAGCGATGCGAGACATTTTATACGACATTGGCGAATGTCTGCTTTTATGTCCACACAGTCAAACACAAGAACTATATTGTGATCGCCGGAGATTTTAACTGTGACCTCTTAAAACAAAATAAACAAAGCGCATTGTTTATGGAAGGATTTGAAAGACTAGGACTACAGATCGAGAACAGTATGCAAGAAATTACGTAAACGGCATGAAAGGACACAAGTGTCGTTGACATAGTAATGACGTCGGCACACGCACCAGACATCTGCATCAACAACCTAAAGATCATCTCTTCAGCCGACAAAAAACACAGTCAACTAACATTCGAGTCAACATAGTCACAACCAGCAAATGCTATCCACATCTGTCGCGACGGATCAACATGCAGAAACTGGAGCAAGCCCTTCATCTTCGTCTACCTCTTGAACGTCGAGATGACCTGGACACCTACGAGCGCAGCATTCGGTGGGCCGTATAGACGTTAACAACGGCAGCCCGCTGTCGAACCACTAGTTTTAAGCACAATACCTGGTTCAACCAAGAATGCCGCACCACCAAATCAATAATATGTTAATACAAAGAAAGCAGCAGTGAGGCTCTAGCTCACCTTGCCATTTTAAAGCGCAAGTGTAAAATATATATTATTACAGGTATATATAATATATACCTGCTTAGGACAAAGCTTGCCCAATACATAACCGATATGCAACTCCCCCTAAAAAAGCCTCTACCAACCTTAGATTAGTTTTCCACAACGCTCCAAAAAACCTAATTTACTCATTTACGGCGATGAGTGGCTAGAATACTTTACGGAAATATTCACTCGCGACTGTGCCCTGCCGGAAAAACTAGAACATGAGAGCGATGTACCGTGGAGTAACTTTATGAAAGACGAGGTCTTTCAGGGTATCATGACAAGAAAAAATGGAAAGTCTGCCGGACCTGACCAGATTGTTTACGAACATATCAAAGCTGCGATTTCAGCTGTCCTCACAGTGATGCACAACACCTCTCTTAGACATGGCGCAATCCCAAGCCATTGGAGGAAAAGTCTTCTCCAGCCAATTTTCAAGGTAAAATGTGATACTAAAATGCCAGATAACTACCGCGGTATAGCCCTAACCAATGTAGTGTACAAAATTCTTACATCGCTTTTTGCCAAAAGGCTCTTTCAAATATGTTTTAAAGATTTACCCGCAGAGCAAAATGGATTTCTTCAAGGGCGTTCGGTTGAGAGAGCATTTACAGATGTAAAAGAGCACCTAGAGACTTAAAAACAAGATGTGACTTACGCAGCTTTTATTGATTTTTAAACAGCTTTTGATGCAGTCCCGAGAGATCGGCTGTTACTCACTTTCCGTGAAGATTTTAATATTAGAGGCCAAATGTATAACCTTATCCGAGATATTTTAGCCAGCCAACGTATCACAATTTTAAAGGAAGCTCACGCAATTGCCAAGAAAGTGTCTCAAACAATTGGCGCTTCCACAAAGTGATACAGCTAGCCCATTTTTATTTATAATGTACGCAGCTGGCCTTGGGAAGTGCCTCCGAAAAGTAAAAGCTCCTCACGTGTTTTACGCAGATGACTTAGTTATTATAGGAAAATCGAGATAGCACCTCCAATTTTACTTAAATGGGACTGCACGATGGTATTGCGAAAATAAGCTGAACATCGACGTGTCAAAAACAAAAGTGATGCGTTTTAGCAGA
Source organism: Dermanyssus gallinae (assembly GCA_003439945.1). Classification (NCBI taxonomy): domain Eukaryota; kingdom Metazoa; phylum Arthropoda; class Arachnida; order Mesostigmata; family Dermanyssidae; genus Dermanyssus; species Dermanyssus gallinae. The sequence continues at coordinate 6,393 of QVRM01002540.1, read as the reverse complement.
GGAGGAACATATGCTCAGGGTGACTACATAAAGATAGGCACTAGAGTTGGTCAATAATTTCATATACTTGAGAGTAACACTGACACCCAAACTGTGTTTTACTAGGTATATTGAAGAAATGAGAGTGAAGGCGGTTGCCTTAACCATGGTGTTGAAGAATCTCCGACAAATTGACCTTAAAATTGTACTTAGTATATTTAAACTCAAACTTCTTTCCAGAGTAACATATTGCCTCAGACACATATCCCCCAAGTTAACAGTAGACAACCTCAAGAATGTCGACAAGATTAAAACTATGTTTCTTAAAAGAGCAGTTGATCTATCAAACACCGCTTCATCTATGCTGGTGTTGGAAATATGCAATAAGCCCACATTAGAAAATCTAGAGCACTGTAATTACCAGTTTGATCACGAAGCACTCGAAGCATACAAGCAACACAGAGAGAGGCGAAACTGAAATATTGTAAACTAAACTTTTACTGACGGACCCGCTTTTCTTAGCACGAGATAGAAAGAAGACTTGCAACAAAACAGAGCAGTAATCCGCAAATTAACCTGGCACCGATACCACTAATGGAAAATTGTCTAGAAGAAAAATGTTTCCAAATCAACGATTGTGTTTGTAAATATTGTGGTGAAATTGACATCGACCGATATCACGTAATGAAATGTATAGAACTGAACACCAGCTCGTTAACAACTGCTGTCATTGACGTACTTGAGCGGAATAACCCGTAAATATCGCGAAAATCTACTAATAGTGTAGATTTTCTCTACTGGTAATTTGTTTTGAAAATTTGACATGATGTTGATGTTATGTGAATAAACATCAACAATAATATCGAACATCTTGTCTCATCAACAATAATTATCACGAAGATTTAAACCTAAAGTTTGTACTGCTTTAGAGATTAGTTAGTTAGTGTGTGATCCGGTGTTTGCTGACTAGTTTTCCAAGTCCGCAACTGCCGCGAGTAAAAGCTGTGTGAGTTCCCTCTCGTCGGGGTACTTAGGTGGAGCAGGGTAGCGGTGATGGGAAAGAGGAAGGAGTCTAGCTCTGCCTGTCAAGTGCAAGATCTGATCCGGGTCTGCGCTCGGCTGTTCGCGTCCGTTAGTTAATACGTGCAAGTATTACACGCACACTTGCTACTCTGTCGCCCCGTTCTGCAACGTTTGAATTATTTATGCGCGTGTCTGCTTTCGAGTTGTCGCAAGTGGCGACATTCGTTAAAATTCAAACACGGCGGGTGTTTCAAATTGCTGCATGTACAGGCGTTCGAATTGTCGCACACAGCAACTGATTCTAATTGCCACCCGCTACACTAGCTAGTTATTTGGAAGTACGAAATCCAGAACTTTCTCACCTGATAAGCTATTGCGTACGAATAGTGTGAAACTCGGTGCTGACCAGTGCTGTTGAGAGATAGTGGTTGTATTTGCTGTAAAGACAGAAGGCTCTCGCTACTACCGTTTATCACAAAGCACATACACAAAACACGATCGTAGGCCAGTCGGGTCGGTACTATTTTTGTTTTCTATGTATAGGAGGAGTCGAGCCCGGTGGCGTGGTGGCATGCGTTTGAGTCTCGCGACCGAAAGAGACACATAGGTGCGCGGGTTCAAGCCCCACCGTTACACATTTGTACTTATAGGGGTCAGTCTATGAAGCAATGCGAAAAGCAGTCCCATGGACGTTAAACCTTAGCTGAGAGTCAGCCCCGAAAGGATTTTATCTATAGGAGGAGCACAAACAGTACGAAGAACCCTATATAGGCTATTTTGATTTTTTTTTAATGGGAGGGGGGTTGGATGGTAATGCACCATCTCTTTTTATTGAGACATCTGTGCTCCCCGTTTCTTTTTTTTCGATTATGGTCGATTTTTAGTCCACTCTGGCATTCACTTTGTCTAAATTGGAAACCATGAATACCAATTTAAGAGTGGCCGGTCTGGGTCTCGGACCCAGGCCTCCCGAATGCAAGGCAAAGGCTTTTGCCACTAAGCCATCTTGCTCAGTAAACACAGTAGACCGCTGGATTAGAACACAGTAGACCGCTGGAACTCATCGTGCGAGGAGGTCGAACAAGACTCTTTAGGCAAAAGAGTACGAGATCGTGCGCAACAACGTGAGCCACAAACAGCCGCGACTACCAGTGGCCCGACAGACTTTAGATGTAATTTATTATCTTCCCGTAAGGACCCCGGCTGCAGCCGGTGCTCTTTGAGAAGGCTACAGATTATACACTTGAGCCCATTTCAGAGTAAAAGAGATCATAATCGTGGCCGAACGCACACATATATGAAAAGCAACGGTCCCAGAGAAGGTCCCCCAAAGCTGTACGCACACTCTAACATAGCCATTCAATAGTACTTAAACGAGCCACCTACAAAATGCTATTCAGTGGAGACTATGCTATTCCTAAGCCTTAAAAAAAACGGCTGGTAAACGGCAGGTCTGACCTTTACCCCGCTAAACCGCAACGAGATCCTTTGGCATACCGCATTATGACTATAGCTTTCTGCCTACTCAAATCAGCCGAACACATTGTTAACCGACGGTTAGTAACAGAGCTAGACGGCATGGAAGCGTTGTTGGAAAACCAACACGGCTCTCAAGCCCGCTATTCGACACATTCCGCCATCAGCAAAGTGTTAAACTTAGCTGAAACACAGAGAAATGCGCCGAGAGCAAACGGATTGCATATTTTTTTATCTTCTTAGATGTCGACAGCGTGTTTAACACGCTTTCGGCTGATGTCATAAACACATCGCTTATAGAGAAAGGCATATTGAATCTAGTTTCTACCTAAAATATCAATCATCTACCTAAGAAGGCGTGAACTATGCAGTTGCCACTGGGGAATCCCTGGGGTTTCTAGTGAGACCAACTCTAGAGAATATAACCAACGATGGAGTGCTTAAACTACTACAGCCCCCGGAAGTAGTAGGGTAATCTATTTTGTAAGTAATCTATTTTGTCACTACGCTTATCTAGCATTGATCGGCACCACCTGTGCAAGGATCTGCTCGAAGAAACAGCTATAGGAACCTCAACCGACAATACTCCTACACACTAGACTTCGAAGTGGCTCTATGAAAGGTGGAGTCCATTTGTTTAAGCATCCTAAAGCGGCCTCCATAGAATCAAATATTATGTCTGGAAAGGCCCTCAATAACGCCGGTACCCCTGGTTAAGTGTCTCGGCGTGATACTCTATAAGACGGCCACCCGGAACACCTCGAGTGGGTTATGCAGCAAAAAAGTGCCTGCAAAGAAGAACCACTCAGCAGCAGATAGATACCCTACACAAGTGAAACCAGATACGGAAAGTAATCAGGCGGGCTTACCCTGGATTCTGGATAAAATCAATACGCCCTGACTTTAAAACATAGTTCAGCTTTCAACACGGCTCGCTCGCCTCACCCATTTTCGCGCAATTGCTCACAGGCCACAGTAGCTGCTCTTACTCTAAAACCAACATTGGCAAAACGGACTTTCCCATATGCAGTATGTTTTATTAAGAGGGGAAAATGCTTTTACGCACGCCCGCTGGTGTTAATTGTGGGCAGTGTGGGGCTCGACACCGGCGGAAGATATATGATGTCCGTGTGTAATACCCACTAAAAACCACCTCCCCACACCCCCTCCCGGCTCGATCCGACGAAATGATTTTGGAAGCGAACATACCACCGCACAAAGTGGGACAGCTCTAAGTGGCAAGCTATAGCGGCCACATAAATAAAACTCAACAAGGCATTCCTACGGACACCCTCGATCCATCCACACTTTACACCACTGTGGCTTTAGTTCAATTCAATTATATTTATTTCACTCAGGTTGAGTATAATATACAGTTCAAGATGTTTCTTCATAATACTTTATCTTCTTCACGCTTTCGGCGAGAGAAGTAGTGCAACGATTTTTTGTCCAGCGCTGTGCAATCCACTGCATGGTACTTGGCACACTGTGGCTTTAACAACAATGCAAAGTGCGCATCATGCATTTTACCAGTAAATCTCTACACGTACGGCTATGGCATATATTGGGCTCTGGGTTAGGCAAAAAGAACCTTCCTGTTAGTTTTTTTTGTTTTAATATGAATGTTTATTTCGCAATAAGCCTTCATATTAAGATGGCATATACATTAAACATAATATTGTCATTACATACAGTTTACAAACTTCAGCGACCGTTTCACGGGGCGAAAAGGTGCAGAGACTGCCGGTACGTGGGACAGCTCGCTGCGTGGTGCCTTGCCCACGTCTGGGAGCAGAACCGACATCGGCATTGATTGCCAACTCCCTCATGAAATCCTTAGGTTGATCACACCAAGGTAGCTTGTGTACACGTTCCGACTAGTGCATGCCATTCCATCCCATAGCTTCCTGGAGAGACACACTGAGTGCACTGCTTCTGCCTGAGAAGGCCTTGGCAATTTTTATCTACCACTGCAACAAAAATTGCCGAAATGATCCTGTAATAGGTGAAGTAGGTCAGCTTGACTCTGGTTGTTTCCACTGCCGGTTCGCAACCTACTAGCAGGTACGGGTCTTTGCCATCCGTGGCAAGCAAAGAACATAGTTCATACATGTTGTGAAGCACTTTTGTGGTTGCGCGAAATTTGACACTGAGAATCGACCCCACACGCTGCCAAAGCTGTAGCTTAATATTGGTACAATCTGAAGCTCAAACGATGCACTGTCACAATCATACACAGTCCTGTGTCTGGTGTCAATAAAAAAAAATCTTGATTATACAATTTCTTCAAAACCCTCTAGTAATAAATCCCATTAGGACCACTTCTACTAGTCCTGGATAGTTCGCGCAAGATCTGCAAAACCTCTTCCACGGTAAATGTCGAATTAATGTTGTGTTGCCCCAGAGCGGGAGCGGTGGCTCACCATCGGGAGCTTGGCGGGAAACTTTTAACTGCCGCCGGCACTTTGTGCCGCTTCATGCTGTGCTTCTTCGTCTCATTGTCCACTCCCAATGTGCTTGCGTTTTTCCCAGTCGGGCGGGGCGGGCACGGAGCTGGGAAAGAGCTTGTTTAAGCATCGACACTCGGGTTGTGTTTGCCTCCGCGAGACGGCTTCTTGCTGCAGGATCTCAAGCAGGGCATCGCTTGGGCAGACGCCATCCACTCTATGACAACCAGGTCATCGAGCGGTCTGGTTCGTCCCTACACTCCAAAGGGAGCAGTGCCATTGTAAGCTGACGCAACGGCCGGTTCAAGCTCCGTCCTCACTAGTTATTTCTGTTAAACCTGGTCGTACACTCCTCTGGTGCTGCCATACTCCGCTGGACAAAAGTCTTTGTAAGTTCCGTAACGAGAGCGCGATGACGATAGCAGTACTTAGACGCTATCGTGCACAGTAAGCTCAGTCTAAACGAGCGTCGAAAATTTGATCTTCAGAAGGCTAACAACGCGCAAAAGCCATGTTGCTTTTGCCGAGTGAACCTGAATGAGCCTTTCTAAATCGGAAGAGGCGTTTCATCATAAAGGCCAAGGTCGAACGACCTTAAATTTAGAATGAGAAATGCTGCGTTGCTGCGATTCGCACATACAGGTTCAATTGAGAGAGCTGTCAGGTTTGCTCTTCAATTCAGCTCTATCTAAGTAGTCCACTAATTCTGACAGTGATCACTTATGCTTGCTCCATTAATAACGGTTAGTACCACTGTACATAATATTAAAATAACTGTGTCGACATGTGTAGCTCATGTAGCTCTAGAAAAAGTGGCATAAAGATGATCTGAGAGCATCTTAATAGCACTTTCTCTCAAGCTACATGTTAAACTACTTTTCGATATGATTCAGGATGTTTTAGCTAGCAGGTTCTTAGGTTAGTCGCAACCCTGTGCCACAAGGTTAATTTAAACTGTTTTGTTTATTTATGTAGAGCACAAAAATGCCGTACTGAGAGGCACCTAGCGGGTTCACACGCCTTGAGGCATACTCGTCATACTTCCGATTCATACGGTTTCAGCGTCGGGCCGCGTTATTATTATTATTATTATAGGGCGTCGGCAACATTATCCACCAACGGGAGATGCACAAACGGCGCCTATACGCGCATCTCCTTGAGGACTACGTTGTAATGGCGTTCGGCCTCGAGTCATCTGGCGTTTGGGGCAAGGATGCACTCAAACTGACAAAGGAGCTTGGGAAGAAGCTCTTCGAGGCCACAGCGGAGCCAAGATCGACCGCTTTCCTCCGACAGAGAGTGTCATTAGAATTACAGAGAGGCAACGCCAAGATGATGTTGAGTGGTCACCGACACTCAAGCAATAAGAATAATATAAGCAATATTGTAGATATTATATAAGTAATATATTGATAATTGTGATACATGTACATATTGATCAAATAAACCCTTGTTCCAAAAAAAAATA